>JZKD02S1660668.1:39264-49304 GCA_000966675.3 Picea glauca | reverse complement strand
TAATAACAACACAGGGAGTGATGTTAATGAAGAAGAAGTTGTGGTTGACATGGAAGGAGAACTGATCAGTGCACTGGAAGAGATTGATAGACTAAGAATCAAGAACAGAAAGCAATAACAATTGCTGATACAGTTCGAGAAAGACAATAAAAAACCTGATGAAGAACTTGTCCTACTAAAAGTAGAATTAGAAGAGGCAAAGAAAATCGAAGACATTCTGAAACAACAATTATCAGAAAAAAAGGGAAGATGTGAAGCATTAGAACAAGAAGTAGTGAAAACTAGGAAAGAGATGGAGAAGTTTTAAGCCTTGTATAATCAGAATTTGTCAAGTATCAAAGACTCAAAAGGATTAGCCACCATCTTGAATCAACAAAGGAATCCAAATTTGAAAACCAGTTTGGGTTATGAAGAGGGATCAAGTAGTGGCAAGCCAAGAAACGAAGAACCCATCAAGTTTGTCAAATGTACAACCAATAACAACAACGAACCTGCAGAAACAAAGGAAAACTATCAGCCGCTTAGGACGAGTAAGGAAAAAGATGCCATAACTGAATCTGTAGAACATAGAAATAATGCGCTCGCTGCTGAAAGATGTCATCAACATGGAAAAAATCGATTTGCACAAAGAAGACAACCATTTCCTAGGTACAAAGAATTTTTCCATGGCTATTGTTTCTACTGTTCTAACTTTGGTCACAAAGTTGTAAATTGTTCCTTAATACTTAGACGTGAGCAATAAAGATTTCAAAGGAATAAATACTTCCCACAACAAAGAATGATACAACCAAGTATCAATCCTTCACAGATTGAAAATTGCCAAATTAAGTCTAGGGACATGCAACTAAGGAGGCCAAGAAATAATCAACAGTCAATGAGTAGACAAAACTGCCACAATAAGTTTGACCTATTGGATGATGATATTGAATGCTTCACCTGTCATAACTTTGGACATAAATCTATTGACTGTCAGTTAAGGAACTATGAACTAGATTCAAAATCCCCTCCTGAAAGTGTCAAGTTTTGGAAGAAGAAGGAAAGTGACAAGTGTGGATTAGTATTGTTCGCTCAAAGAAAAACGAACCCTTCGTATATAGATAGTGGATGCTCCAAACACATGACGGGAGACAAAGGCAAGTTTCTATCTCTAAGTGAAAGAAAATCAGGAAACATAACCTTTGGAAATGATGCTCCAGGGAAAATAAAGAGCAAAGGGATGGTGAGATTAAGTAATGGAAAAGGAAAAGCCCAAGATGTTCTACTTGTATATAGGATGAAACATAATCTTCTCAGTGTAAGTCAAATGTGTGACAGAGGATGTGAAGTGGTGTTCACGTCCAAGGACTGCAAGATAAAATCTGTAACCTCAGGACAAGTGGTGGCCAAACGCATAAGGACATAAAATAATGTATATGTGCTGAAAGAAAATAGAGAAGAATATCATCGAAGTAGACATGATGAAAGCTGGTTATCGCATAGGAGACTTGGACATCTAAACATTGACCACTTAATCAAACTCAAAAAACTCGAAGCAGTAAAAGATATTTCGAGAATATCAAAGCCCCAAGATTCAATGTGTAAACCCTGTCAAGTAGGAAAGCAAAATAGGACATAGTTTAAGTCCAAGAGCTTTACTTCAATAGATAAACCACTCCAACTAGTTCATATGGATTTATGTGGACCATCAATACAGGAAGTCACAAGGAAAGAAAACTACTTCATGCTGATTATCGATGATTACTCCATACTTACTTGGGTTGCCTTTCTCAAGGAAAAGGCTGAAGCATTTGAGAATTTTAAAATATTGAAGGCTTTAACTGAGACTCAAACATGAAAGAGGTTAAAGGCAATAAGATCAGACCGAGGAGGACAGTTTATGTTAAGAGACTTCAATGAATTCTATGATGAGCATGGGATCAAGAGAGAATACACAATCCCAAGAACTCCACAACAAAATGGAGTTGTTGAGAGGCAAAACAGAATAGTGGAGAAAAAGGCTAGGTCAATGATGAATGAGAAGAACATTGACCAAACCTACTGGGTAGAAGAAATACACACAAAATTCCATGTTCTTAACAAATCTCACCTTAGACCACAAAGTAACAAGACACCTTATGAACTGTGGTTTGGGAGACCTACTTCAATTAAACAATTCAAAGTCTTTGGGAGTAAATGCTACATAAAGAATAATGATGAGAACCTCATCAAATATGATGATAGGGATGATGAAGGTATCTTCTTAGGGTATGCTACAAATAGTAAAGGATATAGATGCTATAATAAGAGGCTGCATAAAATGGTTGACTGTATTGATGTAAAAGTTTATGAAGGAATCCCAACAAGAGAAATGTACAGTAATGAGTCTTCTACAGAAGACACAGCTAAAGCTGAAGATGAATAGGTCCAAGAATCAGAAAATGAAGACTCTGAATCAGATGAAGACTCAAACACTCAGACAGACCCAAATCAGCAGTCAACTTCAAATTCCTCCTCCAGAATCATTCAAAGAATCATTCTGCAAGTCAGATAATTGGAGAAAAATACAAAGGTGTACAAACCAGGAGAAATCTAATCAAAAACACCGAACAGTCTCATATAGCCTTCATATCTAAGCTGGAACCCAAGAATTTTAATGAAGCCAACAAAGATGACCACTGGGTTAAAGAAATGAATGATGAACATGATCATATTGAGAAAAACAATACGTGGGAGATGGTTCATAGACCTTAAGATAAAAATGTCATTGGCTCCAAATGGATCTTTAAGAATAAGTTGAATGAGCAAGGAAAAGTTGTCAGGAACAAAGCAAGGTTTGTCTATAAATGATATGCTCAGATAGAAGGACTGAATTTTGATGAAACATTTGTGCCCATACCAAGATTAGAAGCTATCATAATGTTTCTTTCCTATGCATGTCATAAAAGGTTTAAAGTCTATCAAATGGATGTCAAGTCATCTTTTCTAAATGGAGATTTAAGTGAAGAAGTCTATATGGAACAACCAGAGGGTTTCAAACTCTCTGATAAACCTGAATTAGTATTCAAGATGAAGAAAGATTTATATGGGTTAAAACAAGCCCCTCGAGCCTGGTATCAAAGAATGGATACGTATCTCAAAGACAAAGGGTTCAAGAGAGGAACAACTGACAACAATTTGTATATTAAAACAGAGGATAATAACTTGCTCATCGTATTGGTCTATGTAGATGACATCATCTTCAGATGTAATAAGGATCCATTGGTACAATGGTTTGCTTCTGCCATGGAATCTAAGTTTGAAATGTCCATGATAGGAGCACTGCCATTTTTTCTTGGTCTACAAATTACTCAAAGGTCTGAAGGGATGTTCATTTCTCAAGAAAAATATCTAAGAGAAATGCTGAAAATATTTCAAATGGAAGACTCCAAACCTGTAGGTACACCTATGGTTACTGGATGAAAATTAAGCAAGGATGATGACTCACCTGATGTTGATCAAAGTTCATATAGATAAATTATAGGCATCCTACTATACATCACAACATCTCGCCCATACATAATGCATGCTGTAGGAATGGTAGGAAGATTTCAGTATGCACCTAAACAGAGTCATTTGCAAGCTGTCAAAAGAATATTCGGGTATTTGAAAGAAACAATGACTTATGGTCTGTGGTATCCTAGAAATTAGAATTTTTAGTTAATTTCTTATTCAGATGCATATTGGGCAAATTGTGTTGATGAGAGAAAAATCTCCAGTGGAGGAGAATTATTCCTGGGTGACTCATTAGTAGCATGGCTTAGTAAAAAGCAGGGTTCCATTTCTTTATCAACTACAGAAGCATAGTATATTGTTGCTGCTACCTGTTGCACTCAAGTATTATGGATGATTCAAAAACTTGTAGAATTGGAAGTAAAATTCACTGCACCGATCCCAATTCATTGTGACAACACATGTGCGATCAGTGTGTCTAAGAATCCAGTATTCCACTCCAAGACCAATCATATACTCATAAAATACCATTTTCTGAGATATCTGGTCACCAATCAGGTTGTTCAGGTTCCGTACATTCTGACGACAGAACAAATAGCAGACATCTTTACTAAACCCCTAGCTAAGACCCCTTTTGAATATCTCCAACATAAGTTGGGTATCATCCCGCCTCACACCTAAGAGAGTCCATCCTATTAGGGGAAGTCTTGTATTGATTTCATATCCGACACCTCCTAAAAATACTACAACAACTCAGGGGGAGCGTGTTTTCTTTGACATTGATGTCAAAGGGGGAGAAAAGAATAGGTCCGAGTGCCTTTTGTTGCCATCAATGCCAAAGGGGGATATTGTTGGCATGTTTTACAGGCAGTGTATGCTTGTCATTGATGGAAAGTACAATAACGATGATGGCTTGAGTATAGGAACGATGTGCTAGGTAGGCTCCAGAAGTATTTTGGGAAGACGATGCAAAGCAAGCTCAACAAGATCAAAGTATGAAATGATGGATCTCATTGAGATTTCTTGATGAACGTTATATCCGAGCCAGAGGTCCGACTGGCGTTGGATCCAGAAGAACCTGCACACTCTTTAACGAGAAAGGTGACATGCGAAACCCCAAAAAATCCAAAACAGGCACCTCAACGAAGACTCTATTTCGGAGTTTTGGTTACCGGGAGATGGAGAAGTCAATAGTTGAGACTCTCCAATACAGGCGTCCCAAAGTCGCGAAATGAAAAACCCAAAAATCAATAAATAGGCGCACCACTCGAAGTATTGAATACCGAGATTTCGGTTACTGGGAGATGGAGAAGTCAAGAGTCGAGAACTCTCCAACATTGGAGTCCCGAAGTCACGAAATGCAAAACTCCGAAATTGCAAAATATGTGCACCACTCGAAGTATTGAATACCAGGATTCTGGCTATCGGGAGATGGAGATGTCAGAGACTCTCCTCAACAGGAGTCCCGAAATAGCGAAATGAAAAATGGAAAAATGATCTAAGCCGTTGGTTCAAGGAGATCATGGACCGTTGATCCGACTCCATTTCGAAGTATTGGATACTAGGATTTCAGATACTGGGAGATGGAAATGACAAAGATTCTCATCACAGGAGTCCCAAAATCGTGAAACCCAAAGTCACGAAATTTCATAGACTACATACCGGAGGTTCGTATATCGAGAGTTTGAGATGTCAAGGTATTTCACCAGAGGAGTGCCGAAATGCCGAAACGAAAAATTGTGAAATGTAGTTTCGACTAAGGTTGTGGTCACAGTTGTTGGTCACATCGTCAAAGAGTTAATCTTCTGTTTTGGAGTTTCGGGGACTGTGACATGGAAAGTCGAGAAACCTAACAACATGATTGCTGAAATGGTGAAATGCGAAACATTTTTAGGCTCAGCCCGAGGTCACAGCCATTGGTCACATCGACGGAATATGGGGGAAGGAGTTAGTGAAGACAAGCTCCTTTTCGGAGTTTTGTGGGTCCGGAAATGGAGAGAACTAAAATCCTCCACCATAATGATCCCGAAATGTCGAAGAGCGGAATGCCGAAATGAACACAAGATTTAGAGAATTTAATCCAATGGTGCAGATGAAACTGAAGAATATCGGAGGGCTACTGTAGCACTTCTCAGTGTAACTGCTAGAAACCACCTATGGTTTCTTCCAGAGGACTCAAAGAGACTTCTGTGTGATTTCCAGAGGAACTGAAGGGTCACAAGGAATCTGCCAATAAGAGAAAAGACTATTCGTGGAGGCCATTGATAGCTAGAAGAGAGGTGGAGCCATTAACTGTGATAGAGAGGTCGAGGTTGAGGGGAACAGAAGATGAAGAATCTCAACTACTGGTGATGTGAAGGAATTTGATAATGACACTCAGTGATGATGCACAAATGGGCTCAACAAACAAAGAATCTGAAGAGTTGCCATGATGAACAGGCAGAGCACTCGACATGCAGAGGAATCAGAACAATTGCATACAGAGGATGCACAAGATGTAAAGGATATATAAGAATGTGGAGAAAAGAAGAGAGGGGTTGTTGTGGTGAAGGGGGATGCATGTGTGAAGAAGGAGGTGGAGTGTAGCAGCTGAAATGGACAAAAGACAAAAGGTGCATTGAATGGGAATGGTGCAGAAAGAACAAGAGGCAGAAGAACAAAAAAGTACAATGGATGCGTGCAGGAAGATAGTGAGGAAGACAGAGCAGCGAAATCTTGCAGAACAATGATGAGACTGGTAAGCTGTCGGTGAACATTATATCACTGTAATAAGTTTCGATAATTCTTATTCATAAACCAGGGTGGTAGGGAGGTGCTAGGGAGGACAAGTGTCCTGAGAAATTCAAGTGGGTGCTTGAACATAGGGAGTTGTAGCTTCCTTCTAGTTGGTGCTAGAGAAACTAGGGAGTGGGTGCTTCCTTCTAGTTGGTGCTAGAGAAACCAGGGAGTTGGTGCTTCCTTCTAGTAGGTGCTAGAGAAATTAGAGAGTTGGTGCTATCAACAAGTTGCATCTTGCAAAAACAGAGGTTGCAGCGTCATTATGAGTTGGTGCTCATATGTATGATAATGTAAATAATGTAAATAATACTTATCATATAAAGAAGAAGAGGTTTTTACCCTTTATGGGTTTCCTCAAAAAATATTTGTCTCTGTGTATCTCATATATGTGACTGATGCTAAATGTCCCATTTCTTATTTCCCTGCATTATTGTGATTATCATTGAGTGCCTTGTAAATAATTTAAAAGAAGCATGATTGTTTAAGCACGGTAACAACTGATTCACCCCCACTCTCAGTTGTCCAACATAATTAGAGTAGGATCACATGGAAGCAGTTCAATAAATATTTTCAGAAGGAGTACCTTCCAGAGAACTTCTATGACAAGAAAATGCAGGATTTATTTGAACTTAGGCTGGGAAGCATGACCATGGCAGAGTATGAAAATAATTTCATGGGGCTGCTAAAGTATGTGGGGTTAATAAAACATGAGAAGGTGAAATTACATCCTTTTATAAAGAGAAGATTCAATATGATGAACATGGGACTTTGACTGAGACCATTATAAAGGATAAGTATTTGTATGAGCAAGGAAAGGGTAGAGAGTCTTTGCGAAAATCTTGGAAGGATAAGGAGAAGGATAAGTCTGATCAGAGAAAGAAAGAATTCAAACCTCTTTTCAATAGAAATAACCCAAATAAAAATCGTCCCAACCAGTATGCTAAGGATGAATCTAAGAGAGAATAATCCTTGGGAAAAAGGGGAAGACCACCAATACAATGTTGGGGATGCAAAGAAGAACACATGTACAAGGATTTCCCTCACAAAAAAGACAAAGTAAAGACCATGCACAACATCCAAGAGGCTATAACAATAGAAGACATGGGAAGAATATATGTAGCCTTTGATGATCGACAAGTAGATCACCAATCCAATAGGATCGAGGTGGAAGGTAAAATCATTAATCATACTGTTTCTATTTTAGTTGATTCAGGAGCAATTCATTTTTACATTGATCCTAAAATAGTGGATAGATTACATTTGGAGAAAAGTGAGCTTGAAAAATCAAGTTTGGTTCAGCTACCCACTAGAACCAAAAGGAGAATCCATGATATGGTCAAAGGTTGTTCCATAAGTCTTAATGGTGTGAATACTAATGTTGATCTAAATATTATACCATTATGGTCTTATGATATTCTAATTGGAATGGATTGGTCGTACACGCATCATGTTGTCCTAGATGGTCATAATAAGAAATTTACATGTCTTGATGAAGAAGGAAAACATAGCAATGTGAAAGGAGTTCCAAGACCCATCTCTATAAGAGATATTTCATCCTTATAGCTGAAGATATGTTTCAAAAAAGGATGTCAATTGTATGTAGCCCATGTGGGGGAACCAAAAAATACAAAGGGGCCAAGCCTTGAAGAATTTTTGGTACTACAAGAATTTGAATATGTATTCCAAGAAACACCCAAGTTGCCACCAAAAAGGGAGATAGATTTATATATTGATTTAGTGCCAGGAGCTTCCCCGGTATCAAAAACACCTTAGAGAAAGAGTACACCAAAATTGAAAGAATTACAAATTTAGTTGGAAGAATTGTTGAAGAAAGGGTACATACGTCCAAGTGCTTCATCTTGGGGAGCACCAGTAGTCTTTGTCAAAAAGAAGGATGGAACCTTGAGGTTGTGCATTGACTTTCGATAGATGAATAAATCCACTATAAAGAACAAGTACCCTCTACCCAGAATTCATGACCTCTTTGATCAACTAAGAGGGGAAAAGATATTTTCAAAGATAGATCATAGATTGGGATACCATCAGGTAATAATCAAGGAAGAAGACATCCATAAGACAACCTTTAGAACCAAGTATGGGCATTATAAATTTGTAGTGGTGCCATTTGGATTGTCCAATGCACCAACTGTATTTATGTGCTTAATGAATGACATATTAAAAAATTATTTGGATAAGTTTTTCATAGTATTCCTGTACGACATACTTGTCTATTATAAGTCAGAGAAAGAGCATGAACATCACCTAAGATTAGTATTGCAAGTGCCGAGGGAACATTAGTTGTATGCCAATCCTCGTAAGTGTTATTTTTACCACGAACAAATCCATTACTTGGGACACATTATTTTAAAACAAGGTATAATAGTGGATCCATAGAAGATTGAAGCCATTAGAGTATTGCCAACACCCATGAATGTTTCAGAATTTAGATCTTTTATGCGGTTAGCTAGTTACTAAAAAATATTTATAACAGGGTTCTCCAAGATTTCTCATCCCATCACTTATTTACAAAAGAAGGGAATTAAATTTGAATGGACATATGAGTGTGAAGAGAACTTTAATTTGTTGAAAGAATTACTTACTAGTGCACTTGTTCTAAATATTGTTGACCCAGATGAAAGTTTTCTGGTATGTACAAATGCATGCAAGGAATGACTTGGTGGAGTCCCCACTCGAAATGGACATGTCATTGGTTATGAGTCCAGAAAGCTTAAAGAACATGAGAGGAACTATGCCACACATGACTTGGAACTTGATTTCATTGTTCACGCATTGAATATGTAGAGGCATTATCTCATGGGGAAGAGATTTGAATTAAGAATAGACCATAGTGGTCTGAAATATCTTTTTGAACAACCAACTTTAAATGCCAGGAAAATGACATAGATGGAAATTTTAAGTGAATATGATTTTGACATCAAAGATATCAAAGGAAAAGAAAATAAAGTTGTTGATGCACTTAGTAGAAGAGTACATCTCATGTATGCTACAACTATTAGTATGCATCAGTTAGATTTAAAGAGAATAATTTTAGATGATGTTGCTACATATCAGCATTACCTACAGGTAAAGGAAATCTTACAACAAGAAAATGTACAACAAAAAATTAAAGAATATGAGATGAAGGAATATGGGTTACTTATGCATAACAATAGAATTTATGTTCCTAGTTTCAGAGAACTTCATAATTTTGTATTAAAAGAAATGCATAATTTTCCATATGCCGGACATCCCGGTTACCAGAAAACAATTGCAGCAGTAAGAAGCCAATTATTTTGGCCAGGAATGAAAAAAGATGTTTCTAATTAAATTTACATATGTATAGAATGTCAAAGAGTGAAGGTTGAGCATAGGCACCCAACTAGTTTGATACAACCATTACCAATTCCAGAGAAGAAATGGGAAGTGGTAACCATTGATTTTATAACTAAATTTCCCAGGACAACAAGACAACATGATTCAATCATGGTAGTGGTTGATAAATTGACAAATGTTGCTCATTTTATTCCTGTAAAAATGACAAATACAACAACTAATATTGCAGAAATTTACATGAGGGAGATTTCTAGGTTGCATGGGATACCTAAGGAAATTGTCTCAGAGAGAGACATAAGGTTTACTTCAAATTTATGGAGGGGATTGTTTAAAGTATTTGTTGATGAAGGTTGGTTGTCATTGATGTCAACCCTTGAAGAAAGACCCGTAGCACAAAGTTTTGGGTAATGGACCCAACAGTGTTTGATGTAAATATGACTCATTATTGTTTTGTCATGGTT
>JZKD02S1660668.1:9387-26769 GCA_000966675.3 Picea glauca | reverse complement strand
ATGAAAAAAATAGGATTTAATTAAATTACATTCACAACAGTGTATTTTATTATTATTATTATTATAAAAGAAACAATTTAAATATTCAAGGGTTAGTATTGGCTTAGTCTATGTTGATACAATCTTAAGATCTCGATAGGGATCTACATTATTGTGTGAAAATAAAATTTGGCCAACCAAAATAATATGTTGGTGGTCTGTAATGGGAATAATCTGATTTACAAAAACATCTAGAGTTCAAGTTTAAAACTATTGCTCAAGTATTATAATAACATTAATTTTCTTTAAATATAAAAAGAATATAAATATTTGTAGCTAGAAGAATATAAATCTTTAGAAACTAAAATGTAGAACTTTGATCTCTTATGCCATTGCACTATTCCCTACCGTATTGCATTTACTATTGACAAGCATAGAAAATATGCTTTGTCTTAATCTCCTTGATAAGGAGTTATACGAGAGATCCATGTCCATGATATTTTCTAGATACCCAAGTGAATATGGAATGGAACCCTCTAAGGAATTGTTAGATAGATTCAATGATTCGAGTGCAATGCAACTTCCAAGTGTTGGTGGAATGACATCAGTTAATAGATTGGTAGAAATTTCTATAGCTAAATCATTTTCAAGTTTCTCTTTCTCTAGAGGTAAGGGTGGAATAATTTCCTTTGGTGCTAAAGCAATACTCGACAACAAAATAATAAATATTACAATAAATATGACAAGAGAGTAATAAATAACATAGGAGTGTATAGAGGTCATTGGTGTAACACACCCAACACCCTATGCACTTTTAGGCTAGTGGGACTCAGGATGAATATTTAGGTTCATTAGTGCCTATGATTTGTAATTTTTAATAGGAAGTGGTATCTATATCTCATTCATTTCAAATACTCTATTTCATAATTATGCTTATGCTTATACTATGATATCCATGGGATTACTTATACACAACCACAAAAAACGAAGTTGAAGTATTAGATTAGTTGTGTGAATCATATGATATGTTGAAGTAAATGGAATCACATATGCTACATACTTCGGTGTGGTTCATTAGATAGAATGACTAGCCCCATAGTGGCCCACAAATGATGGTAATGTAAAAATAAATAAATAAAAGGAACCTTAAGAAGTCATAAAAAGAAGAAAAAAGACAAGACATACCTCATCTTTGATATTCTAATGTGTAGCATTGCATTGATACAACATCTAGAGCATCTGCAAATGCGAACTACATACTATAGTAAATAAAAACATAATTATATTTAGTTTTTAGTAAAAAACAAAAAATACTTTTAAGACATGTCAATAAATCCTAATAGAAATTAAAACTGACAAGATTACAACTAGTAAACAGGCACCTCAATGAAACCCCGAAAAATCCAAAACAGGCACCTCAACGAAGACTCCATTTCGGAGTTTCGGTTACCGGGAGATGGAGAATTCAAGAGTCGAGACTGTCGAATATAGGAGTCCCAAAATCGCGAAATGCGAAACCCTGAAATCAAGAAACAAGCACACCACTCAAAGTATTGAATATCGGGATTTCAGTTACCGGGAGATGGTCAAGTCAAGAGTCGAGAACTCTCCAACACAAGAGTCCCAAAGTCATGAAATGCGAAACTCTAAAATCATGAAACAGGTGCACCACTCGAAGTATTGAATACCAGGATTTCGGCCACCGGGAGATGGAAATGTCAGAGACTCTCCTCAACAGGAGTCCCGAAATCTTGATATGCGAAATAGAAAAATGATCTGAGCTGTTGGTTTGAGGAGATCATGGACCGTTGATCTGAATCCATTTCGATGTATTGGATATCGGGATTTCGGATACTGGGAGATGGAAATGACAAAGACTCTCATCACAGGAGTCCCCAAATTGCTAAACCTGAAGTCGCAAAATCTCACAGACTACATACCAGAGGTTTGGATACTGGGAGTTGGAGATGTCAAGGTCTTTCACCACAGGATTGCCGAAATGTCGAAACACAAAATTGTGAAATGAAGTTTCAACTAAGGCATTGGTCACAGCTGTTGGTCACATCATCAAAGAGTTAATCTTTTGTTTTGGAGTTTCAGGGACCACGACTTGGAAAGTTGAGAAACCTAACAACAAGATTGTCGAAATGCCGAAATGAGAAACAATTTTAGGCTCAGCTCGAGGTCATAGTCGTTGGTTACTTCGACGGAAGATGGGGGAAGGAGTTAGTGAAGACAAGCTCCTTTTCAGAGTTTTAGGGGTCAGGAAATGTAGAGAACTAAAATCCTCCACCCCGATGATCCCAAAATGCTGAAGAGTGGAATGCTGAAATGAACACAAGATTTAGAGAAGTTAATCCAACGGTGCAAATGAAACTGAAGAAGATCAGAGGGATACTGTATCACTTCTCATAGTAACTGCTAGAAACCACTAATGGTTTCTTCCAGAGGACTCGAAGAGACTTCTGTGTTATTTCCAAAGGATTTGAAGGGTCACAAGGAATCTTCCAGTAGGAGAAAAGACTATTCATGGAGGCCATTGACAGCTGGAAGAGAGGTGGATCCATTAACTGTGACAAAGAGGTTGAGGTCGAGGGGAACAGAAGATGAAGAATCTCAACTACTGGTGATGCGAAGGAATTTGATCATGACACCCAGTGATGATGGACAAATGGGATCAATAAACAGAGAAGCTGAAGAGTTTCCATGATGAACAGGCAGAGCAATCGACATGTAGAGGATGTAGAACAATTGCATACAAAGGATGCACAAGATGCACAGGATATATAAGAATGTGGGGAAAAGAAGAGAGGGGTTGTTGCGGTGAAGGGGGATGCATGTGTGAAGAAGGAGGTGGAGTGCATCAACTGAAATAGACAAAAGAAAAAATGTGCATTGAATGGGAATGGTGCAGAAAGAACAATAGGCAGAAGAATATAAAAGTACAATGGATGCATGCAGGAAGACAGTGAGGAAGACAAAGAAGCGAAATCTTGCAGAACAATGATGAGACTGGTAAGCTATTGGTGAACAATATATGAGTTGGTTCTCATATGTATGATAATGTAAAGAATGTAAATAATACTTATCATATAAAGAAGAAGAGGTTTTTATTCTTTATGGGTTTCCTAGAGAAATATCTGTCTCTGTGTATCTCATATATGTGACTGATGCTGAATGTGCCATTGTTATTTCCCTGCATTATTGTGATTATCATTGAGTGCCTTGTAAAAAATTTAAAAGAAGAATGATTGTTTAAGCACGGTAACAACTGATTCACCCCCCTTTTCAGTTGTCCAACAATTGGTATCATAGCCGGCCTCCTTTTGTCTAAGGGTAGATCCTAGAGCTTAAACATGTCATGCCATGAAGGAAATTCAACCAATAAGGCCCCTCTATTCAATGGAACAAACTTTGCCTTCTGGAAAGTTAGAATGAGAACCTACATAATGGATTTAGGTGCAGATGTCTGGGATGTGGTGGATATTGGTTATGTAAAGCCAGTCGTACTAGCTAATAAGGATGACAAGCTAGAATTTAGCTTCAATGCTAAAGCTATGAATGCTATCTTGAGTGGACTTGCAGAAGTAGAATTCATAAAAGTTATGTACCTAGGAAATGCCAAAGAAATGTGGGACAAAGTCATTAGAAGTTATGAAGGTAATGAGAAGGTAAAGGACGCCAAGCTTCAAACCTACATAACACAGTTTGAACAGTTGAAGATGAAGGAAGATGAAACTATTAGAAAATACTTTATGAGAGTAGAAGAAATGGTAAATGCAATGAAAGAACTTGGTAAAAAAATTGAGGAACCCTCTTTAGTTCAGAAAATCTTGAGATATCTCCCAGATAGGGTTAACCCGAAGGTCTCTGCTATAGAAGAACTTAATGATCTAAAAACCTTGGAGTTTGATCAACTTCTAAGAACTTTGACTGCATATGAAATGAGAATAGTTAAAGATAAACCCACCTCTAGAGAAGCATCATTTAAAGCAGATAAGAATGAGAATTATGAGCCAGATGAAATTGAAGGAAAATTTGTGAAGAGATTGAAGAAGGGATCAAGAAAATACAAAGGTAAACTACCTTTCAAATGTTTCAACTATGGTAGGATAGGTCATTTTGCAAATAAATGTCCCCACAAAGGAAAGGATAAGACATGTCATGATGAGGAGAAGTAAAAACACAAAAATTTCTTTAAAGAGAATAACTTTAAGAAGAAAAGTCTTTGCGTAAACAATGATGATGATCCTTCAGATGATGAAGACAATGACTCCTCTATTGAAGATTAACTAAATGACTTCATACTTATGGCCAAAGAGGATTATGATAATAAAAACACAGGGAGTGATGTTAATGAAGAATAAGTTGTGGTTGACATGGAAGGAGAACTGATCAGTGCACTGGAAGAGATTGACAAACTAAGAATCAAGAACAGAAAGAAAAGAAAATTGCCGATACAATTCGAGAAAGACACTAAAAAACCTGATGAAGAACTTGTCCTACTAAAAGTAGAATTAGAAGAGGCAAATAAAATCGAAGACATTCTAAAATGATAGTTATCAGAAAAGAAGGCAAGATGTGAAGCATTAGAACAAGAAGTAGTGAAAACTAGGAAAGAGATGGAGAAGTTTCAAGCCTTGTATAATCAAAATCTGTCAAGTATCAAAGCCTCAGAAGGATTAGCCACCATCCTGAATCAGCAAAGGAATCCAAAGTTGAAAACCAGTTTGGGTTATGAAGAGGAATCAAGTAGTGGCAAGCCAAGAAATGAAGAACCCATCAAGTTTGTCAAATGTACAACCAACAACAACAACGAACCTGCAGAAATAAAGGAATACTATCAGCCGCCCAGGACGAGTAAGGAAAAAGATGCCAGAACTGAATCTGTAGAACAAATAAATAATGCACTGGCTACTGAATGACGTCATCAACATGGAAAAAATCGATTTTCACAAAGAAGACAACCATTTCCTAGGTACAAAGAATTTTTCCATGGTTATTGTTTCTACTGTTCTAACTTTGGTCACATAGATGTAAATTGTTCCTTAATACTTAGACATGATCAATTAAGATTTCAAAGGAATAAATACTTCCCACAACAAAGAATCATACAATCAAATATCGATCCTTCACAGACTGCAAATTGCCAAATTAAGTATAGGGACAAGCAACTAAGGAGGCCAAGAAATAATCAACAGTGAATGAGTAGACAACACTGCAACAATAAGTTTGACCTATTGGATGATGATATTGAATGCTTCACCTGTCATAACTTTGGACATAAAAATTTTGACTGTCGGTTAAGGAACTATGAACTAGATTCAAAATCCCGTACTGAAAATGTCAAGTTTTGGAAGAAGAAGGAAAGTGACAAGTGTGGATTAGTATTGTCCACTCAAATAAAAACAAACCCTTGGTATATAGATAGTGGATGCTCCAAACACATGACAGGAGACAAAGGAAATTTTCTATCTCTAAGTGAAAGCAAATCATGAAACGTAACCTTTGGAAATGATGCTCCAGGGAAAATAAAGGGCAAAGGGATGGTGAGATTAAGTAATGGAAAAGGAAAATCCCAAGATGTTCTAATTGTATATGGGATGAAACATAATCTCCTCAGTGTAAGTCAAATGTGTGACAGAGGATGTGAAGTGTTGTTCACATCCAAGGACTGCAAGGTAAAATTTGTAACCTGAGGACAAGTAGTGGCCAAAGGCATAAGGACAAAAAATAAGGTATATGTGCTGAAAGAAAATAGATAAGAATGTCATCTAAGTAGACATGATGAAAGTTGGTTATGGCATAGAAGACTTGGACATCTAAACTTTGACCACTTAATCAAACTCAAAAAACTCGAAGCAGTAAAAGATCTTTCAAGAATATCAAAGCCCCAAGATTCAATGTGTAAACCCTATCAAGTAGGGAAGCAAAATAGGACACAGTTTAAGTCCACGAGCTTTACTTCAATAGAGAAACCACTCCAACTAGTTGATATGGATTTATGTGGACCATCAAGACAGGAAGGCATAGGGAAAGAAAACTACTTCATGCTGATTATCGATGATTAATCCATACTTACTTGGGTTGCCTTTCTCAAGGAAAAGGCTGAAGCATTTGAGAAGTTTAAAATATTTAAGGCTTTAACTGAGACTCAAACAGGCAAGAGGTTAAAGGCAGTAAGATCAGACCGGGGAGGACATTTTATGTTAAGAGACTTCAAGGAATTCTGCGATGAGCATGGGATCAAGAGAGAATACACAATCCCAAGAACTCCACAACAAAATGGAGTTGTTGAGAGGCAAAACAAAACAATGCAGGAAATGGCCAGGTCAATGATGAATGAGAAGAACATTGGCCAAACCAAATGGGTAGAAGAAATACAAACAACATTCCATGTTCTTAACAAAGCTCACCTTAGACCGCAAAGTGAAAAGACACCTTATTAACTGTGGTTCGGGAGACCTGCTTCAATTAAACACTTCAAAGTCTTTGGGAGTAAATGCTACATAAAGAATAATGATGAGAATCTCAACAAATATGATGACAGGGCTGATGAACATATCTTCTTAGGGTATGCTACAAATAGTAAAGGATATAGATGCTATAATAAGAGGCTGCATAAAATGGTTGATTGTATTGATGTAAAAGTTGATGAAGGAATCCCAACAAGAGAGATGTACAATAATGAGTCTTCTACAGAAGACACAACTAAAGCTGAATATGAAAAGGTCCAAGAATCAGAAAACAAAGACTCTGAATCAGATGAAGACTCAAACACTCAGACAAACTCAAATCAGTAGTCAACTTCAAATTCCTCCTACAGAATCATTCAAAAGAATCATCCTACAAGTCAGATAATTGGAGAAAAAGACAAAGGTGTACAAACTAGGATAAATCTAATCAAAAACACCAAACAATCTCATATAGCCTTCATATCTAAGCTGGAACCCAAGAATTTTAATGAAGCCAACAAAGATGACCACTGGGTTAAAGCAATGAATGGTGAACTTGATTAGATTGAGAAAAACAATATGTGGGAGATGGTTCATAGACCTTAAGATAAAAATGTCATTGGCTCCAAATGGATCTTTAAGAACAAGTTGAATGAGCAAGGACAAGTTGTCAGGAACAAAGCAAGGTTAGTATGTAAAGGATATGCTCAAATAGAAGGACTGAATTTTGATGAAACATTTGTGTCTGTAGCAAGATTAGAAGCTATCAGAATGTTTCTTGCCTATGCCTGTCATAAAAGGTTTAAAGTCTATCAAATGGATGTCAAGTCTTCTTTTCTAAATGGAGATTTAAGTGAAGAAGTCTATATGGAACAACCAAAGGTTTTCAAACTCTCTGATAACCCTGACTTAGTATACAAGTTGAAGAAAGATTTATATGGGTTAAAACAAGCCCCTCGAGCCTGGTATCACAGTCTGGATACGTATCTCGAAGACAAAGGGTTCAAGAGAGGAACAACTGACAACAATCTGTATATTAAAACAGAGGATAATAACTTGCTCATCGTATTGGTCTATGTAGATGACATCATCTTTAGATGTAATAAGGATCCATTGGTACAATGGTTTTCTTCTACCATGGAGTCTAAGTTTGAAATGTCCATGATAGGAGCACTGTCATTTTTTCTTGGTCTACAAATTACTCAAAGTTCTGAAGGGATGTTCATTTCTCAAGAAAAATATCTAAGAGAAATGCTGAAAAGATTTCAAATAGAATACTCCAAACCTGTAGGTACACCTATGGTTACTGGATGAAAATTAAGCAAGGATGATGACTCACCTGATGTTGATCAAAGTTCATATAGATAAATTATAGGCATCCTGTTGTACATCACAACATATCGCCCATGCATAATGCATGCTGTAGGAATGGTAGGAAGATTTCAGTCTACACCTAAATAGAGTCATTTGCAAGCTGTCAAAATAAGATTCAGGTATTTGAAAGAAACAATGACTTATGGTTTGTGGTATCCCAGAAATCAAAATTTTTAGTTAATTGCTTATTCAGATGCAGATTGGGAAAATTGTGTTGATTAGAGAAAAAGCACCAGTGGAGGAGAATTATTCCTGGGTGACTCATTAGTAGCATGGCTTAGTAAAAATTAGGGTTCCATTTCTTTATCAAATATAGAAGAAGAGTATATTGTTGTTGCTGCCTGTTGCACTCAAGTATTATGGATGATTCAGACACTTGCAAACTTGGAAGTAAAATACACTACACCGATCCCAATTCATTGTGACAACACATGTGCCATTGGTGTGTCTAAGAATCCATTATTCCACTCCAAGACCAATCATATACCCATAAAATACCATTTTCTGAGAGAACCGGTCACCAATCAGGTTGTTCAAGTTCAGTACATTCCAACGACAGAACAAATAGCAGACATTTTTACTAAACCCCTAGCTAAGACCCCTTTTGAATATCTCTGACAGAAGTTGGGTTTCATCCCACCTCACACCTAAGAGAGTCCATCCTATTAGGGGGAGTATTTTATTGATTGCATATCCGAAACCTCTTAAAAATACTGCAACATCTCAGGGGGAGCATGTTTTCTTTTACATTGATGTCAAAGGGGGAGAAAAGAATAGGTCAGGGTTCCTTTTGTTGCCATCAATGCCAAAGGGGGAGATTGTTGGCATGTTTTACAGGTAGTGTATGCCTTTCATTGATGGCAAGTACAACAACGATGATATCTTGAGTATAGGAAGGATGTGCCAGGCGGGCTCCAGAAGTCTTTTTGGAAGACGATGCAAAGAAATCTCAACAAGATCAAAGTATGCAATGATGGATCTCATTGAGATTTCTCGATGAATGTTAGATCCGAGCTAGAGGTCTGACTAGAGTTGGATCCAGGAGAACATGCACTCTCTTTAACGATCAAGGTGACATGCGAAACCTCAAAAAATCCAAAATAGGCACCTCAACGAAGACTCCATTTCAGATTTTCGGTTACTGGGAGATGGAGAAGTCAAGAGTCGACACTCTCCAATATAGGAGTCCTGAAGTCGTGAAATGCAAAACCCCAAAATCGAGAAATAGGTGCACCACTCGAAGTATTGAATACCACGATTTTGGTTACTGGGAGATGGATAAGTCAAGAGTCGAGAACTCTCCAACACAGGAGTCCCGAAGTCGTGAAATGCGAAACTCCGAAATTGCGAAACATGCGCACCACTCGAAGTATTGAATACTGGGATTCTAGCTACTGGGAGATGGAGATGTCAGAGACTCTCCTCAAGAGGAGTCCCAAAATCCTGAAATGCAAAATGGAAAAATGGTCTAAGCCATTGGTTTGAGGAGATCGTGAACCGTTGATATGACTCCATTTCAAAGTATTGGATACCAGGATTTCCGATACCGAGAGATGAAAATGACAAAGATTCTCATCACAGGAGTCCCGAAATCACGAAACCCAAAGTCGTGAAATGTCACAGACTACATACCAGAGGTTTGTATACTGGGAGTTGGAGATGTCAAGGTCTTTCACCACAGGAGTGTCGAAATGCCGAAACAAAAAATTTTGAAATGTAGTTTCGACTAAGGCTGTGGTCATAGCCATTGGTGACATCGTCAAAGAGTTAAGCTTCTATTTTAGAGTTTCGGGGACTGCGACTTGGAAAGTAGAGAAACCTAACAACAGGATTGCAAAAATGCTGAAATGCGAAACAAGTTTAGGCTAAGCTCGAGGTCACAGCCGTTGGTCACATCGGTGAAATATGGGGGAAGGAGTTAGTGAAGACAAGCTCCTTTTCGGAGTTTCGAGGGTCGGGAAATGGAGAGAACTAAAATCCTCCACCACGATGATCCTGAAATGCCGAAGAGTGGAATCTTGAAATGAACGCAAGATTTAGAGAAGTTAATCCAACGATGAAGATGAAACTGAAGAATATCAGAGGGCTACTGTAGAACATCTCAGTGTAACTGCTAGAAACAACTGATGGTTACTTCCAAAGGAATCAAAGAAAATTTTGTGTGATTTCCATAGAACTGAAGGGTCACAAGAAATATTCCAGTAGGAGAAAAGACTATTCGTGGAGGCCATTGATAGCTGGAAGAGAGGTGGAGTCGTTAACTGCAAAAGAGAGGTTGAGGTGGAGGGGAATAGAAGATGAAGAATCTCAACTACTGGTGATGTGAAGGAATTTGATCATAACACCCAGTGATGATGGACAGATGGGCTCAACAAATAGAGAAGCTAAAGAGTTTCCATGATGAATAGGCAGAGAACTCGACATGCAGAGGAATTAGAGCAATTTCATATAGAGGATTCACAAGATGCACAGAATATATAAGAATGTGGAGAAAAGAAGAGAGGGGTTGTTGCAGTGAAGGGGGATGCATGTGTGAAGAAGGAGGAAGAGTGCAGTAGCTGAAATGGACAGAATACAAAAGGTGCATTGAATGGGAATGGTGCAGAAAGAACAAGAGGCAGAAGAATAGAAAAGTACAATGGATGCGTGCAGGAAGATAATGAGGAAGATAGAGCAGCGAAATCTTGCAGAACAGTGATGAGACTGGTAAGCTGTTGGTGAACTTTATATCACTGTAATAAGTTTCAGTAATTCTTATTCATAAACCAGGGTGGTAGGGAGGTGCTAGGGAGGACAGGTGTCCTGAGAAGTTCAAGTGGGTTCTTGAACACGGGGAGTTGTAGCTTCCTTCTAGTTGGTGCTAGAGAAACCAGGGAGTGGGTGCTTCCTTCTAGTTGGTGCTAGAGAAACCAGGGAGTTGGTGCTTCCTTCTAGTAGGTGCTAGAGAAAATAGAGAGTTGGTGCTATCAACAAGTGCATCTTGCAAAAATAGAGGTTGCAGCCTCATTATGAGTTGGTGCTCATATGTAAGATAATGTGAAGAATGTAATTAATACTTATCATATATAGAAGAAGAGGTTTTTACCCTTTATGGGTTTCCTCGAAAAATATCTGTCTATGTGTATCTCATATATGTTACTGATGCTGAATGTCCCATTGCTTATTTCCCTGCATTATTTTGATTATCATTGAGTGCCTTGTAAAGAATTTAAAAGAAGTACGATTGTTTAATCACGGTAACAACTAATTCACCCCCCCTCTTAGTTTTCCAACATAATGAGAGTAGGATCACATGGAAGCAATTCAATAAATATTTTCAGAAGGAGTACCTTTCAGAGAAATTCTATGACAATAAAATGCAAGATTTATTTGAACTTAGGCTGGGAAGCATGACCATGGCAAAGTATGAAAATAATTTCGTGGGGCTACTAAAGTATGTGGGGTTTATAAAAGATGAGAAGGTGAAATTACATAGGTTTTTGAGTGGACTTCCATCCTTTTATAAAGAGAAGATTCAATATGATGAACCTGGGACTTTGACTGAGACCATTAGAAAGGATAAGTACCTTTATGAGCAAGGAAAGGGTAGAGAGTCTTTGCAGAAATCATGGAAGGATAAGAAGAAGGATAAGTTTGATCAGAGAAAGAAAGAATTCAAACCTCTTTTCAATAGAAATAAACCAAATAAAAATCATCCCAACCAGTATGCTAAGGATGAATCTAAGAGAGAATAATCCTTGGAAAAAGGGGGAAGACCACCAATACAATGTTGGGGATGGAAAGAAGAACACATGTACAATGATTTCCCTCACAAAAAGGACAAAGTTAAGACCATGCAAAACATCCAAGAAGCTACAACAATAGAAGACATACTTGTCTATTATAAGTCAGAGAAAGAGCATGATCATCACCTAAGATTAGTATTGCAAGTGTTGAGGGAACATTAGTTGTATGCCAAGCTTAGTAAGTGTTATTTTTACCAAGAACAGATCCATTACTTGGGACACATTATTTCAGAACAAGGTATAATAGTGGATCCAGAGAAGATTGAAGCCACTAGAGGATGGCCAACACCCAGGAATGTTTCAGAAGTCAGATCTTTTATGGGGTTAGCTAGTTACTACAAAATATTTATAACAGGGTTCTCTAAGATTTCTCATTCCATCACTTATTTACAAAAGAATGGAATTAAATTTGAATGGACATCTGAGTGTGAAGAGAACTTTAATTTGTTGAAAGAATTACTTACTAGTGCACTTGTTCTAAATATTGTTGACCCAGATGAAAGTTTTCTAGTATGTACAAATGCATGCAAGGAATGATTTGGTGGAGTCCTCACTCAAAATGGACATGTCATTGGTTATGAGTTCAGAAATCTTAAAGAACATGAGAGGAACTATGCCACACATGACTTGGAACTTGATTTCATTGTTCACACATTGAAGATGTGGAGGCATTATCTCATGGGGAAGAGATTTGAATTAAGAATAGACCATAGTGGTCTGAAATATCTTTTTGAACAACCAACTTTAAATGCCAGGAAAATGACATGGATGGAAATTTTAAGTGAATATGATTTTGAAATCAAGCATATCAAAGGAAAAGAAAATAAAGTTTTTGATGCACTTAGTAGAAGAGTACATCTCATGTATGCTACAACTATTAGTATGCATCAGTTAGATTTAAAGAGAAGAATTTTAGATGATGTTGCTACATATCAGCATTACCTGCAGGTAAATGAAAGATTACAACAAGAAAATGTACAACAGAAAATTAAAGAATATGAGATGAAGGAATATGGGTTACTTATGCATAACAATAGAATTTATGTTCCTAGTTTCAGAGAACTTCAGAATTTTGTATTAAAAGAAATGCATAATTTTCCATATGCCGGACATCCTGGCTACCAGAAAACAATTGCAGCAGTAAGAAGCCAATTCTTTTGGCCAAGAATGAAAAAAGATGTTTCTGATTACATTTACATATGTATAGAATGTCCAAGAGTGAAGGTTGAGCATAGGCACCCAACTGGTTTGATACAACCATTACCAATTCCAGAGAAGAAATGGGAAGTGGTAACCATTGATTTTATAACTAAATTTCTCAGGACAACTAGACAACATGATTCAATCATGGTAGTGGTTGATAAATTGAAAAATTTTGCTCATTTTATTCCTATAAAAATGACTCATACAACAACTAATATTGCAGAAATTTACATGAGGGAGATTTCTAGGTTGCATGGCATACCTAAGGCAATTGTCTCAGAGAGAGACACAAAGTTTACTTCAAATTTTTGGAGGGGATTGTTTAAAGTATTTGGTACAAATATGAACTTTAACACAACATACCATCCACGGTCAGATGGGAAGACAAAGAGAGTCAACCAAGTAATTGAAGACATGTTGAGAATGTATGTGATGGATAAGGCATATAAATGGGAATATTACTTGCACTTGGTTGAGTTTGTCTATAATAATAGGTATCAATATTCATTGAAAATGAGGTCATTTGAAACTTTGTATGGTGGGAAATGCAATACTCTAGTGAGTCGGGACAACCCAACAGATGGAGTGGTACTTGGGATAGGATTGCTCAAGGACATGGAAGACTAGATGGTCTGAATTAAGCATAATTTAAAGGCATCTCAAGATAGATAGAAAATTTATGCAGATACGAACAATACAAATAGAGTATTTAAAGTGAGGGAGCATGTGATTTTAAAAGTGAAGCCCAAGAAGAGCTCTTTGAAGTTGAGTAGTTGTACAAAGCTAGCAGCTAGATTCCATGGTCCATTTGAGATATTGGATGGAATAGGGCCAGTTGCATACATGCTTGCATTGACTACTTCCATGATTGTGTATAATGTATTTCATGTCTCTTTGCTAAAAAAATATGTACATGATCCTAACCATGTTATTGATTGGCATCTGATTCAGGTAGAGACAGAGGGAGACTTTCAGGTCCAACCAATGTGAATATTGGACAAAAAAATCAAAATGCTCCAGAATCGAGTTATAGAGTTGGTAAAAGTCTAGTGGACCTGCTACGGTCTTGGGAGCATGAAGATCAAATCTGGGCAGAGTACCCACAACGTTTTGAATAAATTTTGAAATTTTGTTTTCTGTTTTGTATATGCACTAAGGACAGTGCCAAAACAAGGGGGAGGGGATGTAATACCCTAGTTTTTTGAGCCCCATATTAAATAATGTATTTTTTTAATCTATGAAAGGCGAGAGTGCCCAAACAATTAAAAGAGGCCAATGTTCCTAGGAAATGTAATGTTTTGATCATTATTAACAATAAATACATCATTGGCTGCTAGATGGACAAGGACACGAGTAATAGGGGGTTGTGATTTCACAAGAGTGGGGGATTGAAGGGATAAGTATTTATTTTATATTTTCTTTTCCCGTAATTGTTTTAATGGAGAGGAGTGGTTACATGAGCTTCTTGGGGAAGGCCACGTGGTTATTGGATTCCAAGAATTATATAAACCCATATTGTGGGTTGTTTGGTTTTTTCTTCGTCACTCATTCACTCACTGACTCATTTTTCATCGTTCATTGTTCACACCTTTCATTCTGTTCACTCATCCATTCACTCTTTCACCCACTCTTCATTCATGTTTTAGCTTGGAAAAGAAAAAAAAAAAATGCTTGGAGAGGAGCCATGGTTTCATTGGATGTAATGACTGTTGGTGTATTCCAGCCATGAATTATTGCCTGCATGCCTAAGATGCATTGGCATGGATTAATGTTTTCCCACAGCTATGAATCATGAGATTCCCAGCATCTAGATTCTTGACCAGATGCACTGGAGCCCTGGAAGGAGGTGGAAAGCCTGAGGAACTATGTGGAAGAGAAGGGGGTTCATTCTCTTGGGTTGTGCAGGCTGGTTAGAAGAGAGCCTACAGTGCCTACGGTTGGGGGGAATATCCTTGATCTGTATCTAGTTGGTGATTAATTTCATTAAAGATAAGTTCTCTCTCTGTCATGGTTTCATTTACCTATATATTTATTTTCATTGTGTATTTATTTATCTATAAAATTCATATCTATAATATGCATGCTTGTTGGTTATTGTTGTGCATGACATATGGTTATTTTCTCTTATGATGTAGCATGAATCTTTATCTATGCATGTGAATATTTCATGAATCGTTATTAATTTATCATAATTCGAAATTAGTTCAGAAGCGGGTTTGAAGTAGCATGCCCAACCTATGGGTGGCTGGGTACATTACACTCTTCACCTTGTGAGAGCTCCATTTTGTTGGTTCAAAAGAGTGATGGGACATGGGGATTATGTATTGATTACAAATATCTAAAAAAATATAGTTCAGAACCGATATCCCATTCCCTGGATTGACGAACTTCTTGACCAACTCAATGGTGAAAAGAACTTTAGCAATATTGTTATGGAGTCGAGCTACCACCAGGTACCAATCAAGAAAAATGATGTATGGAAGACTGAATTCAAGTCCAAAAAAGTAATTTTTGAGTGGTTAGTCATGTCTTTTGGCTAGAATAATGCTCCAACAACTTTCATGACGATGATGTATGACATCCTATAGCCATTATCCAATTATTTTGTGTTTGTATACCTAAATAACATCCTCATCTTCAATAAAACTTGGGTAGAAAATTTGCACCACATTCAACAGGTCCTCAACATCCTACGACAACACAAGTTATATGCTAATTTAAAAAAATGCTCATTTGACATACAAAGAATCCAATATATGGGATATTGTAATAGCCTGGTTTACCCCATCCTGTAATGAATAAAAATGTATGATTGCCATGCAATGGCTTGCAAATAGAGTAAATGTATTATTGTTTAATTGTAAACGCCGACAGTTGGTTGATGCATGAATCCTTAAAGTACTGGCCATGATATCACTAGAGGAATGAGGGGAGGTTCTATTAAGTTAAAGGACCCCAAGCCACCTTGCTGAAATATTAATTGGAAACATTCGTATTATTTTCCCTTAGCCTGGATAACAAGACAATTCAGTTAATGAGGAGGGGTTGGTAGTTGAAAAACCAACCTCCCCAATGAACGGAATTATGGAGGGATTTCATAAGGCACAAGAAGTAGTCATCTAGAGTACAATAGGAAATATGACCACCAGTCCCCATGATTGACCCATGAGTTGTCTTCTGAAAGAAGAAACACAAGGATAGGTCGAGAACCTGCCTAAGTCATGTGTGCAATAAAAATGGAAGGGGGGAGAACCTTGAGGGGGGGGGGGGGGGGGGGGGGGGGGGGGGGTGCGGCATGGATATGCATAGAGGGGGAACTGGAGGAGAGGTTGGCCCCTTGAGGAAGATAGCTGCAACAAAGAATACACAGGGTGTGTGTAATAGATATATTGGAGAACTGGTACAAGATTTTAGAGCTAGAGAAATGAATACCTACAAAACCTAACCTAAGATAAGAGGGCAGTGATATTGATGCTGGGAAAACATATGAGAAACCTAGAAGGGGCCTAGGCTAGGTGGGTGTAAGGAAAATTTCTACCTAGAGTAGAGTGAAGGAGAGTAATATTCAAATCTTATTGAGAACCTGAGAGATATTCCCTAGTGATATCATGGCTTGGCACGAGGGTTTCCAGAACGCTAAAAGTGAGTGAATCTGAGCCTATGGTTGGGTGGAAAGGAGAACACCCACATTCAATTGGTCAGTTATCAATTGTAATAGATAAGTATTTCATAGAATTTGTGTAATTGAATTGAAATGCATGATTGAATGCTTATACTTGGGATATACATATACATAATTGATTTATAGTGATGCTTCTTATTGTATTTGCAAACTCCTGTGTTTAAGCGATGGTAGGATGGAAATAACGGTGAATGCCTTGCACAACTGAATATAATAATTCTATAATGTTTTTATATAAAAATAATGAACTTAATTTTATGATTCCCATGTTCTCTCTCTCTCTCTATCTCTCTCTCTCTCTCTATATATATATATATATCACTAAAAAATTTCGGTCATTTTGTGACAACCATTTCGACTCTCTTGCGACGTTATGTCGTGGAGATTGTGACAAATATTAGGCTTCTCAAACGTTGCATCATATCTCGTGGCAAGTGAAACGAACCTAAGATAATGTCGTAAGAGAAACAACCAAAGGAGGTCATCACAAGAGAGATGAACTTCAGAGCTCATCGCAAGAGAGACAACCTATAGTGCTTGTCACACGAGATACAACCAACAATGATCATTGCAAGAATGACAACTTAGGATCCTTGTCACAAGAGAGTTGACCTGAGTAGATCTTGTGATGAACTATTCAAGCATATGGAATAGTTGATGGTAACGATAGTTCATCGCACTTGTGATGACCCTAGTAGTTGTTAAGCCCTAATATTTGCCCATTACCCCTTAATTGAGGCATATTAGATTAGTAATGTTATTTTATTTATGTCGGCTTTAGACCATTAGTTGTAATTATACTTCCTAGTCTCCTATATATACCAAGGAGACATTTTCATTTTGAATCATCTTGTACTTGAACATTTTAAGTGGGGTAAAAGGAGGTTTCCCCCTCGAAGAGGCT
>JZKD02S1660657.1:104333-118086 GCA_000966675.3 Picea glauca | reverse complement strand
ACATTCTTAAAGTAATAATAAAAAAATTTATTTCATGCATTTAATACATTAAATGAATCAATAAATACATTAGTAAAGTATTAATTTACTAATATATTACATTAGTAAAGTATTAATTTATTAATATATTAATGTATAATGTAATATATTTAATTATTAATAAATTAATAATGAATTAATAAATACATTCCTAATGTATTAATGTCTTAATAAATACATTACTAAATAGTAAAGTAGTAATACATTAATAATATATTATTTAAGTATTAATAAAATAATACTTTAATTGAAAATGATTATGGTTGAGAATGGTTGAGCATGACCATGGTTTAATTTGGTAGAACTTGGTTGACTTTGGGAAGGAAAGGTTGGCTATGGTTGACCAAGGCTCTCCTTCATCATGGTTGAGTGAGGTTAACCATGGCCATGGTTGACTATGGTTGATGAGAGTTTATTATGGTTGAACATGCCTATGGCTAACCTTCGTTGACCATATGGATATCATTATGGTGCGCCATGTTGATTATGCTCACCATAGTTTACTATGGCACTACTGCATTGCAATGTTGATCATATTTTGTTCGTCAAATTGCGACATCATGTTTTGTTCGTCACATGCCAACATTCGTGTTTGTTCATCACATTGTGAAATCAAATTTTGTTCATCACATGTTGAGATAAAGTTTTGTTCATCACATTGTGACATTAGATTTTGTTCGTTACTTGACATCGTAAGGTTATGGTGATCAAATTACGACGAATGTTTATGTTTTTCACGATATGGCATTGGAATAGGTTTGCCATAGTTTGATAGTGGGCTATGTTCGTCACATTGCGAAATCAAAAAATGTTTCTCACATCGACACGTTGGGTTGTGTACATCAAATTGTGACAATAGGTTGTCTTTGTCCGATTGTAACGTTTGGAAATGTCTATCACATTGCATTTGACCCATTACAACGCCAATTTATGTTCATTCAATTGTGATAATCGTAATTGTCCGTCACATTGTGACGTGTGTATATGTTCGTCACAATGTCACATGCATATATGTTCATTACATTGTGATGTTACTATGTTTGGTAGATTTCATTGTTACTATGTTCGACACATTACGATGTTTGGAAATGTTTGTCACATTTGGGCATCTGTATATGTTTGTCACATTGTGATGTTACTATGCATGGTAGATGGGAACATTACTATGTTCGACACATTACAATGTTTGGATATGTTGTCACATTGTGACGTCCATATATGTTCATCCCAATGCGAAATTACGATGTTTGGTAGATTGCAAGTTTACTATGTTCGACACATTGCGATGTTTGGAAGTGTTTGTCACATTGCGACGTCAGGATATGTGCATCACATTGCAACGTGAGAAAATATTTTCCATATTGCGATGACAGGGTGATGTGGGACACATTGCGACATGTATTTATGTTCATCACATTGCAACATGTATTTATGTTTGTCACATTGTGAAGCTACTATCCACATTGCGACAACATGCCTATTTTCGTCAGATTGTGATGTCACTATGTTTCGTAGATTGCAATGTTATTGTGTTCATAACATTGTGATGTTACTATGTTCGTCATATTGAAACACTATATTTTCATCACATTGTAATGTTATGTGTTCATCATAGTGCGACTTTACTATGTTTGGTAAATTTCAACGTTACTATGTTCAACACATTGCAAAATTTGGAATTTTTTGTCACATTGCGACTTTGCAATAAGTGTGTCGCAATGAAACATCAACAAATGTTCATCACCTTGCGATGATAAGGTGATGTGCGACATAATGCAATGACATTCCTATCCACATCCATATATGTTCGACACATTGCAATGTTTGGAAATATTTGTCACATTATGATATATGTATATCTTCATCACATTGCGACTTTTGGAAGTATTTTTCACATTGTGACATTAGGATATGTACATCACATTGCATTGCAAGGAAATGTTCATCATATTGCAATGACAGGGCGATGTGGAACACATTGCAGCCTATGTTTATGTTTGTTACATCGTGACATTACTTTCCACATTACGACGGCATGCCTATATTTTTCACATTGCCACATTACTATGTTTGGTAAATTGCAATGTTACTATGTTTGACACATTGCAACTTTAATATATTCATCACATTTCCTATGTCAAAAAACAAAGAAATAATATAACCTATTAATTAATTAATAAAGTAAAATATTTAATAATTAATTAAAGTCAAATGGAACATTAATTAACCTATTAATATAATCTATTAATACAATGAGTTATCTTCGTGAGACAATGGGTTATGTACATCACATTGGGAGAATGGGTTATCTTTACGAGAAAATGGCATTTGGAAATTTTTCTCACATTATGATGAGAGGATATTTGCATCGCATTATGGCGATGAGGTTATTGTAATCACATTGCGACGACAAGGCTATGTTCATCACATTACGAAGGTAGAGATATGTTTGACACATCATGACATTACATTGTTTGTTATGTTGCGACACTATTATGTTCGTCACCTTGCAACATTACTATGTTCATCAATATGTGACAAAAAGGCTATGTTTGTCACATTGTGACAATATGGGTATGTTTGTCACATTATGACGACCGGGCTATGTTCGTCACATTGTGACAATATGGGCATGTTCGTCACATTATGATGATAAGGCTATGTTTGACACATTGTGACATTACTATGTTTGTCATATTGTGACACTGTGTTCGTCACATTGCAACATTACTATGTTCATTGCTTTGCGACGAAAGGACTATGTTTGTAACATTGGGTATGTTCGTCACATTACGATGACAAGGCTATGTTTGTCACATTACGATGACATGCCTATGTTTGACACATTGTGACATTGCTATGCTTATTAGATTGTGACACTATCATGTTCATCATATTCCAACATTACTATGTCCATTACTTTGTGATAGAAAGACTATGTTTGTCACATTATGACAATATGGGTATGTTCGTCACAATGTGACGATAGGCTATGTTCGTCACATTAAGATGATAGGGCTTTGTTTGACGCACTGAAACATTACTATGTTTTTCAGATTGTGACACTATTATGTTCATCACATTAGAACTTTACTATGTTCATCAATTTGCGACGACAAGCTTATGTTTGTCACATTGCGACAATATGGGTATGTTTGTCACATTATGACGATGGGGCTATGTTTGGCACATTTCTAGGACAGAGATTTGTTTGAAAAATTGTGACATTAATATTATTATAGTACTATGTTCGTCACATTGCAACATTACTATGTTCATCAGTTTGTGATGACGAGGTTGTGTTTGTCACATTGCGACAATATGGGTATGTTCGTCACATTGCAACGATGGGATATGTTCATCACATCACAATGGCATGGCTATGTTTAAAACATTGCAACATTACTATGTTTGTTAGATTGTGACACTACCATGTTCGTCAAATTGCAAAACTATTATGTTAATCACTTTGCAACAACAAGGCTATGTTCGTCACATTGCGACTATATGACTATGTTTGTCAGATTATGACATCGAGGTTATATACGTCACAGTACGAAAACAGAGTTATGTTAATCACATTATGACGTTAGCATGTTTTTTAGATTATGACACTATTATGTTCATCACATTGCAAGATTACTATGTTCATCAGTTTGCGACGACAAGTCTATGTTCGTCACATTAAACCAATATTGGCTATGTTTGTCACATTACGATGGTGGGATATGTTCGATACATTGCGACATTACTATGGTTGTTAGTTTGTGACACTATTATGTTCGTCATGTCGCAATGTTCAGTTTTGTTCATCATACTTGAACCTTGGTTCATGTTCATCACATGACAAGGTTGGTTTATGTTCAACGCATTACGAAAAGGAAGTTTTGACCAGTTTTTTTTTTTTTAAGATAACGAATTGTTTCCTTTGTCACAAAGATAGGAAATTTGAACCAATGTGACATGTTACATAGAATTCAACTTAATATCATACTTTTTCTAAGGACGTTGATAACAAATCATCTTTAATTTTACACATGATGATTTTTACTTGTTCTAAAGAAATTGATAGAAAAATATTGAACATTGTAGATGATGAATTATACTTGTTCTAAGGACACTAATAACAAATCATTTAATAATTTTTATTTGTCATAAGATCATTGATAGCAAATCAATGCTAAAGTGTTACTAAATTATTGATAAATTAATAATGTAATATGTTATTAATAAATTAATACACCATTAATTAAGACATTTCTAAAGTATTACAACACTAATAATGTAATACATTAACAATACATTATTACATTAATAATACATTAAATAAACATTAAATGCGTTAATAAATACATTAAGAAAGTGTGAATTCATTAAAATATTAATAAATTATTAATAAAGTAATAAATAATACGTTAAAGTAAATTAAAATTAAAATTGTTCAATTATTATCCTTACATTCTTATTGTTAAATTATTATTATTTAAATTATCTTTTAATTATTGTTTTCTTATTATTATAAAATAAACCCTAATACAAATAACCTTAGTTTTGATAAAACCATAACCCTAATTTTAATGGGAATAACTCTAACCCTAATCTCACTCTAACCCTAACCCTAATACGTATTAACAATGATTGAAATGTACAACAAGAGTGATAACTTTAATTTTAATACATTTATACTAAGATTAGTGTCTAAGGCATCCTGATATTTATAATACTGTGAAAAACATGTTATCTACATGCATAATGCATAAAATGCATTAATAAATACATTACGTTATTGATCACATGGAACGGACTGTGGAAAAACATTTCAGCTATACACAACAACTGAAAAGACTCAGTCGCTATTAAAATTTGCTCGGAGGAGGAGATTTGAAAGACTGTTGCAACATTAACATAATAACATCGATTGCTTTATAATTATAATTAAAGGTGCATAACACATCTCAAACTTTTTCCTTCCAACAACAATTCAAAAGATTTGTTCATCTTTGAAAAAGGCAACTCATGGGTAATAAACTCCTCTACTCTCATCTCCTGCGATCAAATTCGAAACGAGTATATGTAATATATTATTCAGAAACAATATTAACATGAACATCAAATGGAATTGATAAGAAAGGTCTGTACCTTATTCATAATTAAGGTATCTACCAGGTAAGGCAGATGACTTTTTCCCTTCACACCACCAAATGTTGCAACCATGATTCTCCTTGCAAACAATTCAAATGGATGAAATCTTATCTTATGAGGACTCATATTCGACCCCAACAAAACTGTGACACCCAATGACTGCAATGCATGTTAATATGCCAGATATTGTACTTCAAATTAACAAAAATTGATTTAAGATGGCACAACAAAGGGAAGGGTCGCTTTACCTCTCGAGTAGCCAAGAAGACCTTGTATAACACGTCTATGTTTCCATTGCATTCAAAGTTGAAGAAAACACCTCCATCTGTCATCTCTCTTATCACCTAATGGATTGGTACCTCTTTTTCTCATCAATCAAATCCATCCAATTCTTCTAATAAAAGATTAGATAATATGGTTCAACTAAAAATACCTCATGAATTGGTTTTCCATGGTCCTTTGGATTGATGCAATCAGCCACTCCCAAGGCTCCAACTGCATTGGAAGTCTAGTAAATATCATGTTCTCAAATTGCAGTTATCTCTTTTAATTTGGGAAGGAATTATCAAGTTTTTAGAGGATCAAATCTTTTTTTTTTTAATTTTTGAAAGTGTAAAAGTTAGAATCTTCTCTTTAAAAATTTGGTGTTGTCAACCTTTAGGATAAAAGTCAAGATTAATGAAAAGAAATTACAACCCTAAACTATAGAACGTGACTGTGGATCTAAACACAATAATGACAACTAAAATTGAATGTAGTATTACAATAAAACATATAAAACCTATGGTTATTGATGAGTTCATAAAACAATCCCACTGCAGAATCTCCATTTTTAACTTTCAAGAACTTGGTTGGATTTGTGTCTATGCCAATTATCCTGGATGCCCCTCTCATCCTCGCACCCTCTAAAACCTATACACAAMAAAAGGTCATTATTGTCACAAAAGAGACTTATAGAAKTCAAATTATACAATAAAACAAATTGAAACACATGCTAGATGATTGAAACGYCGTCCAGCTTAACCACCGTCACATCTAGCTTAACCACCRTCGTGCTAGTTGAAACGACAATTGAAACRTCATCCAYCTTAACCACCGCTRCGTCCAGTTTAACCACRRTYGTGCTATTTGAAACACATGCTAGACATGGCAACRCTTCACTTYTATCGKATCTATATATTAATCCTCCTTAATTAGTTAAACGTGGYARTCAATGGTTAGGACARTAATTCCTTAATCATATTAWGTAAATGTGAAAAAGTAAAYAAGGAAACGTAYGCATTCATAAATGCAAGGAAGTTATGAACATTAAATTGCATTCATTGATTTGAGTGTAAGACGAAGAATATGCCAGCATTAGTATTGGCAAGGCATAAGAGTATTGGCAATGCATATTCGTATTGGTTTTGGTATTGGTAATGCATATTGGTATTGGTATTGGAAATGCATATTGTTATTGGTATGGTATAGTATTTGTATGGTATTTGTATTGGTATGGTATTCGTATTGGTATCGGTATTGGTATGCATATCATTGCCATGCAATGGTATTGGTATTGTTATGAAATGGTATGGTATTGGTATTGTTATTGGTATGCAATGGTATGGTATTGGTATTGGTATGTTATTGGTATTGGTATGGTATGGTATAGTATTGGTATTGATATGCAATGGTATTGGTATTGGTATTGGTATGCAATGGTATTGGCATGCAATGGTATTGGCCGTATTGGTATGCAATGGTATTGGTATTGGTATTGGCAAGGCATATTGGTATTGGTTTTGGTATGGTATTGGTATGCATATCATTGCCAATGCATACCATTGTCGTGSAATGGTATGCAATGGTATTGTTACAGTATTGGTATTGGTATTGGCAAGGCATAAGGGTATTGGCAATGCATATTGGTATTGGTTTTTGTATTGGTATTGGTATTGGTATTGTTATAGTATTGGTATGGTATTGGTATGGAATGGTATTGGTGTGGTATGGTATTGATATGGAATGGTATTGGTATTGGTATGGTATGGTATGGTATTGGTATTGTACTGGTATTGGTATTGGTACTGGTATGCAATGGTATTGGCCGTATTGGTATGCAAAGGTATTGGCAATGGTATTGGTATTGGTATTGGAAATGCATACTGGTATTGGTACGCAATGGTATTGGTATTGGTATTGGTATTGGTATGCAATGGTATTGGCCGTATTGGTATGCAATGGCATTGGTATTGGTATTGGTTTTGGTATGGCATTGGTATGGCATTGGTATTGGTATGGTATTGGTATGCATATCATTTCCAATGCATACGATTGTCGTGTAATGGTATGCAATGGTATTTTTATGGTATTGGCAAGGCATAAGGGTATTGGCAATGCATATTGGTATTGGTATTGGTTTTGGTATTGGTATTGGTATTGGTATAGTATTCATATGGTATTGGTATGGAATGGTATTGGTATGGTATTGGTATGGTATGGTATTGGTATTGGTATGGAATGGTATTGGTATGGTATAGCATTTGTATGGTTTTGGTATTGGTATGGCATGGTATGGTATGGTATGAAATGGTATTGGTATTGGTATGCAATGGTATTGGTTGTATTGGTATGCAATGATATTCGTATTATTATTGGCAAGGCATTAAGGTATTGGCAATGCATATTCGTACTGGTTTTGGTATTGGTATTGGTATTGGTATTGGTATTGACAATGCATATTGGTATTGGTAATGCATATTGGTAGTGGTATTGACAATTCATATTGGTATTGGTATGGTATTGGTATGGTATAGTATTTGTATGGTATTGGTATTGGTATGGTATTCGTATTGTTATCGGTTTTGGTATGCATATTATTGCCATGCAATGGTATTGGTATTGGTATGGTATTGGTATGGTATTGGTATTGTTATTGGTATGCAATGGTATGGTATTGGTATTGGTATGTTATTGGTATGGTATGGTATGTTATTGGTATTGGTATTGGTATGAAATGGTATTGGTATTGGTATTGGTATGCAATGGTATTGGCCATATTAGTATGCAATGGTATTAGAATTGGTATTGGCAAGGCATATTGGTATTGGTTTTGGTATGGTATCGGTATGGTATTGGTATTGGTATGGTGTTGGTATGCACTATGCATATTATTTCCAAGTCATACCATTGTCATGCAATGGTATGCAATGGTATTGTTATAGTATTTGTATTGGTATTGGCAAGGAATAAGGGTATTGCCAATGCATATTGGTATTGGTTTTTGTATTGGTATTGGTATTGGTATTGGTATAGTATTGGTATGGAATGGTATTGGTATTGGTATTGGTATGGTATTGGTGTGGTATGGTATTGGTATTGGTATGGTATTGGTATGGAATGGTATTGGTATTGGTATGGTATAGTATTCCTATGGTTTTGGTATTGGTATGGTATGGTATGGTATTGTATTGGTATTGTACTGGTATTGGTATTGGTATTGGTATGGTATTGGTATTGGTATGCAATGGTATTGGCCGTATCGGTATTCAAAGGTACTGGCAATGGTATTGGTATTGGTATTGGCAATGCATATTGGTATTGGTATGCAATGGTATTGGTATTGGTATTGGTATGCAATGGTATTGGATGTATTCTTATGCAATGGTATTGGCAATGGTATTGGTATTGGTATTGGCAATGCATATTGGTATTGGTTTTGGTATGGTATTGGCAAGGCACAAGGGTATTAGCAATGCATATTGGTATTTGTTTTGGTATGGTATTGGTATGGTATTGGTATTGGTATTGGTATGCATATCATTGCCAATGCATACCATTTTTGTGCAATGGTATTGGTATTGGTACGCAATGGTATGGTATTGGTATGGTATTGGTATTGTTATTGGTATTCAATGGTATGGTATTGGTATTGTTATTGGTATTCAATGGTATGGTATTGGTATTGGTATGTTATTGGTATGGTCTAGGATGATATTGTATTACTATGGTATTAATATGGTATGGTATGGTATTGGTATTTTATTGGTATTGGTATTGATATGGTATGGTATGGTATTGATATGGTATGGTATGGTATTGGTATTGGTATGCAACGGTACGGTATTCGTATGGTATTGGTATTTTTATTGGTATGCAATGGTATGATATTGGTATTGATATTGGTATGTTATTGGTATGTTATTGGTATGGTATGGTATTGGTATTGGTATTGGTGTGCAATGGTATTGGTATTGGTATTGGAATGCAATGGTATTGGCCGTATTGGTATGAAATGGTATTGTTATTGGTATTAGCAAGGCATATTGGTATTGGTTTTGGTATGGTATTGGTATGCATATCATTGCCAATGCATACCATTGTCATGCAATGGTATCCAATTATATTGTTATGGTATTGGTATTGGTAATGGAAAGGCATAAGGGTATTGGCAATGCATATTGCTATTGGTTTTGGTATTGGTATTGGTATTGGTATAGTATTTGTATGGTATTGGTATGGAATGGTATTGTTATTGTTATTGGTATGGTATTGGTATGGTATGGTATTGGTATGGAATGGTGTGGTAATTGTATGGTATAGTATTCATATGGTTTTGGTATTGGTATGGTATGGTATGGTATTGGTATTGGTATGGTATTGGTATGCAATGGTATTGGTTTTGGTATGCAATGGTATTGGTTGTATTGGTATGCAATGGTATTGGCAATGGTATTGGTATTGGCAAGGCATAATGGTATTGGCAATGCATATTGGTATTGGTTTTGGTATTGGTATTGGTAATGCATATTGTTATTGGTATTAGTATGGTATTGGTATTGGTATGGTATTGGTATGCAGATCATTGCCAATGCATACCATTGCCATGAAATGGTATTGTTATTGGTATGCAATGGTACGGTATTGGTATTGTATTGGTATTGTTATTGGTATGCAATGGTACGGTATTGGTATTGTATTGGCATTGTTATTGGTATGCAATGGCATGGTATTGGTATTGGTGTTGGTATTGGTATGTTATTGCTATGGTATGGTATGGTATTGGTATGTTATTAGTATGGTATGGTATGGTATGGTATTGGTATTGGTATTGGGATTGGTATGCAATGGTATCGACCGTATCGGTATGCAATGGCATTGGTATTGGTATTGGCAAGGCATATTTGTATTGGTTTTTGTATGGTATTGGTATGCATATCATTTCCAATGCATACCATTTACGTGCAATGGTATGCAATGGTATTGTTATGGTATTGGTATTGGTATTGGCAAGGCATAAGGGTATTGGCAATGCATATTGTTATTGGTATTGGTGTGGTATGGTATTGGTATTGGTATGGAATGGTATTGGCATTGGTATGGTATAGTATTTGTATGGTTTTTGTATTGGTATGGTATTGCCATTGTACTAGTATTGGTATTGGTATGGTATGGTATGGTATCGATATTTGTATTGGTATGCAATGGTATTCGCTGTATTGGTAGGCAATGGTATTGACAATGGTATTGGTATTAGCAAGGCATAAGGGTATTGGCACCCCCTATTTAGATATTTCCCAGCAGAGCTGCGGAGTTGGTCGACTGTAAAGTACCTATCTATGTAAAGTCATTTTCTACTTCCTAAAAGGAGTACTCATCAATTATTCATAGATAAAATATTAACATTGTTATGATCCTAGGTGGTCAAGCGATGTAGTATGGAGGGATTTAGCATGGGATTAGGCATGATCTCTTGGTATAGTAGGAAAAAAAATTATGTAGTTCTCAGTTTTACAAAATTTGAGTACATGGCTGCAAGTCAGGCAAATTGTGAATCCCTCTGGCTTCGTAAGATACTTATTGAATTATTTATTTCAGAACTAAGTCCTACCACAATTTACTGTGATAATCAAAGTTGTATTAAGCTCTCAAAGAATATGGTTTTCCATGATAGATCCAAACATATTGAGATTCAATACCATTTTATCGAGGATAGAGTAGGAATAACAATGGGGACAACGAGAAACCCTGCCTTAGCCCTCTTCCACATGAAAATAAAGGAGTTGGTTTACCATTAACTAAGATAACACATTTCACTGTAGATACACAATGCCATTATTCACTCTATGACCTGAAGGGGTAATCCAATGTGAAGCAGTAACATGCACAAAAAGCCCCAGTCAACCCAATCATATGCTTTAAATCCATTTAAAAAATAAGAGCATTTTTTTATTATTATTATTGAATGAAAACATTCTGGTGCTATTCCAGTAACTCCCATAATTTTCCTATTTGGGAGAAATGAAAATTGTTCTTTTGTGAACATCTCAGCCAAGGAAGGTTTGATCCTAAGAGCTATGATTTTCGTCATAATTTTGTATGTCATATTACATAAGGAAAATGGTCAAAACATTGAGGGAGGTTACTACAAGATTGACAAGTGGAATTGGAGGACAAACAATAATTTGAAAGTGGTCAAAACATTGACCCTTGGTCAAAACATTGACCCTTTTGACCACATAAAAACATTAAATAGATCAAAGTTAAAAAGAGTAATTGGACAAGGGTCAAAACTTTAACTCCATACCACCCAAAAACATTATATAGATTAAAGTTAAAAATGAAAATTAAGTAAAAATGAATTAAGAGACTTTTTATCTAGTAAATTTTATAAACGACTCTATTTTTTAATAGGTAAATAGAGATGGAGACTTTTTATCTAATAAATTTTATAAATGATTTTTTATTTTTTAATAGGTAAATAGAGATGTCAATGTTTAATTCATTTTGTAATTTTTTTTTTATAGTTTTAAAAAATAAGAGACCTTTTTTATTTTAAAGGGAAATCATGGTAAACCCTTGGGAGAATGGTTAGGAGGAATTTTCAAAGATTGGCTTTTGGAAATCATGGTAAACCCTTGGGAGAACGGTTAGGAGGAATTTTCAAAAAATGGCTTTTGGTGGTGACACCATAGTTAATCATTTCTGGAAGATATCACACAGATTTATTCATCGGCTTCAGTGGGGTCAAGTTTCCATCATTTGGTAGCCAACATATTGAACAAAACAAACATTGATTTATTTTCTTGAGGCGGCTAGGGTTATTCATTGGGGCTAATGACAGAGATTGATTTATTTTATCGAGGCGTCTAGGGTTCTTCATTGAGGCGAATTTCTATATGTTGGCTGAGTTTTACTAAGTATGAGGGCGATTTATGCCTTGTGGAGGTCAAGTTTCCTTGTGACTCCATTTTCATGGACTGTGGGTAGCGTCCCTTGTGACAGGAGGTCATATTTCTCTTGAGTACGAGTTGGGGGTTTATGGAAGGCGAATTTCTGAGTATATGGTGTTGATTTTGGGTGGCTTACTGTTTGGAGAGACCAAGTTTATGCCCCATCTCGAATCTTCTCACTGTTAGGTCGAATATTAAGTTAAAGATAGTGCATTTCCTTGCTGAGGGAGCACGCATCAGAACTGGGCACAATCTTCACATTGTGGGAGAGCTGAGTCATGCTATTGGAACACATCTTGGAGAGTGGGTCAACCCTTTTATCAGTGGAGGTGACTTTCCTTTATCTGGTTGCATTCTTCTTGCATTCGAGGGAGCATATATGGTAGGTTTTGAATTGTTGGGAATGTGAGCACTGTGGAAGCTATCTACAAATCATTCTTCTCCTCAATGTAATGAATACAAGCATAAATAAACAACATGTTCTTCATCAGTTGACTAATGTCTATTTGTTGATTATTTATTGTTTAAAGACTGTTGCAAATAGTTAGTACAATGATACTGTTTGAGTTTCCATGTGTGGGTACTGAATAGTAAATCATAACAGAACTTGAATTGTCGTTTTTGTTTGTTGTATAATCCTATGGATGCCAAATAGTTAAAAGGGGAAAACAGTAAGATGTCATACACTTTCTGCAAGTGAAAAATATCCAAGAAACCCAAAACAACAAGGTGTTTGTCAGAATGTCCACACAATAACTGAGATAATTCTCAAAAAATTATCTAGGGACATTACACAAACTTTCTTGAGACATAATCAAACCGAAGGCTTCTTCCAGTTAAGATTAAGGTCCTAAAAAATGTTCTAGGACAAATATTGTTGGTAACATCTACTTCCAGATGTGATAAATATTAAAAAGGCTATTGAAATTGCGTCTTCCAAGTCTCAAACTTGACTTGATAATAGGTTGCTCTTAGGCTTGTTCAATGAAAGTTAAGGTGAAAAATATCTTTTCACTGTGCAAATAGTAGTCAATGCTCAACCATTATTCAAAAAGGACAGACTTATTGTCCAAATTTTCAAGCTGTGGGCTATGCAAAACTGCACAAAGTGCACTATAAATCCCTCTCAAGAAATACCCCTTATATCTTTGCAGAAAAAGTACCAATAACACTGGAATTACACAAAAGGTGTAATCTCTAAAGAACACTCAACTTAAAAAAACATGTGCATTGATTGACAGATTGCTATACTTGAAAGTCAAGCCATAACATATGGTTAATCTCCTCTAGGATGATCAAGCAAAGAAATATAAACAACCAATACAAGAAAGTGTTATTGAAGCTGAACTTAGTTTTCCCAT
>JZKD02S1660657.1:88103-104323 GCA_000966675.3 Picea glauca | reverse complement strand
AAAGATAAAAACTATCTCTAAAATCCATATACTTTGGACATGCCTCTAAGTCTTACAAACACCAGATTGATAATAAATGCACTCTAATTTACTTGGGTAGATCTAGAGCTCAACAACGACCTCTTGCTTGTGCAAGAGGGAAATCTAGCACGTGCTAGCTTTCCCCCACGGTGGGATGATGTTGTCCCATATGAGATCTTGCTTGTGCAAGGTGGAAAGCTCGCACACGCTAGCTTTCCCCCACGGTGGGATGATATTGTCTGAGATGAGCTCCTCCTTGTGGAAGGGGGGAAGCTAGCACGCACCAGCTTTCCCCCACGGTGGGATGATGTTGTCCAAGATGAGCTCTTGCTTGTGTAAGGGGGAAATATAGCATAGGCTATCTTTCTCCCACGTTGGGATGATGTTTTTTGAGATGAGCCTTTGCTTGTGCAAGAGGGAAAGCTAGCACACGCTAGCTTTCCTCCATGGTGGGATGATGTTGTCCGAGATGAGATATTGCTTGTGCAAGGGGGAAATCTAGCACACACTAGCTTTCCATAACAATGGCATGATGTTATACAAGATGAGCTTCTGCTTGTGCAAGGGGGAAAGCTAACATGCACTAGCTTTCCCACATGGTGGCATGATGTTGTCCAAGATGAGCCCCTGCTTGTGCAAGGGGGAAATCTAGCACGCGCTAGCTATCCCACATGGTGGCATGATGTTGTCCAAGATGAGCCCCTGTTTGTGCAAGGGGGGAATCTAGCACGCGCTAGCTTTCCCACATGATGGCATGATGTTATCCGAGATGAGTTCTTGTTTGTGCAAGGGGGAAAGCTAGCACGTGCTAGTTTTTCCCCATGATGGGATGATGTTGTCCGAGATTAGCTCCTACTTGTGCAATGGGGAAAGCTAGCAACCATGGTGGGATGATGTTGTCTGAGATGAGCTCATGCTTGTGCAAGGGGGAAAGCGCATGCACTAGCTTTATCCCATAGTGGGATGATGTTGTCTGACATGAGCTCGTGCTTGTGCAAGACGTAAAGCTCACATGCGCTAGTTTTCCCCCATGGTGGGATGATGTTGTCCAAGATGAGCTCAGGCTTGTGTAAGGGGGAAAGCTAGAAAACACTAGATTTCTCCCATAGTGGAATGATTTTGTCTGAGATGATCTCCTACTTGTCCAAGGGGGAAAACTAGCATGCTCTAGCTTTCTCCCACGGTGGGTTGATGTTGTCTGAGAAGAGCTCGTTTTTGTGCAAGGGGGAAAGCGAACTTTCCCCAACGGTGGGATGTTGTTGTCCGAGATGAGCCCGTGCTTGTGTAAGGGGGAAAGCTTGCACACACTAGCCTTCCCCCATGGTGGGATGATGTTTTCCAAGATGAGATCCTGCTTGTGTAAGGTGGAAAGCTAGCATGTGCTAAATTTCCCCCAGTGTGGGATGATGTTTTCTGAGATGAGCTCCTTTTTTTGCAAGGGGGAAAGCTAGCACGAGCTAGATTTCCCCCTTGGTGGGATCATGTTGCCCGAGATGAGATCCTACTTGTGCAAGGGAGAAAGATACAATGTGCTATCTTTCCTCCACGGTGGGATGATGTTGTCCAAGATGACCTCTTACTTGTGCAAGAGGGAAAGCTAGCACGTGTTAGCTTTCCCCCATGGTGGGATGATGTTGTCCCATATGAGCTCTTGCTTGTGCAAGGGGGAAAGATAGCATGCACTAGCTTTCACCCATGGTGGGATGATATTTTCTAAGATGATCTCGTCCTTGTGGAAGGGGGAAAGCTAGCATGCACTATCTTTCCCCCACAGTGGGATGATGTTCTCCAGGATGAGCTCTTGCTTGTGTAAGGGGGAAAGATAACATAGGCTATCTTTCCCCCAGGGCGGGATGATGTTTTTCAAGATGAGCTCCTACTTGTGCAAGGGGGAAAGGTAGCACGTGCTAGCTTTCCTCCACGGTGGGATGATGTTGCTTGAGATGAGCTACTGCTTGTGCAAGGGGAAAAGCTAGCACATGCTAACTTTCCACCACAATGGAATGATGTTATCCAAGATAAGCTTCTTCTTGTGAAAGGGGGGAAGCTAACACATGCTAGCTTTCCCACATGGTAGCATGTTGTCCAAGATGAGCCCCTACTTGTGTAAGGAGGAAAGCTAGAACATGATATCTTTCCCATGCGATGGCATGATGTTGTCCGAGATGAGTTCTTGTTTCTGCAAGGGGTAAAGCTAGCACATGATATTTTTTCCCCATGATGGGATGATGTTGTCCGAGATTAGCTCCTACTTGTGCAATGGGGAAAGCTAGAAACCATGGTGGGATGATATTGTCTGAGGTGATCTCCTGCTTGTGCAAGGGGGAAAGCACACATGCTAGCTTTATCCCACAGTGGGATGATGTTATAAGACATGAGCTCACGCCTGTGCAAGACGAAATCTCACACGTGCTAGTTTTCCCCCATAGTGGGATGATGTTGTCAGAGATGAGCTCACACTTGTGCAAAAGGGAAAGTTATCATGCATTAGATTTCCCCCACAGTGGGATTTTGTTTTCCAAGTTGAGCTCGCGCTTGTGCAAGAGGGAAATCTAGCACGTGCTAGCTTTCCCCCACTGTGGGATATTGTTATCTGAGATGATATTGCGCTTGTGTAAGAGGGAAAGATAGCACGCACTAGCTTTCCCCCATGGTAGGATATTGTTGTCTGGGATGAGCTTGTGCTTGTGAAAAGGGAGAAAGGTAGATTTCCCCCATGATGGGATATTGTTGTCCAATATGAGCTCGTGCTTGCACAAGAGGGAAATCTAGCACACACTAGATTTCCCCCACGATGGGATATTGTTGCCTGAGATGAGCTCGTGCTTGTGCAAGAGAGAAATATAGCATGTGCTAGCTTTTCCCCATGGTGGCATGTTGTTTTATGAGATGCGCTTGTGCTTATGCAAAGGGTAAAGATAGCACGTGCTAGATTTCCCCCATGGTGGCATGATGTTGTCTGAGATGTGCTCATGCTTGTGCAAAGGGAAAAGATAGCACACGCTAGATTTCACCGACATTGGGATGATGTTGTTCGAGATAATCTCTTTCTTGTGCAAAGGGGGAAGCTAGCACATGATAGATTCCCCCCGCGGTGGGATGATATTGTCTGCAATGAGCCTGTGCTTATGCAAGGGGAAAAGATAGCATGCGCTAGCTTTCCCTCACAGTGGGATGATGTTGTTCGAGATGAGGTTGTGCTTGTGCAAGGGGGAAATATAGCATGCACTCGCTTTCCCCCATGATGGGATGATTTTGTCGGAGATGAACTCCTTCTTATGCAAGTCCCCCAGAGAGGGATGATGTTGTTTGAGATGAGCTTCTGCTTGTGCAAGGCGTACTAGCTTTCCCCCAAGGTGGGATGATGTTGTCTGAGATGAACTCCAACTTGTGAAAGGGGGAAATCTCTCATGCACTAGCTTTCCCCCATGGTGGGATGATGTTGTCTGAGATGAGTTCCTTCTTGTGCAAGGGGGGAAGCTTGAATGTGCTATATTTCCCCCATGGTGGGGTGATGTTGTATGAGATGAGCTCCTAGTTTTACAAGGGGCAAAGATAGCAAACACTAGCTTTCCCCCACGATGGGATGATGTTGTTTGAGGTGAAATCCTACTTGTGCAAAGCAGAAAACTAGCATGCTCTAGCTTTCCCCCATGGTGGGATGATGTTGTCCGAGATGAGCTCTTTCTTGTGCAAGGGGGAAAGTTATCACGTGCTAGCCTTCCCACATGGTGGCACGATGTTGTCTAAGATGATCTCTTTCTTGTGCAAAGGGGAAATCTATCACGCATTAGTTTTCCCAGACATGGCATTATGTGACGCCGGGCATGTGCGCCACCCAGGCACATCCGCTCTCACAGGACCTTCTTCTCTCGGCCCAAAGAACTTGAAGGTTCTTCTATTTCCCTATTGGGAAATCTGCACCCACAACGATATTCCTCCAAGGTCTCCCCTTTACTACCGGGAGATTAGCTAAATCTCGCTATCTCGCGAGTTCGTGACTTTGAACCCCCAACACTTCCTTTCAAATATTGCGATACCCGATCTGGCGCTACGGGTATAGCTCCTTCCACATGTAACCGTGGGCTAGACTTAACTGTTAGCACTTCTCGCAACCTCGCAACCTCGCCGATTGAACCGTCAAGTTTTCAACCTCCTAGTCCGCGAGTCCCCGAGATGCGAGAATTCAGCGGAGCATTGACTCCTGTCTCTAGGAAACACATGTCCACCCTTCATCCGCGTGGTCCCACCTTATGATCTGCCATGCATCCACACGAATCTCGGCTCCTCGGCACTTCACGACTTGCGAATCCTAACACCAATATTTCAGGGCTTCTCGCAGCGAGATCCCGAGATGATCATTTGGTGCCACATGTAATCCACTCGTTGACTTCGCTATGGCCCACACTATCCTCCAGCTGTTGGGATTTAACCTTCTCATAACCTCACGATCCCCGCACCCAAATCCTTGGACCTTTTCCCGCGAGGTCCCGAGACATGATCCCTCGCGCAAATCCAATGGTCCTCCTGTGATCCGAATCCAACGACTGTCCTTCTCTCACTACTCGCGACCTTGCGACTTGGAGTACCCAATGTTTGGTTCTCAACCTGCGAACTCCCGAGTTCGCAAGATCTCACGATCTCTCACCAGCTTCCCTCCTCAAATGGACAGCTATGATCTTCTCTCTTCTTCGCTTCCTCGCGTCCTCACGCCTCGTGACTTTGCACACCCAATACTTGGGTCTTTACCCTGCGAACTCCTGAGTTCACAAGATATATTGATCTCTTGCCACCTATCCCTTCCGATGGACGGCTCCCAGCCTTCTCGCCACTTCAAACCCTTCGGAATCTTCTCTTCGTAACCTCCTTGCACCTCCGCAAGATCTGTCGATCCTCGGAACTTCGCGAAATCTCTTCAGAAGATTTCGACCGTTCATTCTTCCTCGTATAATTCACGAGGTGAAAAAAGGTATCTCTCAACGAGATTCCTTTGCCTTTTCGCCAACCTACGATGTTCCTTCCTGACTTCAAGTCACACTTATCTACGTTGATCTTCAGCGACTCAGAGGCCTATCCTTCCTGATATTTGTTAAACTACTTCAACCTCAACGAGGTCCTTTGCACGCACTCCTTGCGGCAAGCCTGCGAACACTTCAACCGTTCGAGCTTTGTTGACTCTGCGTATGCCCGTAGCAGCATCCCTTCAATACTTATGCTCAATTTCACGACTGAGACTCTTCTTTAGACTACGCACTCCTTGCATGGCTTTAACAACCCACTTCCACTTCTGAGTGGTTTGAGAACAAGATTTTAACTCCCGAGCCTTCTGTCTATGCACTCCTTGCAGACGACTTCATCTGCACTCCTTGCAGGAATCCTTGCTCAAAGGGAGAAACAATTGAAACTCATTCACTTCCTCTCAGATTTCGATCTTAACACACGAAATCATACACATAGCATAATAACAAATGCATAACAGGAAGTAATATTCATAAGCAGAGCATTCAACACACATACACAGAGAATAATGCAACAACCATGAATCTGAATCAACTTCTTCTATTAATTCAAGATTTGTACATGGGTGTTCTTCTACAACTCTCTGCTATTCTCCTATGCTATAGACTCTTCTTAGTCCTGTTGCTAATTGAACTATCTTACAATGGTACAAATGAGGGTGTCTATATCCCATTTCCCTCTTTCTTCGAGAACTATCTAATCTAAGAATTCAATTCTATCTACCTGCAACTACTACTATAAATGCCTCTGTCTATGTCAGACGAGAGTGTATCGCTCGAGGTCTGATTACATTTTTCCCAAGGTGCCAAATTAAATGATCTCATTTATGTTTGCGCATCAACTTCAAGGGAAAATTTTAAAATTCAAAAACTTGCGTTGGACGTCTTCCAACTGTCTTCTTCTTCCACGTTGGTTTTTCTTGTCGTGAGGGATGCTCCTGCATTATACTCCCTCGCTTGAAAATTTGCATGGGCTCCTATCCATGAGCTCCTGCACGGTATGTCCATGCTTATGAATCCCTGCTTCAGTCTCCCAGCTGGTATATTCAACTGGATGACCCTTCCACTTGACCAAATATTCAAAATATTATTTCCTTTTGGTTTTCTTACCCACTCTTTTATTTAGTATCTGCTTCATCTGTGGTTTCTCTGCAACTGGCATCTTCTTTTGCCATTGGACCTCTAGTTGATCATCAACTTCTGCTCCTGCTTCATCATCTTGATATGGATATAAATCTGAAACATTAAATATCAGAGATATTCCAATGCCATCTGGTAACTCAATTTCATAAGCATTTTGTCCCATTTTCTTCAAGACCTTGCATGGCCCAATTTTCTTCATCTTCATCTTGTTGTATGTTCCTCTCGGAAACCTTTCCTTCCTCAAATGTGCCAGAACCAGATCACCAACTTCAAACTGAAGTTTTCTTCTATGTTGATCTGCTCTGCGCTTGTACTCCTGACTTGACTTCAACAGTCGCTCCTTCACCTGGCTGTGAAGTTCCATCATCGCTTCAGCGAATTATCCTACACTAGTGCTGCTAGTATGAGTCTGTCCTGAATCGCTCAATTTAGAAACCCCTCTCAGCTGCATTCCATATACAATCTGAAATGGACTTTTCCCTGTGCTCCTGTTCACTGAATCATTGTAAGAAAACTCTGCTTGCGGTAATATGCTATCCCAGCTGCTATGGTGCTCTGTCACCAAGCTTCTCAACAAGTCTCCCAGACTTCTATTCATCGCTTCTGTTTGTCCATTCATCTAAGGATGATAAGTAGAACTAAACATCAAATTAGTTCCTATCTTCTTCCATAATGTCCTCCAGAAATGTCCTATGAATTTTGTGTCTCTGTCTGAAACTATGCTTTTCAACAATCCATGGAGTCGAACAATCTCTTTGAAAAACAAATTTGCGATGTGAGTCACATCGCTGGTCTTCTCACATGGAATAAAATGTGCCATCTTAGAAAACCTGTCAACTACCACAAAGATTGAATCAACACCTCTTTGTGTCCTTGGAAATCCAAATACGAAGTCCATGCTAATCTCCTCCCACGGCTTCTCAGGTATGGGAAATGGATGATAAAATCCTGCATTCTGCTTCCTTCCTTTTGAATGCTGGAAAATTTTTCATTTGTCTACAAGCCTCGCTCATCTCATCTTTGCAAATGTCTTATCATGGCCAAAATGTCCAGCCAATCCTCCATTGTGTTTCTCTTTTAACAAGTTCTCCCTCATGGAGCAATTCGGAATACACAGTTGATTGCCTTTAAACAACAATTTGTCCTGGATCACATACTCTATCCATTGTCTTCTGTCTCTGAGAACTGGATTCTCAGCTGCTTCATAAGCTTCCTTAAAGTCTGAATCATCTGCATACATGTCCTTAAGATCATCAAAGCCTAACGTCCTGACTTTGAACTCCTGCAACAACAAACACTTCCTGCTCAAAGCATCAACAACTTTCTTAGCAGTACCAGAAATATGCTTTATTACAAAAGTGAAATTTTGCATGTATTCTACCCATTTAACATGCCTCTGATTCAACTTATCCTGTTGAGTCACAAACTGCAATGCATGGTTATCACTATATAAAACAAATTGTTTCGGAATCAAATAGTGTCTCCATTTCTTCAATGCCTGTATGATGGCATAGAATTATTTATCATACGTGGAATACTTTTATTTTTCCTCATTCAGCTTCTCACTGAAATATGCAATCAACTTGTCTTCCTGACTCAAGACCGCTCCTATGGCAAACCTGCTTGCATCACATTTTACCTGGAATGTTTTCTAAAAATCCGGCAACACCAAAATTGGTTGCTCTATAATCTTCCGTTTCAACAAATTGAAACTCTTCTCAGCTTCTTCAGTCCAGTGAAAATATTTATGTCTTTTCTTCACTGTGTCCATCATTGCTACTCTAATCCCACTGAAATTCCTAATGAATTTCCGGTAGAAACTAGCGAGTCCATGAAAACTCCTCACCTCGAAAATATTTCTCGGTGATGGCCAATTTTTAATTACCTCCACCTTATCTGGATCCATCCTCAACTCATTTGCAGATATAACAAAACCCAGATAAATGAGTTATGTCTTCATAAATGAGGATTTCTTCATGTTTATCAATAGCTTCTCCTGCTGTAACCTCTTCATCACAATAGCCAAATGCTTCAAATGTTCATCCTTTGTCTTGCTGAAAACCAATATGTCATCCAGATACATGATGACAAATTTTCCGATGAAATCCTTCAGGAGTTCATTCATCAACTTCATAAAGGTACTTGGTGCATTCGTCAAGCCAAACGGCATGACAAGCCATTCATACAAACCTTTATTTTTCTTGAATGTTGTTTTCCATTTGTCACCTTCTCTCATGCGAATCTGATGATATCCACTCTTCAAATCTATCTTTGAAAAAAAAAATTCTCCACTTAAGCAATCCATCAGATCATCCATCCTTGGAAATGGGAATCTATACCTGATATTTATCTTGTTGATGGCCCTTGAATCAGTGCATATCCTCCAGCCTTTGTCTTTCTTCGGACTGAGTATTGTTGGAACAACACACAGACTCAAGCTTTCCCTGACCAAACCATTGTCCAACAACTCCTGGACCTGTCTTTTAACCTCTTCATTCTCCTGCGGCGTCAATCTGTACGCGGCTTTGTTTGGCAGACTAGATCCTAGTATGAGGTCTATATGATGACTCATGCTCCTCATCGGTGGAAATGAACGAGGTAGTTTGTCCACTACAATATCATGGAATTCTTCCAGCAGTTCCTGAACTTTTTCTGGAAAATCGTCCACTCTTGTGCTAGTCAGAACAATTCTCGGTTTTCTGACCACAAAGAATTGTGGATCTTCCTTCTTCTTAACTTCTGTAAGAAGTTCCTTCCCACTCATGAGAAGTACTATGTTGTTTGCCTCCGGCTTCACCTCTTTATCCTCAATTGGACACAACATTTGAGTTCTCCCATTCTTTTCCAGGGTATATGTATTCTTCCTCCCATCATGAATTACATTTCTATCATATTGCCATGGTCTACCCAGCAATAAATGACAGACATCCATAGGAATAACATCACATAAAATTTTATCATTATATCCTCCTATATTAATGTCAACTAAGCATTGTTTAGTGACATTTACCTAATGTCCCTTCTGTAGCCATGAAACTTTGTATGGACTTGGATGATTAGTTGTCTCCAGCTCCAGTTTTTCTACCATCTCGGTTGTAACGAGATTATCGGTACTTCCACTGTCCACAATGACCTTGCACACTCTATCCTTGGTCTTGCAAGCAGTCCTAAAAAGACTGTTCCTCTGTACTGGATTCTCCATCTCTTTCTCTAGCATCAAAAGAAATTTTTGCATCACTAGCGATCTTCCGCCTTCAGCGTACTCTGCCTCAACATCTCGCCTCTGTGCCTCAACGATGTGAGTCTCTCTTGTTTCTTTCTTTTTCTCTGGACACTCGAACGACCTGTGCCCATTCTTTCCACACGTGAAGCATGTAATTACTCCACCTTTTCCTCTTTCTCTACCTCTGGTACGAGGAATTCTATTATTATCATCATATCCTCCTCTCTGCTCAGTATGTTGTTCTCTTTGCTCAACATATCGCCCTCTCTGTGAAATTCTTCCTCTCTCTGTCTGAGTCTGAGGTTTCTTCCAGTCATCCTTTGGTTTCTGGTATTTATTTTGGGCAACCGGCTTGCCTTTAGGCTGACTCCTGCCTCTGCCCCTCTGACTTTTTTTACGGCTCAACTTCTCCTCAGCTTTTAGAGCCAATTGGTAAGAATCCTCCACCATTCAGATGGTTGCCATATTTAATTCATCCTGAATTTCATACCTCATTCCATTCAGATACCTGGCCACCTTTTTGTCATTGTTTTCGCGATGACCTGCCCTAATATTCAACTTGTAGAATTCTTCAGTATACTCCTTCACTGTCATCAGCTTCTGTCTCAGGTTCAGCATCCTCCTGAACAGAGAAATTTGATAGTCCTTGGGAATGAATATTGCCTTCATCTTTGCGATCATCCTGTCCCAACTCTTAATTTTCTGCTTGCCTTGGCAATGCCTGTCAGCTTGCAGTTCATCCCACCATAAGGTTGCATGTCCTTTCAATCTTGTGACGGCATGTCTGACCTTCTTGTCATCTTCGATATCTTCATAACCGAAGTAAGTTTCAAGAGCTCTAATCCAATCTAGCAGCTCTTCTGCATCCATATTTCCCTCATAAACTGGAATGTCCATCTTTGTTTTCGAACTCATCCGAGTGATAGCCTTAATTAAATGCTCATTGGTTGCATCTTCTGCTGGTATTTCTTCTTCTTCATGTCCAACATCACCTTCATTCTCGGATTCACTGATATCTCCTACATCAGTGTTTCTCCTTTGTCTTATCTCCATGTCCTCCATTCTGGCACGAAGATTTCACATTCCTCTTTCCACATCTAGATTCTGTACTTGCCTACCTTTGTCTCTGAACAATTCCCTTTCCTCCTATGGATCGGGTGATTGTCTACCTCTTCTTCTTGGCGGCTTGGTGTATTCTCATTTTTCTCTGGTACAGAAAGCAAAGAAACTATTTTATGCTCTGATACCACTTGACGCAGGGCATACGCACCAACCAGGAATGTCCGCTCTCACAGGACCTTCTTCTCTCAGCCTGAAGAACTCGAAGGCTATTTTATTTCCCTATCGGGAAATCTGCACCCACAACGATCTTCCTCCAAGGTCTCCCCTTTACTACCGAGAGATCATCTAAATATCGCTATCTCGCGAGTTCGTGACTTTGAATCCCCAACTCTTCCTTTCAAATCTTGCGATACCCGATCTGGCGCTACGGGTATAGCTCCTTCCACATGTAACCATGGGCTAGACTTAACTATTAGCACTTCTCACAACCTCGCAACCTCGACGGTTGAACCATCGAGTTTTCACCCTCCTAGTCCGCGAGTCCCCGAGATGCGAGAATTCAACGGAGCATTGACTCCTGTTTCTAGGAAACACTTGTCCACCCTTCAACCATGCGGTCCCACCTTATGCTCTGCCACGCGTCCACATGAATCTCGGCTCCTCGGTACTTCGCGACTCGCAAATCCTAACACCAATATTTCGGGGTTTCTCGCAGCGAGATCCCGAGATGATCCTTTGGTGCCACCTGTACTCCACTCGCCGACTTCTCTATGGCCCACACTATCCTCCAGCTGTCGGGATTTCGACTTCTCGCAACCTCGTGATCCCCACGCCCAAATCCTCGGACCTTTTCCCGCGAGGTCCCGAGACACGATCCCTCGCACAAATCCAACGGTCCTCATGTGATCCGAATCCAACGGCTGTCCTTCTCTCGCTACTCGCTACTCACGACCTCGTGACTTGGAGTACCCAATGTTTGGTTCTCAACCTACAAACTCTCGAGTTCACGAGATCTCATGATCTCTTGCCACCTGCCCTCCTTAGATGCATGGCTATGATCTTCTCGCTTCTTCACCTCCTCGCATCCTCGTGCCTCGCGACTTTTCACACCCAATACTTGGGTCTTTACCCTGCGAACTCTCGCGTTCGTGAGATCTCTTGATATCTTGCCACCTGTCCCTTCCGATGGACAGCTCCCAGCCTTCTCGCCACTTCAAACCCTTCGAAATCTTCTCTCTGTAACCTCCTTCCACCTCCACAAGATCTGACGATCCTTGGAACTTCGCGAAATCTCTTCAGAATATTTTGACCATCCGTTCTTCCTCGTATAATTCACGAGGTGAAAAAGGGTATCTCTCTACGAGATTCCTTCACCTTTTCGCCAACCTACGACGTTCCTTCCTGACTTCAAGTCACACTTATCTATGTTGATCTTCAGCGACTCATAGGCGTATCCTTCCTGAGCTTTGTTAAACTACTTCAACCTCAATGAGGTCCTATGCACGCACTCCTTGCAGCAAGACTGCAAACTCTTCAACCATTCGAGCTTTCTTGACTCTGCGTATGCCCATAGTAGCAGTCCTTCAATACTTCTGCTCAGTTTCATGACTGAGACTATTCTTTAGCCTGTACACTCCTTGCACGGCTTTAACAACCCACTTCCACTTCTGAGTGGTTTGAGAACAAGAGTTTAACTCCTGAGCCTTCTGTCTACGCACTCCTTGCGGACGACTTCAACTGCACTCCTTGCAGGAATCCTTGCTCAAAGGGAGAAACAATTGAAACTCATTCACTTCCTATCAGATTTCGATCTTAACACATGAAATCATACACATAGAATAATAAAAAATGCATAATAGGAAGTAATATTCATAAGCAGAGCATTCAACACACATACACAGAGAATAACACAACAGCCATGAATCTGAATCAACTTCTTCTATTAATTCAAGATCTATACATGGGTGTTCTTCTACAACTCTCTGTTATTCTCCTATGCTCTAGACTCTTCTTACTCCTGTTGCTAATTGAACTATCTTACAATAATACAAATAAGGGTGTCTGTATCCCGTTTCCCTCTTTCTTCGAGAACTATCTAATCTAAGAATTCAATTCTATCTACCTTCAACTACTACTATAAATGCCTCTGTCTATTTCAGACAAGAGCATATGGCTCGAGGTATGATTACATTTTTCCCAAGGCGCCAAATTAAATTATCTCATTTATGTTTGTGCATCAACTTCAAGGGAAAATTTTAAAATTCAAAAACTTGCGCTGGACGTCTTCCAGCTGTCTTCTGCTAACACGTTGTTTTTTCTTGTCGTGAGGGATGCTCCTGCATCATTATGTTTTCCTAGATGAGCTCCTTCTTATGAAAGGGGGAAAGCTAACATGCACTAGATTTCCCCCACAATCAGATGATGTTGTTCGATATGAGCTCTTTCATGTGGAAGGGGATGTTCTAGCTTTCTCCCACAGTGGGATGATGTTGTTCGAGATGAGCTCGCGCTTGTGCAAGAGGGAAAGCTAGCACACACTAACTTTCCCCCATGGTGGAATGATGTTGTCCAAGATGCTCTCGCACTTGTGTAAGAGGGAAATATAACATGCACTAGCTTTCCCCCAAGGTGGGATGTTGTTGTCTAAGATGAGCTCGCGCTTGTGCAAGAGGGAAAGTTAGCATGCACTAGCTTTCCCCCACAATGGGATATTGTTGTTTGAGATAACCTTGCACTTGTGCAAGGGGTAAAGCTAGCATGCTCTAACATTCCCCCATGATGGGATATTGTTGTTTGAGATGAGCTCCTACTTATGCAAGGGGGAAACCTAGCACGAGCTAGCTTTCCCCCATGGTGGGATGATGTTGTCCGAGATGAGCTCCTTCTTGTGCAAGGGGGAAAGCTAACATGTGCCAGATTTCCCACATGGTGGGATGATGTTGTTCGAGATGAGCTTCTGCTTGTGCAAGGGGGAAAGCTATCATGTACTAAGCTTTTTTGCTCAGGGGCATGATTTTGTCCAAGATGACCTCCTACTTGTACAAGGGGGAAAGCTATCATGCACTAGATTTTTTCCATGGTGGCATGATGTTGTTCGAGATGAGCTCATTCTTGTTCAAGGGGGAAAGCTAGCACGCACTAGATTTCCCACACGATGGGTTGATGTTGTCTGAGATGAGCTCATGCTTGTGTAAGAGAGAAAGATAGCATGTGCTAGCTTTCTCCCACGGTGGGTTTATGTTGTCCAAGATGAGCTCGTGCTTGTGCTTGTGCAAGAGGGAAAGCTAGCATCCTCCACGGTGGGATGATGTTGTTCGAGATGTGCTCATGCTTGTGCAAGAGGGAAAACTAGCATGTGATAGCTTTCCCCCATAGTGGGATGATGTTGTTTGAGATGTTCTCTTGCTTGTGCAAGAGGGAAATCTAGCACACGCTAGCATTCCCCACTGGTGGGATGATGTTGTTCAAGATGCGTTACTTCTTGCACAAGAGAGAAAGTTAGAATGCGCTAGATTTCCCCCACATTAGGATGATGTTGTTCGATATGTGCTTGTTCTTGTGCAAGAGGTAAATATAGAACACGCTATCTTTCCCCCATGGTGGAATGATGTTGTTTGAGATGCGTTTGTGCTTGTGTAAGAGGGAAAGATAGCATGCACTAGATTTCTCCCATGGAGGAATGATGTTGATAGAGATGTGCTTGTGCTATAGGGAAGGTAGCACTCGCTAGCTTCCCCCCATGGTGGAATGATTTTGTTTGAGATGAACTTGTGCAAGAAGGTAGCACTTGATAGCTTCCCCCCATGGTGGAATGATGTTGTTTGATATGCACTTGTACAAGAAGGAAAACTAGCATGCACTAGATTTCCCCCACGATGGGATTGTCATGGGTCTAACGAACCTGTGGTTGGGTGGTGGAAAAAACCAACACTCCCAGTCACCCTGCAACACCAATGTATTTCGTTCAGTGGCAAGACCACACCGAATTACTCAACCTGGGCTACACCTTCACTTAGTTTTGTTTGTTATTAGTTATGTCTGTGTTTTTCTTACTTAGAATTATTTCAACAGTAAAGAAGAACCATTCATACAAAACAATGGAAACATATGTGTGGGTGGCCAAATCGTCCCAACACCCGAAAGAATTCTTTATGAACAAAACAACAATGTGACGAGACAAACAATCATGCCACACAAGAAATCTTATACAAGGAGAGATTTCGAACTGTTACACAACCTTCAACGAAACCAAACAAATATTTCTTCAACGAGTTGCTCCCTTTTGCACCCTTCCTTTTTCACCTTATCTATCAAAAGTTCTTGCGATTCTATCCAAGTTTGTCCATCCCCTTTCCTCAGTTCGAAAATTTCCTTTGCCTCAAATTGGTGCGACCCCCCTTTCTCAACCACAGTTCATTTGTTCCAACAACTCCCTTCAAGAAAGACTTGCTCATACTTGCTCTTCAGTTCTACCTCCTCAAGGAAACCCAAGCTACCCTCTAGGATCTACTTGGCTCCTTGGGGAGAAACTCACCCCTCCTTCTTGGTTGTTGTCACATAACTCTCAACCCGTGATTATGAAAGATTGTCACTTGCCAACCTTTTCCTTTGTGCATTTTCTCTCTCATCGGTTCATACTTCTCTTTGAAATTTGACTTCTTGGATCTCTTGAATGATTTTTCAAATGATTCACTCACTTCGTTAGGTGCATGCCCTTTCCAAGTGACATGCCCCTTCATCATTGAGCCAATGCACCCCTTTCGGTTGTTTTTTCCACTTAACATTTCTGAGTTGACTTGCCAAAGGGCATGCTCCCTTTTCTTGGGCACGCTCTTCCTTGGCCGACTCCCTCATTTTTGGTTTTGGGTTCCCAATTATTTTTCACATTCGTTCATTGTTGAACCACTTGGGTTAGCGTTTGGTGCAAGTCTTCCTTGGTCCGCATCTATCACACATTCCTTTCATCAACTCCCATTGGCATGCGCCCAAGGTGTGGAACTTCCGTAATCCTTTGGTCCAACTTTCTGTTGGTTGGGTGCTCATGCTACTAGAACACCCATCATCCAACTCTTCATATTTTGGTGAGGGAACCCATGGCTTCCATGGGGCACCCATCCAACTTGCCACTTCATTCATCACCCTCCATTGCAATTCAAGTCTTGGCAAGTTGTCTTTGGCACAACAACGCCTGAAGATCCGAACTCACCTATAAAGAGTCTGGGCACCCTCTAGCTCACCCAACTCGTCATATTGGCTCGTGGAAGGAGAGTGCTCACTCAAAAAAACTCCTAGGGAGTTACATGGATGATGTTGTTCGAGATGCACTCGTGCTTGTGCAAGCGGGAAAGTTAACATGCACTATCTTTCCCCACCGGTGGGATGATGTTGTTTGAGATGTGCTCTTGTTTGTGCAAGAGGGAAAGATAAAATGTGCTAGCTTTCCCCCATGGTGGGATGATATTGTTCAAGATGTGCTCTTCCTTATGCAAGATAAATCTAGCACATGATATTTTACCCCCACGGTGGGATGATGTTGTTTGATATGCGCTCTTGCTTGTGCAAGAGGGAAAGATGGCATGCGCTAGGTTTCCTCTGGGGTGAGATGATGTTGTTTGAGATGCACTTGTGCTTGTTCAAGAGGGAAAGCTAGCATTCCCTCATTGGAATGATGTTGTTTGAGATGATCTTGTGCTTGTGCAAGAGGGAAAGCCAACAAGTGCTAGCTTTCCCCCATGGTGGAATGATGTTTTCCA
>JZKD02S1660657.1:68845-79707 GCA_000966675.3 Picea glauca | reverse complement strand
TTACATATAAGACAACAAGACACAAAACTATATATTGAATTTTATTTAATTATATGCATTAATACATGTATAAATGTGATATGTATTTTTTTAAAACTCCTTACATTTCTTACAAAAATAATTATAATTAATTAATAACCAAACCTACGTGAGCTATTTAGACTCATGGGAGATGAGTCACAAATGAATGACTTTGAATACATGATTAAACTTGAAAATTAATATCTTAATTTTAATAATTTATTTGTAGTTACATTAAACATTAATCATTAATAATCAAATAAAATTGGGACATACAAAGTTCAACCAAAAACCTTGAAAAATGTGTTTCCACATCTTTTTCTTATGCATTTAAAATTCTTATCAATTTCTCCTCCTTTTGGTGAAAGTAATGCTCAACCATAGTTGATTTTTCTATGGTGGGTTGACTCTATTACATCAAGCTAGTGGTTTTGTAGAATTGGCAATGAGGAGAGATCTATATCCATTTCTTGCATACTACTCTTTGAAGACCCTTGCTTCCACTACCTACTCCCAACGTTAGTTCTCAGAGGCCACTCACTTACTTCATTCCAAACTAGGCATCTCAATAGATTGAATTCCTCCGTGGAATATATTAAGGATTTATAAAAAACTCGATGTTGATGAAGTGCATGTAATAGAATTTTTCCAAATTTAATGAAATATGTGTTCAAAGAAATAACTTGATGATTAGGAGGAGCTCAAATGAATAGGATGTTCATGAACCAATGACCTTGTGTGTCTTTCGCATGCACTAGATGCAAGTAGTGCATGAAAAATACCCTCTAAATAGCAGCCAATAAGGATGACTGCAAACAAAGGCGAGGAAATCACCAATAAGGTTAATGGCATCCAAGACACTACACGAATCCCAATGTGTGAATATACCTCTTTCCATCAAGCACAATGGAAACCCCCCAGTCAGTGACCAACAAGGAGATGTTGGTTTTTGGGTTCAAGGTTACCTAACCGTAATGAAAGTAAGCCCAGGGTGTATGGTAGGACTACAACTTCATGTGAATCTGAGACACACTGAGAATATGGTCGACATGAAAAGTCAAGAGTTCTAAGAAATGGATGACACATGCTTATATACTTCCTTTGAATAAGATCATGAGACATATGGATAACTCAAGCAGCATAGAATGGATGATAAAACTTTGTGATGTAGAAGGCGTCAACAACTCTCCATAGGGACTGGAAGAATAACCAGTCGGAGGAGTAAACTCTAAGTAACAAGCTTAGCTTCCTAAGGTCATGCTAAACCCAAAATTTGGATGATAGTGGACTCAAAAAAAAATTATTTGTTCAAAGGCGACACAATTGTTGCCAATATGAGATAATATTCTTTTCCCGCTTGTCTTTTTTTGTTTTTTCATAGGAAAAAAAATGCTATGATACAAGAGAGGAAACACATGTCACGAGTAAGAAACTACCCCTAAACAATGGAATGTACCTATGCTCAATGCAAGGATGTGCATGTAAGGCATGGAAACTCGGGGGGATGTTTCCTCTTAGGGTACACGGTGTCAAGCTTCAAAGGATATAAACAAGGCTCTGCTTGGCTAGTGATGCAAATTGTTGAGGTAAGAGGCTTACAACGAGAAAGAGGGAATCGACAATAGGATCAATACTGCAAGAAAGAGGATGGAATTTGATTACAACTTAAATCCAAAGAGTTTTCTTTTTTGTAGATTTAGTCCCCTAGGCCAGAAAAAAGTATAAAATAATACCTAGGAGAACTCTTCTAGCCAATGTTGACTAGAGTGTTCCTTTTTTGCAAGTAGTCTACTTGGTCCGAAAAAGGGTTAAACTTACACCAAATAGACGTTCTTTCAAAACCATTTAATGAGTGTGAAAGAGACAAGTTCACTCGACAATATTTTCATTTTTTTAGAGAGTCGGAAAAGAGCTTAAACAAGACTCAGGGGGAGTCCCATAAGTAAGGATTATAATGCTTGTGAGTAAGAATATGAGGTTCAAACACACATTCATATCGAAACTATAAGTAACTCTCGGTCCTATGGAATAACTTCTGCATGGGAACCAAATGGAACAAACGTTCTAACTAGGGCACCCATGTTTGGTAAGACTCTACCACTTAATAACGACACTTCTAGTAGCAGTAAGAAGGTTATGTGTCACTAATAAATGGGATCATTCCTAAGGTATATGGATGACATTCATAGGACAATGCAAGAATGAAAAATGGAGTGACAACCTATCCTATATGTTGGTGAAAGAAAATACCTGCCGAAGGAACGAATGGACAGTATGACACTAGAAACCACCAAAAACCTGGACAAAACCACCAAAACCAACTCTTTCCACTGTACTATTAGTCCATAAGGTCGAAACATCAGCACAAACTATATGAAGTGGGTAAAAAATTTCTACTAATAGTAAAAATAGACCATTTTACCATACCATTTGAGTTTTTTCACCGACATAGTCCATTTTAGGCCATTTTTCCCACAATATTCAAGTGTCAATTGTGAGATCTACGATCAATGGAATTGGAAACCATCTAGACCAAGTAAGTGCCCATTCCCTCTTCTTCATTTTCAGTGGTTTGAAATTTATATTTAGTCCTCATTTTTTGAGTTTTAGAGGGAGAAAAACGTAAACTAGGGCGTACACGGGTGACATTTCATCGGGTCATGTACATGCTTCCATGTACACGGGAAAAGAAAAGCATGCCCGCGTATATGCGGCTCTATACATGACCATTAGCATGTTAGCCCGCGTAGAAGTCCGTGAACACCTTTTTGACAAGATTTAACTCAAAAAATGATGTTTCCATTGCAGGATGGTGAATGAATGGAGGGAGAGGGAGAATGAAGAGATAGATGCAGCAGTGGAAAGAGATGTAGGGGCCCAACAAGATTTAAAAATATTTGGTATTTATAAATTTTGGGCTCTCAAAGGAATGAGGGATCAGGTGAGGTTACTCCAGATGCTCGTAGACAACTGGGATCCGATGAAATATTTGAGGATAGAGGCCTTCAATCTCGATGGGAAACCATTGAGGTTTGAAGTGGATGACATATATTTTATCATAGGAATGTCTCGCCGGGGGGAGGTGGTTAATCTCAAGACCCAGGGTACTGGGGGTGGTATGACTATGGAGGAGTACATTTCCACCCACTATTTTGCAGTAACAAATAAAGTAGGGAGCCAACTCCCAATCAGGGTAATTGAGAACGTGAGCTTAAATATCATCATACTTATTCTTACATGGATATCAGGGTCGGCCTCGAGGCCACTCATGTTATATGTGGTGGAGTGTTTACGACCCATTGTTTATGACTGGTGTACCTCAGTATTGGCTAACATGAAGAGCCAACTGATGGATTGCAAAGAAGGGACAAAAATAAATTTCGGATTTGAATCCATTTTGTGTAGTTTTTTGATATAGCGAGTTCCAGGCTTGAGCCCTAGAGTAGAGATTATTCCACATGGACTACGCGATCTAGCCATGTCATGGTGGAACGATGTAATAAGGCGGCTAGGAGGTGGTAGGGTGCCCACCCCCTATAATAATGAGTTTTGTTTCCAGTGGAGTCGACAGGTTATATCCATTAATGACTACCCTTATGCTGGGATCAAATACAGAGGGGATCCAAATATTCCTTTTCCACCAGGTTCCACCTACGGTGGGTGATATTGGCAAAAAATGTTTTTCTATATTTATTTTTTTGGGTTTTTCCAAAAAGAATAAAAAATGCAAATTTTTTTGTATGGTATCAAGTATTAACAATTTCTTTGTCACAAAGATGTAGGTCCACAATGACCAGATGGATTCCCACGACATCAATGGAGGAGCCAGGGAGATGAGAATGTGGGAGGATATGAAGAGAGAGTGATGCATAATGTACAGGGGAGCCTGTCTCGATTGACGCACATAATTGCTATGATTCAAGTGGAGGATCTGCCAAAGGATATGCAGCGGCAGGTGGTGGGTGTGCCCCATGCGTGGGTGTGACTCTTCCGACGTCTTGCAAACGTCGTGGTGTGATATCTTGATATGCATCTGGTGCCACAAGAGTAGATTCCATGATCATATATATACCGACCATATATGTATTTTGAGGGTGTGAGCCCCATTTTTTACTATGACACCATATTTTTTTGAAAAGATGAAATATAAAAAAAAATGGTCTTCGGATTTACTTATATATGTTACAATGTGTACATGTTTGATTTTGTTTTCTTTACTTAGTTATGTGAAAAATTCCAATCTAAAACATAATTAGCATATGCATTGGATACATGATTAGAACTTCTAGGTATATGATTATAAGAAAGAAAATTAAAGTATTGTTCCAAAATTCGTACCTATAGAAATCATCAGAGTAGAGTAGGGTCTCACACACCGTAATTGTCATTTAACTGGCATACAACTAACTAGGAATCCAGGGGAACCTCTAAATACCAAACACCATGTGAAATGGAATCATGTAATAGTTCTATAACGACGCTATAGTCAACCACAATATTCATTGATGGCTCCAAACGAACGCCACTTGAAGACACTAGTAGGCCCTTGGGTGAGTAAATGACCCAAGCAACAAAATCCATGTTTTATGTATGACGATTGGCACTGTCTGCGAATCCTAGGTAAACTGAAGACTACATTGACATCTTCCGACCAAGGGAAAACATGATAAGCAAGCCATTGACACAAAGGAAAATATATATATACACTAAGATACACTAGTATACATAAGATCACACCCAAAATTGAGGGCTTAAGCATAATACCTTTTAAGGTAGATCCTATTTCTGGGCTCATCCAACATATTCCCTTCATAATATTCCAATTCATAGGCTCCTTTCTCTAAAAAACATCATACGATATAAGGACCGTGCCACATGGGGTTGAACTTTCCTACCCCCAGTGGTTCTTTGGCTTGGTAATATAGGAGAACCAATTCACCCTCAATGTACTTTCGAGGACATATAGACCTATCATACTGAACCTTAAAACGTCATTTATTGGCTTCAATAGTTGTAGAGGCATCTCCACGTTGCTCATTGAGACGCTCTAGGTGCACAAGGCGTTCTGGAAGATCGAATGTTTAAGGTACGAGCTCAATTTCCAGTTTGAGGGAAGGGATTTCATACTCAATCAGAATAATCGACTCCACACCATGTACTAATTGAAAAGGAGAAAAATCGGTGGAAGTATTTATTGAGGTTTGATATTCCCAAAGTGTGGGGTAAAGCATCAGATGCCAGTCATATTTACTCTAGCTGACAGTTTTTTGCAAGAGGGTCTTGAAAGATTTATTCATTGCCTCTACTTGTCCATTTTCCTGGGGATAATAAGGGGAAGAATGATTATTCTTAAACCCCACTTTTGATGTTAATTCATTCATCATTTCATTATGAAAGTGATTTCCATGATCAATGATAATATCTTTTGGGATTCTAAACAGGGATATAATTTGGTTGAATAAGAAGAATGTTGTAGTCTTACCATCGAATTTAATGGTAGGTAGGACCTCTTCCCATTTAGTAAAGTAATCCACGTCCACAATGATATGTTGATGCCCACCATCTGAAATTGGGTTACAGTCCATAAAATCTACCCCCCACTTGGTGAAGGGACTGACAATGATGATTGGGTGAAGAGGGTCTGGGTGCGAGCACATTTTATGAGAAAACACCTGGCAAGGGTGACACTTCTTGATCGCTTCAACACAATCTTTAAGAATTGACAGCCAAAAATAATTGGCTCGCAATATTTTTTGGGTTGTCGCAAGCTCGAACATATGACCACCACAAGCTCGGATATATGACCACCACAAGCCCCACTATGATAGACATTGAGAACCGACTCAGCTTCCTCATGCGTTAAGCAATGACGAAAAATATTATCTAGTCCTCAACAATGCAAAGTGTCACCGATGATAAGGTAGTGTTTAACCTGATGATGTATACGTCATCGATCCTCTCTTGACAGATGTTGGGATATCTTAAAGGTTTGAATATAAATTAGAATGTCTCCATACCAGGGCTCCGAAGATGAGATAAGGAAGATATGTTCATCTGTGAAAGAATCGTCATGAAAAATGTCCTCATCTAGTCTAGGGAAGTCTGATATCAACTTGGCAAAAACTAGCGATTTATTCGACTTCTCCGAAGAAAAATCAAGATAAAATTATTGCAAAATAACAATCCACTTATTGTATTCCCCACCTATGATATGCCTGGTAAGTACGTATTGAAATGGCTTAATATTTTCAACTACGGTAGTTTTGTAAAGTAATATATAATGTCATAATCTTTGAACTGCATGTACGATAGCCAAGGCTAGTTTTTCTATGTGAGAGTATTTAAGTTCAGGACCGACTAAGTTTCGACTAAGATAATAGACAATGTGATCATGGACCTCATCGTATTCCTAAACCAAAACCATACCAACCGTCCCTTTGGACACAAAGATATAAAGCAAATAGTCTCAACTGTAGTTTGGAGGCTTCAACAAAGGCGTCGATACCATGGATTTCTTAAGAGCATCGAATGATTCCTGGGCTCGCTCATCCCATATAAACAAAGTATGCTTATTCAAAATATGCATGGAACCTTTAGTTAAATTGGCATAGTTCACTATGAACTGACACAAGAAGTTAGCCTTCCCCTGTAAACCTTGAAGTTGTTGAATGTTGCACAGGGGAGGCAATCAAAGTATTGCCTCAACCTTCATAGGATCTACCATGATGCCATGCTAAGATACTAAGAATCCTAAGAGACGACCAGACCTAATGCAGAAGATGCACTTGTGAGGGTTTAAATGGAGGCGATAGTAACGAGATATCTCAAATATTAATCGAAGGTGAGTGGAATGATCTACTCTCTTGCGAGAGTGAGTAGCGATATCATCAAGGTAAGCTTCGACAATATGTTTAATATCATGAAAATAAAAGGTCATGGTGCGTTGGAAGGTTGCTCCGACATTTTTTAGGATGAAAGGAATTTTATGGTATGAAAAAATACCCTAAGGAAAAATAAACGTCATCTTATGTTGATCCTCGGGTTTGATTTAAATTTTATTATACCCTGAAAATCCATCCATAAAATTTTCTTCTCGCGCACTCATGAAGAATCTGGTCAATGAAAGGAGTTGGGAAGTTGTCTTTAGGACAAGCCTTGTTCAGGTCTCGAAAATCCATAATACGTGGATGGTTCCTTGTTTCTTATTCACGAAAATGGGGTTAGATACCCATTTAGTCAAGGGAACTAGGGAAATGAAACCAACATTAAGTAGATTCTCTACCTCTACCTTAATAGAAGGGGAATTCCTAGGATTAACCACTCTAAGACATTGTTGAACACATCTAGTATCTAGATATGTCTTGATATCATGTTCGACAATGTTGGGGCTGATCCCTGGCATCTCTTCGCACGACCAAGAAAATACGTCACGAAATTCTTTGAAGAGATCAGTGTAGATATGAATTTCTCCAGGTGAACAATCCGCACTGATATATATGTTCTTAATTTTACCAGGAATAAGAGAGATGTTGATCGTGATGGTAGGAGAAATATTCACCATGTTTCCTTCATCATAAATACCATGCATATCTAGCAGAACCACAACGTGACTAACCATCTCACTCAAGGTAGATCTAAAGTCATCATGTTCGATCCTAACAAGCTCTGGGAGGAAATAGCAGTGATGATGCATATCTTCCCAAGGCCTATCAAGACCATACATGGCCTCTAAGATGGCTTCATCCGAAGGTAAAGTATCATTGAGGAAATCATGAGAACAAGATGATTGAGCGGCCCATACAGGCTCTAGAATGGGATCATCCTCATCTATCTACGAGGAGAAAAGATTCAGGTCAACAGTAACATTAAGAATAGCTTGATATGCAACCTCTTCCACTGATAGTGGCATTTCCATCCCAATGTGCGACTGGCCGTTAAGAATAGCCTGATCCACAACTTTTGACCAGAATGTGCAGTAGCTTTTAAAATCTGAATTAAGTAGGTGATGGCCATTTGTATCTAGTTTATTATAGTAATCTAGATGTAAAAATTTGAAGCTATACATGATAGATTCATTGGATCTTTCAATTCATTTTCGCTGAAGGATTGAAATCTTTGTGAACATAATGTTGGGTTCTTCATTTTATTTTTCGAGAGTAACTGCACATTGATCTAGGATTGTATATGGGAGTGGTCTTGTATTGTATGTGATGTGATTAATTGTGGCAAATAAATTTAATCACATTTTAATTGTACAACTACAGTTTCACATGTGCATGATATAAAAAATTATTTAAAACCATCCACTTTTGGACCTATCAAATGTAATGTTAGTATAAAATTTGATAAAAAAATGAGATCCAAAAGTATAAAATATGGTATAAATTAGATTAGAGTTGTAAAGGCATAGTTTTAGAAAATTTCCAAAATCAGAGATCAAAGTTGTCTAGATATATATCTTTCTCTAACTTAGATTTAGAGATCTATAAAGTTTATAAAATAATATAAAACTACTTTTTTATAAATTTATAATTTTTTACTTCTAATAATAAAAATTTTAATTTTTTTCATACCCAATCAATCAAACCATTTTGAATAACCCATGTAATGTATTTTTATCTTCTAACATCAATTTTTTTTCTTCCAATAAACCTAACCAGTTTGAATAACGCATATAATGTCTTTTTCTCTTCTAACCTGACATGAGATCTAACCTGAATGATCGGGAAAGTAGGAGACCTCAGCTAACCTGAATGACATAAAAGTGAGCAACGAGGAAAGTAGGAGGCCAGAGACAGAATGATGACATTATTTGTAGATGCACTCGGATGTTAATAGATTCAGAGATTGGTGTTAAGGTAGGTTTCTTTTCATGTTTTCCTCTAAAATTCATTAATTTTTGAACTCATAATTTTCATAGTATAATTAAAATCTTTTGAATCTAAATTCAGAAACTTAGATAGACTTTCCCTTCAAAACCCTTTTGAATTTCAAACCCTAAACATGGATAACAATAACACTAAAATGCTCGAGTATAAAATTTTATGTACTATTAGTTTTTTACATTAATCTGAGTATGTTTATATATATATAGTTTTCCAAGTTACAAATCCGTTATAATAATATACTTGTTAAAATCTTAACATGTCACTTACGGGAATTGAACTTGGGTGGGAGGATAACAATCATTCCATCTAACTACACAAGCTAAAACCAATTAACATAATAGATGTAGATATACTTATTAATTAATACATTTGAGTATTCAAACACTAAACACAAACCTTATTTTAGGTGTTTTCTTTAGCTTTTGGATATCCTCTGTACAATATGTTTTTGAATTTTGTAAAATTGTACTTCAGTATCGTGCTCAATTTCTGAACTATGCTATTCAAGACAACATATTTTTGTATTACAATGTTAACTAATGAAGCTATATATTTTTCTAATACAAAATATTTACCCATTCTTGTTAAAAAATAATCTCTTCTTGTGTATGAAATATTCACCACAAAGAAATGCACAATTAATCTAACATCTATTTCATTGAAGATACAAATTTCCAGCAAAAGCAAAACAAAGAGAATCCATCTTCAGGTTTGGAGATATAGTTAGGTTATTGGATTCTTCAATCAGAGATATGCATGTGTGACCCTTGGATTAAAATATTGGTCTCAAACCCTGGTTCAAATGAAGATTCACTCTAAAATGGCTCCTAAAGCATGAATAGAGAGAGATACTCTATAAATGGTATCTAATGCCCTTTGCAATTCACTTGGCTATAAAAGAGTAATATAATCTCTTGGTTATGATATTTGGATGTTAAGCATGTGCTAAAAGGAGTCATAGAAGTTGTTTATATTGCAAAGGAATGCATTCATAGTTGCAACAATTGGATGTTAAGTGCATGTTATACATGTGCTAAATTGAGTCATAGAATCACCAATATTGCAAAGGAATTCATTCAAAGTTGAAGGGCTAGAAGTGCTAAATCTTATTTTTGTAGCATAACCCTACCACTAACATCGATATTGTGTAACAATAATGGGAATGCATTATTTGGACAACGTGTTAATCAATTTGGACTAGATTTTGATCATGCTAAATACCCCAAAACATTCGAAGAAAGTCCAACTTAGAAAATGTGGGCCTAGAATAACCTAAATTAGCATATCAAGTATTTTTAAAAAATCAAATATAGCTTATATTAGCATATAAAGTGTACAAAGAAATCAATACCATCTTAGATTAGCATAAAAAATTTCAAATGTATCAATTATCGCTTATATTAGCATATAAAGTGTTTAAAAAATCAACACTAGCTCATAACATGAATCTATGTCATTAACATTCAAATAAATAATAAAGTCAAATCAAGTAGGTAACTCATCCAATTCACTGTATGCATGTAATCAAGTGGTATGTAGTGTAACTCTTATCATTCTTTATCATTAGTACCAAGTCCATTAGACATAAATAAATAACATTTTTTAGAGATGGAGTTTGATTACAGGCCAACAATTTGCCCCTTTTTAAATTTGTCTCCACCATAATTCGATCATGCAATATTTATTGAAATTCACCATCAAATCCATTGAAATTAAAATTTTCAATTTTAAAATGGATTCAATACCCTCGAAAATGCCTATTGTCCTTAGATTATGCAATTTCATCATACAAAAATACTTTTTGTTGGATTCTAGTCATTTTTTTCCAGTTTGACCTCTCATTATTTTTTGTTGAACATGGAAGAGGCCAAATGTTGTCCCGTTATAGTACACCCTTAGAGAGAACGTAGGGATATACTTTGATCTTTAATATGGTTACATGAACACAACAAG
>JZKD02S1660657.1:44701-58552 GCA_000966675.3 Picea glauca | reverse complement strand
CAATCACACCTTCACATTGACCATCCATATATCATCAACATGATGAAGATCATAATCATGAAAAACACCATTAACCATTATCTCACATGACAAGACAATAAGGCCTAGAAGAATTTCAAATCCTCTTTGTCGGGAAATATACCCTTTTATCTTAGTATTTCAGGAAATGAGTCGGGCACATGAAAATTTGTGTATGCCAGGGTATGAAATGCATTGTACCATTTTTTCTTGATATGAATGACTTTCAACACACCGAAAATTCTAAATGGTCATACACATCTAGAAATATACTATGATGCCCTATTAGAAAAAAAAATTGGTCATGTAGATCTAGAAAGATATCAGAACTCATTATATCAAAATTCAATCATTATGAAAAGTGGAGAAATTTTTTTAAGGCGAGCATTAAAAATTGGGAACCATCAACCCTGGACTCATAAAGTATCCATCGGTCGTGGAGTACCATGGTCCCTCTGAAACATGACTCCCTTTGAGTCTATACGATCTCTGGAGCCATCTGCTCTCTCTGCATCTGTTGTTCTCCTGTCTATCTCCAGTGAATTGTCTTGGGAGGTTTCTCCTCCCTACTAGATCCTAAGGGATGAATCCCTCTAAACTTTGGCTCCCTCTAAGCTAGTACTTGATGGGGCCACCTGCCTCACCATTGGTGGATCCACATGATCCTCCTCATAATTGGAAGGTTTGGAATCAATGATGTGACTCCATGTAACTCAAGAATCTATGAGATAATTTTCTCTCCCTGAAAGTACCATGGGGAGTTGCATGCCATACTACATCCTGCAAAGTATCACAAAACCATGTTGTCCTCTTCCTGGTCACTGCAACATCTTTAGGTAGATCCATTGACCCAACTGTCTCTACTGGATCTTCCTAATGATATGAAGAGTGAACAACTGGACTAGAGAGATCTAGATGGTCATCTTTGCTTGCTTCTGCTCCATGTGAAACACTCTGTATCCCACAAAAGTATCCTTCTTTCCATAAAGTTCTAACTTTATCCTCTTCACCTTCGGTACATGAATGTATATGGTCATGTACACAAATCTATGTCTCGATAGTTTGCTCCATGTCTCAAACTAGAGACTATCCAATATGTTTCCTCCTGCAACATCATTATAGCTCTCTTTTAGAGCTACCACCTATGACCTTCCCAAAACAAGAGAAATAACAAGGGAAAATAATAGATAAGAACAATATTCTTATGAATAGGAAATAGAAACAAGAACAAAAAAAAGTATGAACAAGAACAATCGCCACTGTAGCTCTTTCTCAAACCTATCATAGGTGAAATTCCTGGAATAAGAACAAGAATAAGAAACAAAAAACAAGAACAACACGTTTCTAGTGTTGTTTCTAGTCATTCCTTCACGGTAACCTTCCTGGAACAAAACAAGAACATCTCCATGGTAACCTCTATGGAATTTACATGGAAACCTACCTCGGACAAAGACAACAACCAAGAACATATTCTAGAGGAGATCAATTCTATCTTGCAAACAAGTGCATCATTAGTATTGAGAAATGAGTATTTACATAATGATCATAGTACCAACAATATTCAGTACATTTGATAGAAAAAGTACTCGACAGTAATATAACTCTAAAGACTGTTGTCTCGGTTACAACATTTACTTAAGATGCAACAATATAAAATATCAAACCTGCTATGCAAACTTGGAATCTTGTTGTTGTTGTCCCATTTGATTTCAAGTTTCAATATACTGTATTGTGGCTCTGTAATATAGCGAATATTGTATTCTGAGAGAGGAGACTATGAGAGAAAGAAGAGGAAGTTACAACGGGCGTGTGTTGACGGGCATATGTGAACCCTCATTAAATGGAAGGGAAAGTACAGTCCAAGGTTGTGTAAGTAACCTAAGTCATTTGAATTAACTCACTCTGACAGGTTTAACGGCTTTGTTGGTCGATGAGGGGATCTAATATAAACTACATAACTTAGAAGAACTAACTATTTATTAACAAATATCTACTATATACATTAATACTTAGTGTGCACACATTTAATTACATAATTAACAATATGTACAAGTACAACCTTTGGAGAAATCTTGTAAAACAAAAGTTGGTACAAATGGAACTAAATATTAGGAAAAATTGTAATTTAAGAAAATTAATACTAAACTAAAGAACGTCACTAATTTAATTTTAAATTGAAAATAAAAGACATGAAGAAATGAATGTAGATGATAATGTTTTTGACTTAAACAAACAAAACATTTAAGCTTTAGTGTTAATCTACATTCACAAGAGATTGAAACAAAACAACAAAAGAAACTCACTAACCTATTACTCGCCAGTATTAAAGAGGACTTTTGATTGTGCCCTCATGTATAAAGCTACTCCAACAACGTGTCTTTCAAGAGAAATCTATGGCAGAAGGTTTTGAAATACCAAGACCATGAAAATGCCTGAAGAAATTCACTTCAACTGACAATCAAAATCATGTTTATGACGCAGAAAGAACATTTTTTTAATGTGATCCTTTGTGAAGATACAACCAACTATTTGTCAAGAGGAAAATAATTTCCATTAACAAATTTGATCATTGTAAGTTCAAAGTATACAAATAAATTTTATATATTTTAATGCGTGCATCACAATAATACAATCACAAGAATCTTTAATCATTGGGACAATAGATTATTGGAAATTGAACAGTATTAGAATGAACATAAATAATAGCATTTAACAATGCATTGAAAAAATAGACTAAAGCTGAGTTTTAATCAATCCACAATTAAACACTAGAAGAATATGAACCATAATGACAGATATTATAATGAATGCAAAACAATTTTACTCACGGGGCAAAAGCCTTAAGAAATGTATAGTTGCATATCCTTCAAAATAAGCACTGATCCATTATCCCAAAATTTTCACCATGTTCATGACTCAAATATCCATGAGTATTTAAACAATAGTATGGATTGATCCTCATATCCAGAAGCTAGAGTCAGATCCTTAAAAAATAGAATAGTCTAAACAGTGGATCCCGATCTCTACTCATAATAGAAAAATTTTATAATAAAAGGTAAATTTGTTCAACAACGTATTGAAAAGTTTGTTGTCATCACAACGAGAAGCTACAACTCAACCTTTTAAACTAACTCTTATGCTAATTAAAAATAAATAAAAATTGAACAACATCTAATTGTCTTCAAAATTGTTGTTGATGAAATCTTCTCCATCATTTTAAGACCTGAAATGACAAACACAATCCATTTAAATCAAATTATAGTCAATAAAGAAAAGCTATAGAATCTTTCATTTTGTAGCTAGTCTAAAAAAACATTGCAGAATCAAAAAAAAAATTAAAGCATTGACCAGGGGTCATCCATTGGAAATCAAAGATGTATGTAATTAGATTCCATAAAGATATTAACATTAGCAGATTCTTTGACAATATTATTTTGTGATTTCTTTGGTTTCTTAACAACACCGGGAAAACTTTGTTCTATTTCACTTTTTAACTATCAATTTTCCCTCTTTAGCTCTCTGTTTTGTTCTTGCATTTGATCGAGGTGCACCTGTAGGTAGGGAACAAATGCATAGTAATTTTTGGCCCAAGATTGACAATTATGAAAGATCTCGGAGTCTATATTAGAGATGGAATGTTGATGATTTTTTGTCCAAGGGTTTCCCTGTAGCAACATTTCCTCTTAGTGCATCCCAAATACCTGGTAATTCTTAAGAATTATGAAGAAAAAGCAGTAGATTATTAACAAATTCTTGTTGGGTCTGATCCTCTAGTCCATATTTTTCATCAATGTTTTCACACGAGGGATCGTGATCTTCTATAGTTATAGGTTCCATCGGAATTGCCTTTTTGTTAAAACCGATTACTTCTTTACATTGGACCTGATATTCTTGTAGATCGGTGTGTAAATCATTCTTTGCAGGGGTTGGTTGCTTGTTATGTTCAAAACATTTTGGAAGATTGCCTTTCAATCTATTGAGATTGAGTATGTACTACCCTTTCTTTTACCCTAGCGTGAGTTAGACAAGGAACATGGAGAATTATTTCATTATAAGAGGAAGAAGGATCAGGATCAAGTTGGAATTCTAGGTCAATCCCTTAAGAGATAGCCTGAGGAATATTTGTCTCCTTAGGAATCCTAAACTAATTTCTAAACTGCCACAGAAATTATGATAAAAATTCCCTTAGAAAATTGTGCAGTTCACTCATATATTTTCATTTATGAGGAAACTACCTAGGTGGAAAGTAAATGAGCCCATTCTAGAGATGGGTTTTTGACAATTTTGTCAAATTCTTCATCGTTTGGTCAGAATCCATCCCGTAAAATTATCTCTCAATTCTGGCTCGGCTTTGGACTTTGTAATACTTTTGTGGGTAAGTAAAAACTCAGGGTCATTTGATTCTGTCCGTAATACAGGGTCCATGAACTCGGTAGCTAGGTAACAAAATAGGGTAATTTGAACAAGGAACAAAATGACCCTATGAAAGAAAAAGCATTCAACTTGTAGCACATATGAGTCATTATAAACAGATAGGAGAAAGATCAAATACCTCATTCCTATGGGCGAGGCGAAAATCTCAAAACATGGCGAATTATTTAAGCTTGTATGCCACCTAAAATGTTGATTAATTTCGGGACCGGTCTCATACCAAAGGACAATGAGGTCCTAGAACAAATGACCCATGTTCTCCTTAGATATTTCCATGAGAGGTTGCATCCTGGTCGTGGGAAAGGGTATAGTCATTTCAGGGTTTAAAGAATGATTGAATCGGATTGATAGGCATAATCGTGGAGAGGTCATAAAATGGTCCAAGTACAGAATGTATGCAAGGAAAAACCTTTACAAAAAGAACGTATCCCATAGATTTGATGTATGTTTAATATAATCCCTTTATGAATTAGTTCGAAAGGTCATATCATAAGTTTTTCTTTTAACCATCATTTCTATAAAATGTTTAAAAGGGTAGTTTGATTATAGTTATGATATAATTCCTAGTAAAGTGAAATGAGGATTAGAGGATATAAAAACTTATCAAAGTTTGTGTAGTATAATTAAACCTTCAATTAATTACAACCCTATGGAATAATGGTATCCTCTTATAAATGAGACTAGGAAAGGAAAGAATTAGTCATTGGTCAAAGCAAGACAGGTACGACGATACTGTTCAAAGAATTCACCAAGCGAGATCCATGAGAAAAAATCCTTGAATCATGCTTCACAATCATGAAGTTAAGGATAAACATGCAATCACGATACAAAACATAACCCACTCAAACCACAAAAATGACAGAAAATAAGCATACTAAAAACTATAAAGGAAAATGATTATATAAAACTAACCAAAATCACTAAAGAAACATTTTCACAAAGAATATGTCAATCTATTGAAGATAACATATTGGACAACAAGAAATTATAAAGGTAAATTTGTATTTCAAAGAATAATAACAGGGTGTTAGTTGGGGTAGCCAACAAATGGCGACTCACTGGGAAAAGCAATTATCTTTGCATTGATTCAAAACATATCACCATGAGGAATGAAGTTAATAGGTACCAAAATGACAGATCTTCAAGTTTCCTTTAGAAAATCCCTTATCTGATCTATATAGTATTAATATCAGTTATGTAGACATATAGAGAATGATGTTACCATAATTCGCATACTGGAGGGAAGTATTTTTTGGGAATTGAAAACCAAAAAATTGTTTCGTCAATCAATCACAATTGTTTTAAGAATGGACCTCAATACCACAAGAAGGGTCGTTGCTATCAGTAGGTGTTCATAGCCTCGACATGGTTATCTGAATGATTTAAGCCCAACTAATAGTTGAATCACGTGTGATGGACCATACCTGGAGTTATTAAGTTTTAATTCTTCAGGCATTATAGAAAAAAAAATGAAAGCCACTGCTCTGGCTAGGTGACCAAATAATAGCGTCATCTAGTGTGGTTCATGGCGATGAGCAAGCCGACTCGTTATGATACATATTTTCCTTTAGTGTGTGTGTGTGATGAAATCCACTACCCTGGCTTGGTAACCAGAAATGGTAATGTCACTTTTGTAAACTTCCAATGATCATGATGGACTGGCTCGTGATGAGACCTTCTAGCTTCCAATTTCATCCTTATGTTTATTTATTTCAAGAACACAGGTGATCCAATCATGGAATTTGATTCATCCTCTGAATAAGAGGTTGTCTTAGAAGATGGGGAATCATATTCATAAGAGTTCCTTAAGAACTAGGATGGCGTAAAAAGTCTTGAGATTTTCATGATTGATAAAGACTAATTCAACTTTTAGAATCAATTCCTTATAAATATGGTAAGGGAAATAAGAATGGAAACAATCATGTTAAGATCTATCCACCAGAGATAAGATTCATTTTATTTCAAGGTCAGATTTGGAATATCTCAGGTCATTTAGAGACCAACATGTGGTACAATCTTTTAAAATAAGGTTTCCACATGGTGATTAGCTTCAAACAACAGAGTAATAAACCAAAAATATCGACAAACAAAAGACTCATTCAAAACAAAGGAAAGAGCACACAAAAAAAACAAAAAACAAATGATATTTATTGAAGGAATTCAAAGTCAACAAATCAAGAAAAAGAAAATAATACAACTAAATTATAAAGCCAAAACCCAAACTCGAATCAAACCAACATCTCAACAAGAATCATAAGGAAGAACCAAGTTGCTTAAAATATAATCTTTTGGCAGTTTTCATTCCACGGGATAATGATCCACGAGATGTTAATTTATTCAGGCTTATTATTCAAAAGAAACAGAATTGATAAAAGAGATTGAAAGAAAATAGAAAAATCCCTACTTATAATAAGTGCAGTTAGGTGTAGGGGTAAGTCACACCCAAGAACTCTCATGTCAGATTGTGGCTTGAAAGTGCAGACCCTTCATTAATCTCTCCTTTAAAATGTTCAAGTTTTAACAATGTTTGGGAACATTTCATCATGATGATGTATTTCAAAAAAAAAATGTTTAAGGAAGATAGAGGGATTTAAAGAGGACTCTCCTGATTGTAGTCAGAGGATGTATTGCTTGGTGGCTTTGATTCTCGAAACGTTAAGTGAAATCACATTTCCAATGCAACCACATAAATGTCTTCAATCCTGCAATAAATAGAAAATCGAAGATTAGAATAGAAAAATGTAGTACTTGAAGGTACAAAGAAAATATCTCATGCTTACTGTTAAAAAAAAAGGACCGCGGAGCAATAAAATAAAACAAATGCGGAAAAAAAACACAGAAGATACACAATACAAGAGAGACACAGATTTACGTGGTTCACCCAGTGTGGGTTACGTCCACTAGAGAAATTGCCAGGTCCATTTTTTATTATTATCCAGCAAAATGAAGGGATACAACCTACAGCAAAACCCGTTGTAACTTCCTCTTCTTTCTCTCACAGTATCCTCTCCCAGAATACAAATCTCGCCAACCTCCATAGCCGCAATACATTTCCCTCATAAAAGAGCGTTTCCTTCTAGGGCAAAAAACCCTAACATAATCTATATTTTTAGATCTACGACCTTATAATGAACGGTCCATATTTACAATGAAATTACAATATACTTTTACAAGGCAATTTTTTCTTCAGGGGCTTCACCTCCGAACCCCCGTTGGGGGCTTGCTTGGCCCCAGACCCCCCAACCGGGGGGATATCCCCCCCAGACCCCGCAGAGGGTGTACCCCCCCTCTGCACTCCCCCGCGTGGAAGAGTGTACATACTTATGGGGTGTAAATACTTCATGGGGCATAAACACGGCTGAAAGTAAAAGACCTCTAAATCAGGAAGATAATCAGGCTCCAAAACTAACACTTACCTCATATATATTCATTTAAAAACAAAGCAATCACGAACTTACCATTATTTTGAAACTTATCTGTATATGAACCGTCCATCCAATCTGCAATTATGTCATAGTAAGGATCATAATGGCATGGAAGAATGTAAGTGAGTTTGGAAAACTTGTCAAGATTATGGGGACCTGACATAACCATCAACCAAGACCAAATTTTCCCATCCTCCTCACAATTCTCCACATTTTCATCAATTTCTTTGCATGGAGGATCCAAGATAATCATGTCATGCTTACCTCCTAGATATTTAGGTAGAAACAAAGCAAGCATAACTTTACCTTTATTATGAGAATTTTTTAGATATGAATCCTCAAGCCAGTTTGAGATTCTTTCATAAAAATTAGAATGCAAACTATGACTTTGAAAAACTAGATTTGCTAATAAGGAACACATCATAAGAGGATTCATTATCAAACGGTTGATTTGAGTTGTCCCTTTGACGATGGATTAGTTCAAAGTGTGAAGCATAATCATTAAAGTTAACATTAATCAAATAATGAATATGCAATGAAAAATATTTGGTTTCCAAAAGAAATATATCAAGAATCGATTGAATAGAATCATCTTGCGACACAACTTTCTCCCATGTAAATGAAAAAAGTGAAAGAGCTTCAGATCCACCTTTGTTAATATTATTCTCAAAATTTATTTTACCAAAACTAGACATATCGAGAGGATAAGATTGTGAAGGCAAAGTGTATAATAAAGTGGATAGAGTAACATGCACATCAAAATCTGAGAAAAGATCACAATATAGAAAGTAAAATGAATATGAGATAAGCAACTGAAAAGACTCTCTTGAGATATGATAATTAACAATGATATTTTAAGACACTCATATTCACTTTCTTCAATACTTTCACTTTATTTTGATGAACTCTCAAACATATCATGATCACTGGGATTTTCAAAGATACTTTCATGACAAATATCTAATATTTCTTGTGGATAAGATATGATTTGTGGATTAAGGTTTAAGATTTCTTCTTCAAATTGCATATCTACATCTCTAATCTGTTTTATTGGAATGTTAGAATGCTCAAGACCATTTTCATCACCTAAGTGTTCTTCAATAATTGAATTTAAGTATTGATTAGAGCAAGAGTTAGAACAAGATGGGCATTTACCTTGACCCAAAATCAAATCGTATTCCACGATAGTCGAGGATTGAAGATGCAATGGTTCAAAGGAAAAACTAGTTTGATTGTTAGTAAGAACATTTTCAATAGATTATACATCCTTTGCTTGTTCTGAATTTTCTGAGGGATTCCTCTCATCCTACAAACAAAATTCATCTTGGAATTGGGTTTTATGATTTGTGATTGATTCATCATTCACGATTGAATATGGATGGATGAAAGGGGCACAAACATCAGACAAGAGATTTAGTACAAATGACATGCCATCAAGATGAAATTTACAGATAACATGATGGATGTTTTTTGAAAAGTCTTATGGACGTCATTGATTAGTAGAGCCTAAAATTCTTCACATAATCGATTGTGATCATAAATTTCAAAAGCATCTAAAAATTCCTCTACAAATTGAAACCAATCAACAATATGATATGTTGGAAAAGACTCAAACTAACGTTTAAACTGACCCCTAAAAGTGAAAGAGAACAATCTGCATAAAACCTTTAAATCAGAAATACCATGTTTGATGCATTTACACCAAAATTTGTTAATATGGTCTTTTTCAGATACATTCCCCTCACCATCAAAGGTAAGTTTGGACAAGCGAGAAGTTGTCTTGTTGGGAATATCAGGTAATGAGAAATTGAAACCATGTTCCAACAAAATGATTTGGGTAGGAGCCATGTCAAATTAAATATATTTGGAATGCAGTCTTTGCAAGGCCAACTTTTCAATTCAACCCTCCTTGTAGCACCATTTGTTGATGGGAATATGTGAACGCTCGTCAACTTGGAGGGAAATTTTGGTCTGAGGTTGTCTAAGTAACCTAGTATGTTTGAAGTAACTCACCCTGATGGGTTTAACGGCTCTGTTGGCCGATGAGGGGATCTAATCTAAACTACAGAAATTAGAAGAACTAAATATTTATTAACAAACATCTATTATATACATTAATACTTATTGTGAACACATTTAATTATAGAATTTACAATATGTACATGTACAAGGTTTGCGAGAAATATTATAAAACAAAAGTTGGTATAAATGGAACTAAATCTTAGGCAAAATTGTAATTTAAGAAAATTAATACTAATCTAAAGCACATCACTAATTTTATTTTAAATTGAAAATAAAATACATGAATAAATGAATGTAGATGATAATGTTTTTGACTTAAATGGACAAAACATTTAAGCTTTAGAGTTAATATACATTCACGAGAGACTGAAACAAAACAACAAAATAAACTCACTAACCTATTACTGGCCCGTATTAAAGAGGACTTTTGATTGTGCCTTCCTGTATAAATTTTCTCCAACAACCTGTCTATCAAGAAAAATCTATGGCAGAAGGTTGTGAAATACCAAGACCATGGAAATGCCCGAAGAAAGTCATTTCAATTGACAATCAAAATCTCATTTATGATGTAGAAAGAACAATTATTTAATCTGGTCTTTTGTGAAGATACAATCAACTATTTGTCAAGAGTAAAATAATTTCCATTAACAAATTTGATCATTGAAAGTTCAAAGTATACAAATAAATTTGATATATTTTAATACTTGCATCACAATAATACAATCACAAGGATATTTAATCATTGGGACAATAGACTATTGGAAATTGAACAATATTAGCATGAACATAAATAATAACAATTAACAATGCATTGACAAAATAGACTAAAGTTGAGTTTTAATCAATCCATGATTAATCACTAGAATAATATGAACCATAATGACATATATTATAATGAAATAAATCAAGTTTACTTACGTGGAAAAATCATTAAGCAATGTATAGTTTCATATCCTTCAAAATAACACTGATCCATTATCCTAGAATTTTGACCATGTTCATGTTAGAAAGACAGGATCACAGAGCAATAAAACAAAAAAAAATGAGGAAATAAAACACAGAAGATACACAATACAATAGAGGCATAGATATATTTGGTTCACCCAGTGTGGGCTATGTCCACCAGAGAAATTGCCAGGTCCTTCCTTATTATTATCCAACAAAATGAAGGGATACAACCTACAACAAACCCGTTGTAACTTCCTCATCTTTTTATCACAATATCCTCTCTTAGAATACAATATTCACGATAATACACAACCAAAATACAATTCCCTCATAAAATAAGGGTTTCTTCTAGGGAAAACATTCCTAAAAATGACTTCTACCGTCAGTTCTGCGACCTTATAATGAACAGTCCAGATTGACTACAAAATTATAATATTTTACAAGGCAATTTTTCCCAATATTTCGCTTCGGGGGCATTAACCCTGAATCCACCGCGAGAGGGGGGCTTCAAAAATTGTTGTTGCTCCCCTCCTGGAAACATTTGTGGGGTGTAAATCCCCCCCCACACCCCCCATTAGGGAATGGGGTCCAAGCACAACTGAAACACACCTCTAAGTTAGGAAATTAATCAAGCTCCACAACCAACAATCTCCCACTTGGAGATTGATCACAACAACTCAACTTCTACTGTACTTGTTGGACTATACTCCACCTTGGACCTAGAAAATTTCTCCTTTTTGCCTTCATTCTTGAAGAGAAACTGAAACTGAACAGGAACTCAATTTCTCCCTGGTTACTCCCTTTGTTAACATGTCTGTAGGATTCTAGATAGTATGTATCTTTTCCAACTTCAAAAGTCCATCTTCCAAGATGGATTGTATGAAATGGTGTCTGGTCTATATATGCTTAGTCTTTGAATGGAAGGTTGAGTTATTTGCAAGATGATTGGCACTCTCGTTGTCAAAGTACAAGATGTCATTCTCCTCCTACTTTCCTAATTCCTCCATAAACCTTTGTAATCGAATCATTTATTTACTAGCCTCTATAGCAGTAACATACTATGCTTATGTTGTTAAAAGTGAAACAACCTTTTGTAGTTTTGAAATCCAACTTATTGTTGTTCCACCAACAATAAAAACATACCTTCTATTGCTCCTACTGCTATCTTTATCACCTACCATGTCTGAATCAACATATCCCTGTAGAACATTTTCTAAACCTCCAAAACATAATGCATGAGTAGAAGTACCTCTCAAATACCTGAGAATCCACTTTCCTGCCTCCCAATTTTCTTTACCTGGATTTTTCATATACCTTCTCACAACTCCCATTACATGTGCAATATATGGTCTTGTGAAAACCATCACATACAACAATCTTCCAATTGTTGATGAATAAGGGACTCTGGACATGTATTTTATCTCCTCTTGTGTCTCGTGACACATTTCCTTAGTTAATTTGAAATGGCTAGCCAAAGGTGTACTAACTAGTTTTGAATTCTACATTCTAAACCTCTCCAACACCTTCTCTATGTACTCACCCTGAGACAATGTCAGTTTGTGATTTTTCCTGTCTCTTGTTATTCTCGTACCAAGGATTTTCTTTCCAGCACCCAAATCCTTCATCGTAAATGAATTAGCTAATTTCTTTTTGAGAAAATTTATATCCTGCATATTAGACCCTACAACAAGCATGTCATCTACATACAATATCAAGGTAATATAGCTTCCATTTTCTATCATTTTAAAATAAACACAGTGATCAGAATGACATCTCTATAACCTTGTTCTTCCATAAACCTGTCAAACTTCAAATACCACTGCCTTGGAGCTTTCTTTAGGCCATACAAGCTCTTCTTCAACCTACATACTAAATTTTTCTTCCCTTTGACCTCATACCCTTGTGGTTGCTGCATATAAATCTCTTTCTCCAAATCCCCATGGAGAAAAACAGTTTTTACATCTAACTGTTCAAGATGAAAATATTCTACTACCACAAGAATTAAAATAGTCTTAATTGAAGTCATCTTAACAACAGGAGAAAACATTTCATCAAAATATATACCTTTATTTTGTGCAAACCCCTTTACAGCAAGTCTATCCTTGTGCTGCATTTTTCCTCCATCTTCTTCCTTCAACCTGTAAACCCATTTATTTTGTAATTCTCTTTTTCCTACAGGAAACTGAACCAAGTCCCAAGTATGGTTATTTACCAAGGAATCTATTTCCTCTTTCATGCCTTTCTCCCACTTCTTTTTAGTGTCTACCTGCATTGTCTCTTCATAACATTCTGGTTCACCAGAATCAATGAACAATAAATAATACAATGAAGGAGAGTATCATTTAGGGGGTCTACTTAACCTGGTATATATTCTAACAATACTTGCAGGAATTTGAGGTACCTGATGTTCCTGTTGTTGTACATTTTTATTTTCTAGTACTTTTGGAATTTCTTTTTCAGTGATCTCATCAAGCACTGTGTATTCTAGTTTTTCTTTTTCATGTTTCTTTCCCTACAACTAATGTTTGTGCATGACCTTCTCATTGAATATGACATCTCTACTCCTAATGATTTTGTGAATTGCATAATCCCATAAGTGATAACAAAAATCATTAGCATTGTATCCAATAAAGGTACACTTCTTGGATTTTTCCTCAAGATTTCTTCTATTTTCTTTATCAATATGGACAAATGTTTCACAACCGAAAGTCTTAAAAAGTGAATATTTTACCTTTTTACTTGTCCATGCCTCCTTTGGAATTCCACCATACAAAGATCTTGAAGGTCCTCTGTTTATTAAGTAAACAAAAATATCTACAACATCTGCTCAGAACTGTAAGGGAAACCCAACATGCAATCTCATACTCCTTGCACACTCCATGATTGTCCTGTTCATCCTTTATGACACACCATTTTCTTGTGGTGTTCCTGGAACTGTCTTCTCTCTACGAATCCCATGGTATGAACAATAATCATCAAAATCCTTGATGCAATATTCACCTCCATT
>JZKD02S1660646.1:78526-101281 GCA_000966675.3 Picea glauca | reverse complement strand
GTCCGGATCTCCGAGTTGGATGATCACGCGACACGCGTCCTTTCTTAGACAGACGGCTCATATTCCCTCTCGCTATTTCGGAACTTGTAATGTCCCTACCTTCTCGACATCAAGAACTCCGATATCCCGAACGTCGATATCCCGATAAGCCAACTCCTTTCGGGACTTTCACCCTACTGTTCACGAAGCTTTAAAACTCTGTGCAACTCTCCACAGATCCGACAGTTGTCGGGTAATTTGCTCAAGATCTGACAGCTCACAAGGGTTCGCCTTCCCTCCCGAATAGATACTAGAGCTTCCACACCACCGGTGTGGAGTCCTCTCTCCCTGTGGACTCATACCACAATGGTTTTGGTTTCATAACACCGCTATACCTCCTGAGCTTTAAAACTCTTCAAGTAACTCCTTGACATTTTGGAGGAAACCAGGGTACGAAATTGGCCTTCCAGACCCAATTTCCCCTCACATTCTCGGTCCAAATACCTCTCCACTGGCCCATCTAGGCTCAGTGTCAAAACCCTGGCTCTAATACCAAACTGTAACACCCTTTTCACTCGAATACCAAAGTTACTATAACACCTCTTGGTAGATAACCCAAAATAACTGTAGCGCACCTTGGCAACCGTGTAGGTGTTACTACGCGGAATAACACATTCTCATTCATAATTAATCACATGCATTTAAGAAAAGAAATACATTTCTKCTTAGAGTAAGCATAAGAATCATTTTTAACATAAATAATCCATGGCAAATACATTAATCCRAATGCACAACAGAATGCATGATAATTATAATACACAGAGTTACAAAACATAATTAAAGCATAATCAGATACTTATCTTTATCAATGGTAGATTCCACCAACCAAGTGCAGGTTTTCCACGAACCTCCCATCTTTAGACCACACTGCTCATCAACTCAGCAGTGGGTCACCCCCGAGCTGGGTCTAATTTCCACCCCAAGACAAGGAATACTGGGCTAGCTGAGGTTATAGGGAAAACAACACACAACCACAAGGAAGGAATTCTCTCCCAGGAACCTCCCACGCTCACTGCCCATAGACCCTCATTCCCCACATGCTTTTTCCACCCCAGGAGAATACACCTTCTCTGTCACTTGGACAGTCCTTTGGCTGCTAATCTCCCTTGCCTTGGGTTACAGGAATAGGCCGGACCAGAAGTCTCGAGCTCTGTGGCAGCTACAGGGTTCTTTCCAGGAGTCCTCTCCTTCCTCCGCGCACTCTCTCACCTGGAGAGATTCGCTCACAGGCCAACATGTTCTACCAACCTCAATCACCTCTCTCACCTGGAGAGAGCGTTGTACCACTGGCCAACAAGACCCCACGCAGTCCAACACTGCGTGGTCACAACAACCCACGGGGAAAACAAACACAAGCTTTCCAATAGGTTCAACAATGGCAGGTCACTTCTTATTTCCCAATCCGCCAACACAGGATAGACTCACGCTCTGGTTATCGGGGATGCGTGACAAACAATTCATGCAGGGGTCAACACAGGTTTGAACTATTCAGACAGGGGATGTACCGGCTATCCCAGAACAAACACATATACACGCATTTTTGGTTCAGAAGATGCACGAGGGTTTCTCTGCAGAAGTCAGACCAGTTCACCTTCTGTCAGTCCAAGGGTCGAATGGAGGAGGAGGAACCTTTCTCGCGTCTCACCCTGGCTGTTTATTCGCATGCGTCAGGTTTTACACTTGTCACCCATGGAACTGCATGCGTTCCACCAGTACGCATCACCCTTGTACGTCCTCCCTTTCCAAAACTTAGGATAAAACACAAAATGCACTTGTCTTTTTGGAATAATATTAAAATATTATTCCTAGGCTTAAGCCCCCTAGGCTCAACACTTAGGCCCTTTCCCACCTTCCAGCCCTAATTCCTTGCCCACTCTATGGATGCTCAGTCCCCCTTCACTCATTCATCGTGGTCGGTCTGCACCTGGTGGTGTTTATATTTTATTAAGTGTTCTGTGTGATTACATATACAACAATAGGCTCTTGGCCTTCAACACTTAGGCTCCCTGGCCTAACAAACACATAAGCCTCCATCTTATAAAAACTTGGCTCACCATCCTATAGAACATAATTACAATTTCTTTCAGAACATGGTTTGCAACGGGGCTCGGCCTTGGGGACACTACAAAGAGACTGTACAGGGGCATGTGGCCTCCTTCCCAGTGGTATACATATGGGAAGCATTGTTGCCATGCCAGGGGGGAGGAAGGACCATAGAGGCCTTCGATGACAAGTTCTTTGACTTGTGGGAACGACAAATTCTAGCGATAGAGGACTAACCCTATGCTGGAATCAAATTCTCCATAGATTCATACATGCCCATACCTCCCGAAGAGGAACAAGGAGATCTAGGTATGTGTTTTTAAAGTTATTTAATTTTTACTTTCTTTTATATATATAATTTTTTATATGTGTCAGAGTATTGACAACTATGTATCTATTATGTACATATGTGGGACAAGTGCGCCTGACAGACTTTGTGAGGACTAGGTGACTTCCTCGAACAGAGGCAGTACCAACAACAACCGATGGAACAAAATACGCAAGGGGAACTCCAGATGGAGAGGCTGAGAGATTTGTGATATGAGTGGAGCGTAACCTTACCGTTCTTACTCGTGTTGTTCCCATGGCCGAGATCAAGAATCTCCCGCCATCCATGCAGCTTCATGTAGTTGGGGTGCCACGGACGTGGGTCCAACTTTTACGGCACTTGGATAACGTTGTCGTTTACTATGGCAGGGACAATAGGCGCCAATCTTAGATAGGATGGACTCATTATGTGCCGAGGGAACTTTTGTATATTTTTGAGGGCATAAGCCCCGTGATGTATACCGGATAATTATGTTTTGAGGCGTTGACACCCACCTATGTACTCTAACACGTTTTGAGGTATATATATATATATATACATATTTTATGTCTTATGGATCACACATTTTTTACAAATGTATGTACATGTGTTTGTGTGTGCAAGATGCCAATCTAATAATTGATTAGCTAGAGTATCTGTCATTTGATTTGATCTCCTAGGAACATGGATATATGTAATGTAATGAAAGAAAAGTTCTAAGAGATGTACCCTAAGGAAACATTAGTGTAAAGTAATATCATAAACACGGTAAACTCCATTTAACTAGGACACAACCAATTGAGAATATAAGTAGACCCGGAGGTGAGAAATGCCATGCGACAAAGCGTCATGAAGAAACTTTATCACTGCGTTGTACTCGATGACATTGTTTGTGGCATCACCTAGACAGATACCTTCGGAAGATAGAAACTGGCCCTAAGGTGTGAAAATCACCCAACTTGCGGAAGCAAGCCTCTGAGTGTGTTGGATAGTGCCGTCCGTGAACCCAAAAAACAACTCCTATTCACTTGACATTTTCCACAGTGAAAAATATGACATAAATAATGACAGATCCATAAAAACAATAATACAAAAAACTATATAAGAACTATACATATGTACAAGAAGTCACCCAAGCGACCAACCTAAGACTAATACTTCTTGAGGTAGAGCCCATTTCTACGCTCTGCCAAAGCATTTCCCTCAAAGTCAACCAGACAATAAGAACCCTTCTTTAAGACCTCTTTCACGATGAAAGGTCTGAACCACATGGGTTTGAACTTGCCTACCCCTAGGGGATCCTTATCTTGGTCATAGACCAGGACAAGGTCTCCTTCGGATAAAATTTGAGGAAGAACGGACCCGATCATATTGACACTTGACTCATTTCTTGTGAGCCTCGTTGGCCAAGGCTACATCATGATATTTCTCATTGAGTTTCTCGAGATATAATATGAGTTCCTTAAGCGGTGAAGTGTCTGGAAGTAACTCTACTGCTAAATTTAAAGACGAAATCTAACACTCAATAAGAAAGAATGCTTCCAACCCGTAAACAGGTTGAAAAGGTGAGAAACCCTTGGTAGTATTTACAGACATTCGGTGGGCCCATAACACTGAGTACAACATCAAATTCCAATTTGACTTGGAAAAATGGATCGTTCGCTACATAATATTCTTGAGGGACTTATTCACAGCTTCCATCTAACCATTCACTTGTGGGTAGTAGGGTGATGGATGCTCTTTCCTCAACCCAATATTTGATGTTAAATCAGACATCATTTTCTTCTAGAATTGACTGCGATGGTCAATGACAATGTCCTTCGGGATGCCGAACCTTGCTACTATCTGGTTAAAAATTGATATAGATGTTGTTTTGCCATCATTGTTAAATGTTGGCATAGCCTCGACCCACTTTGTGAAGTAGTCTACTTCTACAATGATATAATGATGCCCCCTAGCTGAAGCCGGGTGGCATGTAGTAAAATCAATCCCCCACTTGGTGAAGGGACCAATATAAATGACGGGAAAAATAGGAGCATGATGTGCCCTCATATTCCAATATAAGTTCTGACATGGGTGGCACTTCTTGACTGACTCAACGTAATCCTTGATTAACGTAGGCCAAAAGTAACCGGCTCGTAGAATCTTTTGGGTTGTTTCCAACCAAGAAAAATTACCACCACATGCTCCAGTGTGGCAGTAGTTAAGAATGATTTCTTCTTCCTCGTGTATAAGGAATTGACAAAGAATGAAATCTACACCTCGACGATACAAAGTGTCATCAGAAAAAGATCTCCTTTAATAGGCAATTCTTTGGGCGTAACATCACTTGATTCGACCAGAAGTCATGAAATAAGTTCCGCAAAGACCAACGAATTTTTGGATTCCGCGGAAACAAAATCCAAGTCAAATTCCTAGAGGATTACAATCCATATACTGATATTTCCACCAATGACGCATCATGTCAACACATATTGAAATGGATTCACAACCGCAATGACAGTGGTCTTGTGAAGCAAAATATAATGACGGAACCGTTGGACAACATGCACTGCTACCAACACAAGATTCTCAACATGGGAATAGTTGAGTTCTGACCCAACCAGGCCTTGGATCAGGTAATAAATCACATGCTCTTCAAGCATATCTTCCTCTTGAACCAAGACCATGTCAATGGTCAACTCTGCGGTGACCAATTATAATAAGAAATCTTTATTATAATTGGGAGGCCAGAGCAGAGGGGCAGACATGAGGGTGCGTTTCAATGCTTCAAAAGAGAGTTGAGCGACTTTGTCCCAACAAAAAGGGACTCCATTTTTCAATAAACGTATGAATCCTTTAGTGATCTCGACATAGTTTGCAATAGAATGCCGTAGAAAGTTCGCTTTCCTCTGTAAGCTATGAAGCTGGGGGACTGTGCACGGGGGAGGCAACTGAACTATCGCCTCAACCTTAAGAGGATAAAACATGATCCCTGTTGTCGAAACTATGAAACCTAAAAGACGAATCGATGTCACGTAGAAGCTACATTTGTTAGGATTCAATCAAATCTGATAGTAGCGACATCGTTCAAATATTATTCAGAGGTGTGTGGGATGATCGAATCTATTGCAAGAGCGTGATGCTAGATCATCAAGATAAACCTCGACTATATCTCTAAGGTCGTGGAAAGAAAAAGACATGGCCTGCTGAAAAGTGGCTCCAACATTCTTCAGGCCAAAAGGTATCTTACGATAAGAAAACGTGCCCCATGGATAGATAAAAGTTTTTTATGATGGTCTTTGGGTTTGATCTGAATCTGGTTATATCCCGAAAAACCATCCATGAATGAAAAGACCTCACGGCATGCACATTCATCGATAATCTAATCAATGAATGGGGTGGGGAAATTATCCTTTGGACAGGCCTTGTTCAATTCACAGAATTCCATGCACACGGGAATCGTACCCTTTTTTTGTTAACCGAAACAAGATTTGACACCCACTGCATCAACTGTATAGGGTAGATTTATTCAGCTTTAAGCAGTTTCTCTACTTCATCCTTAATAGCTGCCACTTTTTGAGGATTCATCGGAGAAGATTCTTTTGGACTGGCTTAGCGTCAGGATAATTCGTTATCTCATGTTCGACGATTCTTGGATCGATGCCTAGCATTTCCTCATAAGACTAGGAAAATATATTGCGAAATTCCTTAAATAAGTCTGTGTAGATTTGAATCTCCTCAAGCGAGCAGTCCGCTCCGATGAAAACATTCTCCACAATGTCAGGGGTTCTGGAGATATCTATAGGGATATTTTCAGTGATAATCGCCATATTACCCTTGGCATAAACTATGTGTGTAACCAGAGGATTAATAGGACAAGACCTATCTCCAGTCATAGTCAACACAAATTCACTTGCCTCTATTCTTCTTAACTCCGGGAGAAAATAAGTTCTTTGATGGAGATCGTCCCAGGGTCTGTCTGGACCAGTCAATGCATCAATAATCGCCTCATCTAAGGGAAAGAATAGGTTTAAATAATCGTTAGTGGTGAGGGAACCTTGAGCCCAAATAGGCTCGAGAACTAGATCCAACACTTGTGCGAGAGTCAGATCGGGGTCGACAAAATATTACTGGACAATACTGTACGCAAATTCTGTTGTGGACAAGGGAATGGCCATGCCAATATTCTCTGTCCCTTCCATCATGGGCGATGGGGAAGGAAGAGTCCACGGATCGTGAAAGTAATTTGTTTGAAATGACGACATTTGAAAAATATCAGCCCTAGGTTGGTCGGGGGAAACCGATATAAGCTTAACATCACCAGAAGAAGGAGGGTAATCGAAAATACCCATCAATGGTGAGCACAAACCAACCCCTACATTGATGATGCCAGGATGAGGGTTATCAATCATTGGGATCATTGATAACCCTGATGAAGGGTCAGGATGGGATAAGGACAACTGGTCAATAATTATAATTCGACCCTCGTGTGGAAACAACAAGACCTGAAAAACTGAGGTAACCACTGCATGCATTTCATAGGTCCAACTCATTTCTATCATAAGGTTGTAGTCGAGAGGTGCATCAACCACTTCAACTTCGATGCACACGGTCTTCCCTGCTAACTACATGGGGAAATAAGGAATGATTCCATGTGGTCTAAAAGAACAACCGATGAAAGAAGTAAGAAGATTAGGTGACGGAGAAAAAACGGGTTGGCCCATGGCCTTCCAACACGCCAATGAAATCATGCAATTCAAGGAACCCTCATCAACCACCGTACAAAAGATATTCCAAGTAAAATATTTCATGGTGTAAGTCACTACCATCTGAAACGCAATGTGGTAAGGGAGACAAGGTTTCAATTCGGTCGTATCGAGAACGACCATTGTTGGATTACAAGTCTCTGCAGATCCCAAAGAAGATAACAAAACCTTTCTCTATGAAGGATAGCTCTGGAGGATCTCCAAAGTGGACATCGCACAAGGGGTTTGTGACAAATCCTCCACCACAGAGTATTTTTGGACGACCCTCACGTTCGGATTATGAGAAGCTTTCTTGAATTCCCCTTTTGGGATGTGTGTCATTGTTTCACCCATCGTCTTCTTGATATAGAGAGGAACAGGTGGGTTTACAACTTATTTACCCTTTTTGGAAGATTCTGAGATTCCCTAATCATGTGCTCTGGTCGCTATAAAAGTGACACCTTTCATCATGTAAACATTCACGGCCGAGGGATTACTAGAAGATGTGGGGGGTCCCTGACTGCCCCCATCCGTGCATGAAGAGGCTTGAGTCATATTTTTCCCATGTGGAAATGGGTTCGTTAGCACATCAGGCTGTTGCTGCACCAATAACTTTCAGGCCTCTGGAAGTCGAGGGCATAGGTGAGTTAGGTGGTCCTATGTGCAAAGGTTACACAGATACTTTGAATTTCTCTTCTATGTGTTGCCCCCACCAACATTATTGTTAGGTTTCTTATCCCCTTTACCCTTGTTGTTTCATTGTTTTTTATTTCCTTCAGGTTGTTGGTTGGCCTTTGGGTTCGTCGACTGCACACTGTGTACATCCGACATTTGGGACGGGGAACAATCGAAACGAAGGTCTGGATGGTCGTTGTCTACTATATCGACAATTGTTTCAATTTATTTGACAACTGATCAGTGGACTTTGCTTGTGTTGAACCAACTATACCATTGGTATGTGGTCCAAACTTTTGTCTGGCCTGGTCAAGGATGGACCATGGCACATCTAGAAAAATATCATAGAGTAAGACAGACTGAGAGTATATCAGTTCAAGCTATTGCACTCTCATTATCGCCTCCTCCTCTGAAAACACTCTCAAAGTTGCAACGTCCTTGGATAAAACTAGCACCAAAGACTTTAGGAACCACTCCAACAAGAAATATGGTGGGACTTGTACCTTAATCAAACTCTTCTAAAACTACCATTCTTGGATGTGATCCGAGATATGATCGGCCTTAGTTTTCTCAAAGTTGGCCATCAATTCGGTGCCAACATCGTATCTCACAAGTAGTTGGAAATGGTTTAGGAAAACCATCGCCAAATCGCTAAAGTAATAATATATTGAGTGGTCATGCTTGATGTACTGTTTCATGGCACCCCTGATAAGAGTGCGTTGAAATAGGCACAACTGTACGGAGTCATATCACAACGAGTTTGACGAGAACCATAGGTGGAAAATTGTCACGTGATCACCTAGATCTTCACCAGGCTTTCCTTTGAATTTCAAAATATCTGAGGGAAACTTAGTCAACATGGGGGGCCAATGCGGATCATGACAAATCTGGTCGTTAAACAACCTTGAAAATTTTGGAAAGTGTAACATTGCCAGAAACAGTATTTTGGGTTGTGTATTATGTACAGGAAAAAGGGGGCCTGGAGTTTGACTGGCACCAGGTTGCGAGAAAAATTTTGGTTGCTAGCCATGGTTCTAGTAGACAGCATGGCCTTGACCAGCATACGGAAACTATGTTTGCTGGGATATCATCAACTGATTCCTGTAATTGGACGACAAGGGTTGGGTGGGGATCGCTCCCTGTGTTGTGTTCCAAACATTTTGGAAGGGGTTGTCCCCAACCAATCCGACGGGCATAGGTACTGAGCCTTACTTGGGGTTCCATTGACCATGGAAGGGGTTTCCCCTGACTGACATCCATTGCGAGGGAATTGATCCCTGCCAAGGATTCCAAAGTCCTTGTGAGGAGAAAACTCTTGTACTTTTCCCCTGTGTAGGAATAGTACCTTGCACAGGATTCTGTTGTCCAAAACCAGGGTTGCCTCCGGTCGAGACGGTAGCTGATGAAAAAGCGTTATTACCAAACGCGTCGAACAAAGAGAACGAAATCGATCCCACTGGCATGGTGTAAGAATAATTTCCTATACTACCTGCGCTAAACAAGTTGTAGTTCGTACTCGGGCTAACAAGTTGCTAGAAAGAACCTCTGAGCGAGGGGGATGGAGGAGGTATATGACCCCCACCATAAGGGATAGCATTAAAGGGGACTGAAGTGCCCCCAATGGACCCTTTCATTGGATATTTTGAGCTCCCTACCCCTAGACCCATGGTCTGTAGGGTGGAGTAGGTAATGACAAAGTTTGAATCAAAGTCGGGCATCCCATATGAAAATGGATGGCCCATCGCACTCTGTGTGAATGGAGTAGTGGTTTCTGCCGATGATGAAATCATACCACTTCTCGAAGTAGAGGGGTTCGAGACCACTATGGTCTAGACCGATGAAGGTGGGTTAGGAGACAACATGCCCCCCGTGGTGGTAGTTAAAACAAGAGTATGAGGACTCCCGGACGATGTAGAAGAATTTTCTTCCATAGTTTCTTGTATGACTATATGACACTCGTAAGGTGTTACCCTCAGAGGGACAACTTGTACCAAAATTGGCATTGACAAGTCAATGATTGGAGGGTTGGCTAGCCCGAGAGATTCTGCTCCAAGGTCAGAAACAATAGGTTGCTCTGGATTCGAGTAATATCTTCTCGGAGCAAACTCGGGCACAGTTTCCTGCGACCTAGTCGCTTCGTATGACCCTTGCTAGTCAAGTCTTCACTGTAAAGGTAGCGGTGGTGGCTCTAATGCAATCAGAGAGAGGCCCTGAAGCCTTTGCGACTGGTGGAGCTCTTGATATTCCAATTTTTGAAAATATCAATGACACAATAAGGCTTTAACTAAAGTTTAAAACCAAGCACACACTAGAAAAGTTCCTGTAAGATAAACCAAGCAAATACTAGAGAAAATTACTGGTGCAAGTGAAACTCAAACACTAAAGAACCCTCTGGGTATACTCTACAAAGTGTGACCCGACGTCTGCCCTAGGTACCGCGATATACCCCCGCAGTCACATGTGTAAGTCCCTAGAATAAAGGAAACTAAGTTTCCAACTCACAAACAGTCACCAGGCGGGTACAGTCAATAGTCACGTGGACCGCAATGATAAAGATAACAAGTTTGAAACCTACCGAGGGTATCAAAATCAAGTGGTATGGAAGACAACTAAGGATATCAAATGGATTTGAGGTCCATGAAGCTTTGTAGGCAAATGTGAGCGATATTATCCCACGACAGATCCTCAATATGTGTTCCCCACTACGTTTAGTCCGGATTTGGAGGGGTTACCTCCACTGCCTTTCCTCACGTGACCTCATTTTTATCCCCTATGTTAGAGGGGGGTCCCGGATAAATTTCACGTCACTAGACTTTTACACTCCCTAGCTCTGAATCCAATGTTTGTTTGAAATCCTTGAAGAGTTTCCTCTCCAACCTAATTCAAGGCTCTAACCCTAAACTAGTTGATTGACCCTACAAACATAAAAGTCTAATTAATTTTGAATTTAGTATTCATTTTAAATGGCTTGTTTTAACTTAGAGGATATGGCAGTGAAACTAGTGATGTTTAATGAGAGACGAAAAGAGGAGAAATAAATGAAACTCTGAAAGCAAAATTACTTCTAGTGAAAAAAAATATTTACAACTAACTTTTGTAACCAACTTTTTCATAACTAACTTTTTCCAATATCTTTAAAAAGAAGACCTAAAACGAAATTTTTCTCGACTACGAGCTACTTGAATTCTAAGAAATCAATAAAGAACTTAAAAAATGAACTTTTTTTCCTATCAAGTAAAATAACAACTCCAACTACTTTACCAAACTAAGAAAGAAAAGTCTTTTTCTTTTTTTGAAAATTGTTTCATACAGGAAAAACTTGAAATAAATATTTTTTATATTTTCTTTAAAGAAAATGAAAGGGGAAAAACAAATACAAGAAAAGACCAAAACTGACCTTTGGCCCACTGTGGGTCGCAAGGAGTCACTAAAGACACCAAACAAGATGATAAAAAAATCAAAGACTTGCGTAAAACCCTTTCAGAAGTAAACACAAGAAATCTTTCAAAAAGACAAGCAAACTGACATCTAACCCAAGCTATGACTATAAAAACAGACACACTGAACTCTGTCAAGAAAACCTGAGAAGTAAAACCTCAATCAGGAAAGAGGTTGGATGCCTCTTTTTCAAAAAAAGTTTCTTGAACTTGGTACGTTATTGTTGTTTCAACATCCTGTGTATGTACGTGGGTTGTTTACTAGACAGGGCATGTATGTACGTGGGTTGACCCACTATAGGGCGTGTATGTACACGGGCTGACCCACTATAGGGCGCGTACACCTCTGTTATTACTTAAAAAAGAAATAAGACAAACAGACTGACAGGGTAGGTAGAATTGGTATGGCACCAACAGGTGACCAAAATCCCTTAAAAGACTCAACAGACTCAACAGAAACTCGAAAGGTACAAAAACCAATCAAACACCCAAAAAATTCCCTAAAACCATAGAGGCTTCCCTAGTATGGTCGCCATTTCTTCTAGCGAGAAAACCCCCCCTAAGACTACACTAGGGTTCAGAATGTAGGCAAATCACAACCGTCTAAAATTCAACTACATTTATAACTACCCCAAACATACCCAAGACTCATATAAGAAAATCAAAGATGAGAAGGATCGGGTAACTGTACCTCTACTCCGCATCCAGTGATGATCCTCTCACACTTGAAAGATTTGATGACTGCACACCTCCTCCCAAGGCTGGCTTGCATTCAAAGATAGACAAACAAAAAACTACAAGCATGAAATTCATATACAAATCAAGGTTAGACGTTAGAATATTAAAACATAAACCATTAAAAAACATTCAATACGCCATGATTTGGGACAGGAAAAGTACTTATTTTATTGATAATTCAATGATTATACCTTTTACAACCAAAGCCGACTACTTCTCCATAAACCTGGTTTGGGCTCCTTTTCACCAAGATCCAAGTGCACCTCTGTATGGCTTCTCCTCACAACCTTCGGATCTCTTTTTGGGAAGTGAATGGGTTTCTGATGGAGGAAGAAGGTCAAATTGGGGAATTCTGAGGCAATTCTCACAAAAGGGTTGCAATTACTTAGGGAAAGGAGGGGATGTGAAACATGAAGAGTTTCACTATTATTATGTCTAGATGTGGAATGAGACCCCAACACCTCCTTTTATATGAAAAAAGGATGGTTATTCAGTTGGGTGATGGGCTATAGGCGGTGGATTAGATGGGAAACTACCCAATAGCCTGTAATCTCAACGAATTCCTTGCAGCCTTTTATTTTTTGCAAATTTTGCAAGTATACACGGGCTGAAGTGGTGCAACATGCGTATGTACGCGAGCTGTAGTGGTGCAACAAGTCAATATACGCGAGAAGTATTGGTGCAGGGCGCGTACATCCTCAAAAAATGGGTTTTTTAGAAGAGAAACTCAATGATGGCTTGGAAAAAAATGCAAGTAAGAGTGACAAAGGCGAGGTATGCATATGTAGATAAATTTAGGGTTATAACACTCACCCAACTTGTTGATGATCACCATGAAATAGAGAAGACCCATATCTATAATGTAGCAATGAAGGGATACAACTTGGTACTTACTCATAGAAACCAACACTAGTAAGGGGAGGTCAATGAGGGAATGTATAGCATAGAAGGGACCCCCTTGTGCAGAGGAAATCTAATTGATAAACTACCCAATAAACCTTTATATACCCTAAGCTCAGTGGGAAGGGGGGAACTTCTATTGTTGTCAAAGGAAGAAAGAGAGTAACCTTCCTGGATCATCTTAATCTTGGAAACCAGCTGAATCATTCCCCTTATGGTATCATGGCTTAGCATGGAGGTGGTGTACTGTAGAAAGGAACTCTATAGTATAGCCTAAGGTTGGGAGGAAAGGTGTCCTCTCTCAATCAGTTGGTGTTCTATGTTTTCCTAATCAGATAAGTCTTTAATTAACATGTTTAAGATGTGTATGAATGATGTATGTATGTAATTGTTTGATTTAAATGGGAAACGTGAATACTTTCAATAAATGGATCAAAACTCTAAGTGATTGGGATATGCTTTTTATTTCTATTATTTAACCCATCACATTGTAAATTTGAACAAGTATGGATAGTCTGTGTCCCTAAGGACCTTGCAACTTTGAGAGGAAAGTTTGCAAGATATGGACAAAACTTCATTCCTCGGTGAGGCAAGAGCCCTGATGTTTGGTAGGTACCTTTGAGGAATGGAATACCTTGAGTACTGAGGAAATCTCAATTTTATGTGGAAATCTTGCAAGATATGCAACAAGCTTATATCTAATGAAGTTGATATGCATTTAATAGTATTAGAGAAGTTTTTTGACTTTTGAAGACCTGGTCAGAACCTTGCAGAACCATGGAAATTGTCTAAGTCCCAAAATCAGAGCATTAGCCAGTGGAAATACCTTATATTAATTCGACAGAGTTCATAACCGTTGATTCGACAGGGTGAGTGGATCTCAGTCCTTTGTTAGAAAAGGCATTGTCGCTGGGAACAATTGAGTGTCGAGAATTATGTAAATTCTGAGAACGATGAAAAAAACCTGAAGACATGATAAGGACCATTGATTTGACAAGAGATAATTTGACGAGATTTGGACCATTAGTAGCAATGGGCATCGTCATCGGGGAATATAATGTGATGAATTTTGGTGATGGGTTATAAGTATCACCGACGACGATGATGAAGACCGTGAAAATCAATGAGATTCATTGATCTACAAGTGGGCGAGAGTTATCTCTGTCATAGATTATCGTAGGCCCCATTTAGGTGATAAAAGGGGATGTTGACATCACGTTGACGTGATGTGCTAGAATGGAAGCCAACATGTCTCTAGGGGTGACGTGTGTCACCAGTGGAATTGTTGATGGACATGAGTGGTCCTGGAGAGGCTTGGAAGTCCTTATGGATTCAATTACAATCTAGACCATTAGACCTATATGTGGCAAGGTCCTAGCCATTATTCGGAGGATGTCACACATGGGTCTAGGAGTGAGGATGAGAACATGTGTTGTCGATAAAGAGGTCATAAGGACAAATGAAAATCGTTGATCAGAAGGGAGGAGAGATGAAATATGATTTGTTGATTAGTGTAGGTCCCACCCACTCCACCTTAAAAAAGATTAAGAGTTCATAATTTAATGACTGTGCTAGTTGGGAGGTGTTTAAACAATCGAAGCTGCTAGATATAATTGACCATTATAACTCATGATGGTCAATTAGAACTCCATTAGTTTTGATGATGAATTTAATGATTTTACTGATGGAGTTCATCATCAAAATTGTTGGTTGGGGTGAATTAGAAATCCTTAGGTGTAAAATATCGATGACGATGAAAAGTTTTATGGAAGTTAGAACCAATGAGCTGTGAGTTAAGGGAAGGTGCCATATCGATGAAAATCTATTTCCACATAAGATGGTATGAGTGTCAGGAATCCATGCGGATGCTACATGGCAGTAAGGAAGATTTTTACAGTGAAATCCCGGATACATCGGGAGGTTGTAACTTTAGGCCCAAAACTAAAGATCAGAATTGGGTTTAGTTATAGTTGTTGGAAATACCTCAACGAGAAAAATCCATCTATGGTCCTTAGGATTATATAAGAGTTGAGTAGAGTAAGAGGAATCTTGAAATTCCAACATCCTAAGAGAAGTTTAGGGGGTTGGGTGTGTCATAGAGTGGTATAAGAGAAGAGTTCAAACTCTAGGCTTGAATGGGCCACCAAGGCTGCTTAAAAATGTTTTAAAAAGTTTTTAACATTTCCTGGTATATTTGTTTTAAATTGGTTATGAAATTACTAATAATGGTTGTTGTTTCAACATGTAGAACGTACTGAAAGGAAAATAGAGGTGAATAGTACAATGTAGTATGGAAGACACCTCACATTTTAGAGATGAGGAATTTGATGGCCGGAGGGACCGAGAAACCCCTCCATATTTGATGGCCACAATTAGAATTCTGAAGGCAAACAATGAGAGGCTTATGAGAGCTCAAGACAAATAGGTGGAGTTGAATGCAATGTTACTGTAGATCTTGATAGATATTCTAAAACATATACAACAAGGCCCAAGTAATCCAGAGTTGTAACCATCAGAGAGGTTGAAAATACCTTCAGATGGTCAGAACCATGAATTAGCTCACAGTGATGTAGAGAAGAGTTCTTCTAGGAAGAGGCATCTGGATGCCAAGAAAGGAAGATATGGTGGAAGTGTTTCCACAAATTCATATAGTAGGAAGACTACTTCAGTAGAGAAGTCTAGTAGTGGAACATATTTAGGTGTCCCTAAGAAGAAAAAGAGGAATAATTCTCATAGTTATTTGACTGAATAATTTAAGAAGGCTAAGCCTCCTACGTTCAATGGAGAAATTAAGAAAGGAGAAGAAGCCTAGGCATGGTTTTTTGGTATGAAGAAGTAATTTTATGTACATAATTACTTCGAGAATACTAAGGAAAGGATAACCATTTTCAACCTTAATGGAGGAGATTCCATTTGGTGGAAAGACCTCAAGGAGATCAAGGGATTAAAGGAAAACAAACTGAACTAGAAATAGTTTGAGAAATACTTCAGGAAATATTATCTATTAGATAAGTATTACGATGACAAAATTAAGGAATTCCATGAGAAAAAATTCAGACAAATTACCATGGATGCATATGCCAAAAGGTTTATGGAGTTGTTGAGGTATGTCCCTTACCTCAATGATGAGAAAGAGAGAGTGCAACATTTTTTTAGTGGACTGCCACAGTCCTACCAGGACAATATTGAGTTTGATAAACCCAAGACATCGAAGGAAACTATTCAAAAGGCTAAATGTTGGTATGGCCATGATAAGCATAAGCAAGAGTCTTCAAAACATTAGAAGAGGAAGGAAAAGAGTGGATTCCAAAATAATGGATTCAAGTCCTTTTCATATAATAATTCAATGAAGAGTGCACAGTTTGGTCATCCAATAAGAAGTGTGCATCAACAAAATTTTCCATCTCAAAGTCGAAATAAACTAGTAGAGTAGATAAGAGAAAGAGAAGAGGAACCAAAGAAAGGACTTTTATTGTGTTGGGGATGTGTATAACCTCACATGTTGAGAGACTTTCCCCACAAAAAAAATGACAAAAGGAAGGTGTATAATGTATAGGAAGAAACCACAGTCAACGGTTTAGCCAAAAGCATGTCGAGAATATATGCAGCTGTGGAAAATTAGCAAGAAAACTACCAAGCCTTTGTGGTGGAATTGGAAGGTATTATTACCAATCAACCTATCTATATTTTAATTGACCTAGGATCTAACCTCGTTTATATTTCAACTTGAGTTGTTGAGGCATGTTCATTTCATAGAAAGAAACATGCAATGGCATGGTTGGTTCACATAGCCACTGGAACAACAAGAAAAGTGGTGGAGGTAGTAAAATCCAATCCATTTGTGATGAGTGGGCTGTAGACTCATGAAGCCTTGAATATCCTACCCCTAGGCTCATATGATGTGTTGTTGGGTATGGATTGATATCTTCCCACAAGGAAAAAATAATTTTTTTATGAGAAGGTTTTGGAATGTGAAGATAAAGAGGGAAATGGAAGAATTTTGCAAGGCATTTGGAAGCCAGTTTTAGTGAGGCAAATATCAACATTGAAACTCAAGAAGTTCAACAGAAAATGGTTCCCTTGTATGTTATACAAGTGTTTAATGCAACAGGAAGCAAGGAGATGAAAGTTAAATATCACCCTGTGTTGTGGAAATTCAAGGATATGTTTCTAGAGGAAGTACCTGGACTACCTCTGAAAATAGATCTTGATTTTTATATAGATCTTGTACCTGAAGCAATGTCTTCATCCAAAGTACCTTGTAGGATGAGTATGTTAGAGTTGGTGGAGTACAAGGTGAATTTCAAGGAAATGTTGGATAAAGGTTATATTAGGCCGAGTGTATCTCCATGGGGAGCACCAACCTTGTTTGTAAATAAAAAGGATGGTACCTTGAGACTAACAAGTATCCTTTTCCTAGGATCGATGATCTGTTTGATCAACTCAAAGGAGTTGTATTTTTCTCAAAAATCGATTTAAGGTTAGGATATCACCAAGTCAGACTCAAGAATGAGGACATCCATATTACAAAATTTTGAACAAGGTACAAGCACTATGAGTTTGTAGTGGTGCCATTTGGGATTAAAAATGCACCAGCCACATTCATTTGTTTAATGAATAGTGTTCTCAACAAATATTTGGGCAAGTTTGTCTTGGTATTTATGGATGAAATCTTGGTATATTCCAAGAACAAAGAAGATAATGAAGAGAATATCAGGAGGGTGTTACAAGTATTGAGAGAGTACCAGTTGTATGTTATGTTCAACAAATGTGATTTCTTCCAAAAATAAATACAGTACTTAGGCCACATAATCTCAGCAGAAGGAGTGGTAGTAGATCCCCAAAAATGGATTGGCCTACCCCTAGAAATGTAATGGAAGTAAGATCCTTCATGGGGTTGGTTGGATATTATAGAAGGTTTATAAAGGGATTTTCCAATATCAGTAACCCTATTACTTCATTGTAAATAAAGGGGAAGAGATTTGTATGGTCACTGGAGTGTGAAGATAGCTTTCAGTAGTTGAAGCATATTTTAACAAATGCCCATATTCTGAAGATTGCAGACCCTGGAAAAGATTTCTTAGTTTGTACTAATGCTTGCAAGTAAGGACTAGGAGGATTTATTATGCAAGACGACCAAGTGATTTTTTATGAATCATGAAAGTTGAATGAGCATGAGAAAAAATATGTTTCCCATGATCTAGAATTGGCAACGATCATGCATGCATTGAACATGTGGAAGCATTAATTGATTAGGAGAAGGTTTGTCCTAATGAAAAACCACTTTGGACTAAAGTGTCTATTTGATTATCCGAGGTTGAATTCCATACAGGCCAGGTTGATGGAGCTGATTAGCGATTTTGATTTCAAAATCAAACATATAAAAGGAAAGGAAAATAGGGTGGAATACACACTCATCCAAAGTGTGTAGAAAATACACTTACTTGTGTATAAGAGTATGATATCAAGCAAAGGATTAAAATCCTCTTATAGGAATGGATAATTTTAAGGGTGGAAATTTATATTAAAATGTAGAGACTTGGGATAATCTTACTAGTCCTTAATATGCAAAGCGTAAAATGTTTGGCAATAGTTTTTTAAAAATATTCAAATTTCTAAGGATTTTATATAGTTTCTATAAAAGTTTGGCAATTTTTAAGGTAAAATAATTTTATTCTATGGAATTTGGGTGAATCATTTTTAGAAAAAATGGAAATTGACGAATCATTTTTTGGGAAAAACCATGGAAAGTTAGCCCATTTGCGAAATTTAGCCCCTAAAATCATCTATGTTTACAGGGAGATGATTTCTTCAATCAAGTCATAAAATGGTTACAACAAGAACCCATGGAAAGGAAATATGAAGGATATCACCCTAGTGTTGATATTTTTCTATTGTATAACAACACGATGTATGTGTCTAATTCAACAATTTTGAGGCATTTTCTTATGGATGAGTTCCATAGAAGACCATATGTAGGTCATCCTGGTTACCAGAAAATGGTGAAAATCGTAAGACAAATGTACTATTAGCCTAAAATGAAGCAACATATTTCTTTGTACATTACAAAGTGTTTAGAGTGCCTACATGTAAAATTTGAGCACAAACATCATATTGGGATATTGCATCCTTTGCAAATTTCAGAGTGGAAATGGGAAACGATTTCCGTGAATTTCATTACAGGTCTACCAAAGACAATCAAGAAACATGATGCGATCATGGTTGTATTGGATAACATGAGAAATACAACTCACTTTGTCCCCATTAAATGTACTTTCAAATCCATAGACATTACTAACATTTTTATGAAGGAAATTTTTAGATTTCATGGTCTTCACAATACCATAATCTCGAATAGAGATGCTAAGTTCACCTCAATTTTTTGTAAGGGATTGTTTGTAGTCTTGGGAATGAAATTGGAATTTAGCATGTCCTACCATCCTCAAACAGATGATTAGACTGAAGGATTGAACAAGGTATTAGAAGACATGTTGAGGATGCATGTTATGCACCAACCCAAGAAATGGGAAGAGTATCTAACCTTGGTATAGTTTTCCTACAACAATGGTTAACATGAATAATTGAAAATGATATTGTTGAGGTTCTATATGGTAGGAAGTGTAGCGTTCAAATTCCCTGGGAAAATCCAATGGATATAATCACACTTGGACGAGAATTGTTGAAAGAAATGGAATAGGCCATGGTTAAGATAAGGCATAATATGAAAGTTGCCTAAGATAGACAAAAAAGCTATGCAAATGAAAAGTGGACTCACAGAGAGTTCAAAGGGGGATATCATGTGCATATATGAGTGAAACCCAAGAGAAGTTCCTTGAGAATGCCAAAGTTTGCTAAGTTAGCACCTCACTATTGTGGACCTTTTGAAGTCCTAGAGAGAGTGGGGAATGTAGCATAAAAACTTGCATTACCACCTACTATTAGAGCTCATAATGTGTTCCATGTGTCTTTGTTAAAGAAATATGTACATTATCCTAATCATGTTATTGGTTGGATTGTGATATAGGTGGAACCAGAGGGAGAATTCCATCCTGGCCCTCAATGCATCCTGGACATGAGAGAAACAATGCTTCAGAACTGATCCATTTTGCAAGTCAAGGTGTAATGGAAGCCATTTGGAGTAGATGAGGCTACATGGGAGATGGAATATTCCCTAAGACTGGCATACCCATTTTTTAAGGGGGAGGGGAATGTAACACCCCATTTTCCCCCAAGAATGTAAGTATGCTAAGAATTCATATGATTATGTTTATGAAGCATGTAAATATGTTTTAATTAATGAAAAAAATAAGAAAATGATTGAGAGGGAACAACCTTGAAAGTACTGGCCATGATACACAAGTGGGAATTGATGAAACAATGATTAATGAAGTGGGTTGGTGAGGTGGAGATGAGATGTTTTTATGAAGAAAATAGGAAGATTGTTTAGAAATCCAACATATCCTTGTAAATTATAAACACATGCCTACCAGAGTACCCACATCATCAAGAAACCACGTGACCAATTATGTAGGTCAGATCGATGGTTTTGTCTCTTGAAGAAAGCAAGGGGTCGACTGAGAAAATTGATGCAAAGGACACCACAAATTTCCCCTTCAGGATAGGGACTACAGGAAGAAGGTGGTGTCTACAGGAATTCATGGGAACCCCAAGAAGGTTAGAGGAGGAAGAGACCAAAGGTGGAAAAAACCAAACCATATAATCAATGGGGAGAGAGACAAACACACATAAGAGAAAATACGAGATAAACAATAGTTAGTCATCAAGAGTGCATCCAAAGAACAAATCATGCAGTGAAAAGGAAAGAGAACACTATGAGGGAGAGTGAGTGAGTGATGATATTGCAGTCCAAGGGAACAATGAGCATAGGTGTTCATTGGCACAGATCAAGGAGAAGAGAAAGTGGAGAGCTTTCCTTGAAGAAAATAGGAAGCTCATCCAACTTATTGATGATCACCATGAAATAGAGAAGACCCAAATCCAGACTGGAGAAATGGAAGGCTACAACTCGGTACTTACTGGAAATAAATCGACACTGGTAAGGGGAGGTCACCGAGGGACTGTATAGTAGAGAAGGGACTCCCTTGTGTAGAAGAAATCCAGTTGATAAACTACCTGGTAAACCTGTAGAGACCCTAAGCTCAGTGGGAAGGGAGAAACTTCTATTGTTTTTAGATGAGGAAGGAGAGTAACCTTCCTAGAACATCTTAATCTTGGAAACCAGTTGAATCATTCCCCTTGTGGTATCATGGCTTGGAATGGGGGTGACATACTATAGGGAGCCAATCTACAGTATAGCCTAAGTTTGGGAGGAAAGGTATCCTCTCTCATTTAGTTGGTATTGGATACTTCCCTGATTAGATAAGTGTTTAACTTAAATTTTCTAATTTGTGTATGAATGATGCATGTATGTAATTCTTTGATTTAAATGGGAAATGTGAATTATTTCAAAAAATGAATGAAAACTATGAGTGATTGAGATATGTTTGTTATTGCCATTGTTTAACCTGTCAAACTGTAAATTTGAAGAGGTATGGATAGTCTGTTTCACTAAGGACCTTGTATCTTTGAGAGGAAAGTTTCCAAGACATGGAAAAAAAAATTGTTACCCGGTGAGGTGAGAGCCCTGATGTTGAGGAGGTCCCTGTGAGGAATGGAATACCTTGAGTCCTAAGGAAATCTCAATTTTTATGTGGAAATCTTGCAAGATATGCAAGAATCTCATTTCTAATGAAGTTGATAGGCCTTTAATGGTATTAGAGAAGTTTTTCAACTCTTGAAGACCTGGTCAGAACCTTGCAGAACCCTGAAAATTGAATAAGTCTCAAAATTGGAGTGTTATCTAATGGAAACACCCTGTGTTAAGTTCAGATAGTGTATAACCATCGATCCGATAGGGAGAGTGGGTATCAACCCTTTTTTGGGAAAGGCATCGTCGTCAGGAAATATCAAGCATCGAGACTTTTGTAAAGTTTGACGATGATGATAAAAACTTGAAGACAGGATGAGGAATGTTGATTTGACAAGAGCAACCTCGATGAGATTTGGACCATTGGTACCAATGTGCATCATCATCAAGGAATATAAAGTGATGAAGTTGGGTGATGGGTTCTAAGGATCACCAGTGATGACATCGACTGTGAAAATAAATGAGAGTCATTTATTGGCATGTGGATGAGAGTAATCCCCGTTGTAGATTACTATAGGCCCCATTTAGGTGATAAAAGGGGATGTTGACGTGACATGCCAGCATGGAAGCCATCATGTCTCTAGGGGTGATGTGTGTAACCAGTGGAATGGTTGATGGACATGAGTGGTCCCAKAAGGGGTTGGAATTCCTTATGGATTCGACAACAATATAGACTGTTAGATATGAATGTCGTGAGATCCTTGTTGGTTGTGGAGCCTGATTATCTTCCTGATTCAAAGGTCTTTTTTTCAGCCGTGTTTATACCCCATGAAGAATGTACACCTCAGAATAATTTACAATCATCTACATGGGGGGGGGGGTGTTCAGAAGGGATTTCCCCCCACTGTGGGGTTCGAGGGGCTCATCCCCTCGACTAGGGGTTCTAGGGGCCAGTAGGGGTTCTTGGGTGAATCCCTCAAATGAAAAATTTCCTTGTAAAATATTCTAATTTCATAGTCAATTTGGACCGTTCATTATAAGGTTGCAGATCTAATGGTAGAAGTTATTTTAGGATTTTTTACCGTAAAATAAAGGACATCTGAAGAAATATTGTAGAGCTCCAAAGAAACAAAGAGATGGACAACAAGAGAAAATCAAGAAGCAAATGTAACATGTGATGTGTTACAAGATGCTTTGATTCTTTCTGTAGATAATATTTCTGAGTCTTGGGTAGTAGATTCA
>JZKD02S1660646.1:34279-51468 GCA_000966675.3 Picea glauca | reverse complement strand
CAGCCTGCGAACCTTCCTCAAAAATGATATTTCTGGAAAGAGAAGAAAGTAACTTTTCTCAGGAGAAAGTTCTAATGAAGAGCCTGAGTACACCATCATTAATACATCATCATGATGACCAAAATCATGGGTAACAATTGAGGAAATATGAAAGAAGTAGGAGAATAACAGTTTGTATTGTGACAAAGAGAGTGACATTCATCTTCCAAAGAACGCACTCATCCTTCCATTCAAAGGCTAAGAATATACAACTTAGGTACCATTTCATACGATCCATCTTGGAAGATGGAAATTTGAAGTTGGAAAAGATACATACTATCCAGGATCCTGCAAGCATGTTAACAAAGGGAGTAACTAGGGAGAAACTGAGTTCCTACTCAGTTTCAATTAGCCTTCAAGCATGAAGGTGAATATGATAAATTTTCCAAGTCCAAGGTGGATCATAGTCTAGCACGTACAACAATAGGGGAGTTGTTGTGATCAGTCTCCAAGTGGGAGATTGTTGGTTATGGAGCCTGATTATCTTCCTAATACATAAGTCTTTGTTTACAATCATGTTTATACCCCATGAAGACTATACACCCCTCCACACGGGGGTGTTGCAGGGGGGATTTCCCCCCTGTGGGGTCTGGGGGGCTCATCCCCCCGATTGGGGGGTCGAGGGGCTATTGGGGGTTCATGGGTGAATCCCTCGAAGGAAAAATTGCCTTGTAAAATATTGGAATTTCGTAGTCAATCTAGACTATTCATTATAAGGTCACAAATCTGACGATAGAAGTTTTTTTAGGATTTTTTTTCCTTAGAAGGAAACCCTCTTTTATGAGGGAATTCTATTGCGGTTGTGCAGGTGTGTGATTATTGCATTATGAAAGAGGAGACTATGAGAGAAATAAGAGGAAGTTACAATAGGTGTGTTGTAGGTTGTATCCCTTCATTTTGTTGGATAATAAAAAGGAAGGACCTGGCATTTTCTCTGGTGGACGTAGCCCACACTAAGTGAAACACTTATATCTATGTCTCTATTGTATTGTGTACCTTATGTGTTTTATTTCCTCATTTTTCTTATTTTATTGCTCCGTGTTCCTATTTTTCTAGCATTCCTAGTTGTTTGTTAGAGGATGTCGAGCATGGTTCTAGGAGTGAGGATGAGAACATGTGTCTAAAATGACAAGATCTTAAGTCCAAATGATATTTTCTGATTGGTAGGGAGGTGAGATAAAATCTCATTCGTTAATCAGTGTAGGTCCCACCCAGTCCACCTTAGAAAATATTGAGAGCATGGAATTTAACGACCATGCTAGTTGGGGGGAATCTACATGATCGAAGCCGCTGGATATTGCAGACTAAGAGCCAGTGGATCTGAGAATTTACCAATGGATTTCATTGTCAAAATTGTTAGTTGGGATGAATTAGAACTCCTGAGGAGTAAAACCCCAATGGCGATGAAAGGTTTCATGGAAGTCAAAACCAATGAGTGGTTAGTTAAGGGAAGGTCCCATATCAATGCCAAGAAAATGTCGCATCAGATGGTATGAGTGACAGGAAGATACGTGGATCCTACATGGTAGTAAGGCATATTTCCCCAATGAAAGACCAGATACTTCAGGAGGATGTAACTTTAGACTCAAAGATCGGAATTTGGTTTAGTTATAGTCATTGGAAAGCTCTCAGAGAGACAAATTCATCTGTAGTACTTAGGATCAGATAAGAGTTGAGTAGAGAAAGAGAAATATTGACATCCCACCAACCTAAGAGAAGGTTAGAGAGTCAGGTGTGTCACAGGTGCCCCCTTGATGGCTACTTTGAACATTCCTGGGTTGAATGTAGGACTACTATTTTGGTTGTGCACCACTCTGAATGTCTTGAATGCTCCTGATGCTTCTCAGAGAAGCACCTTATGTTAAGGGAATCGAGTTGATCCTTTACCTTCCTCATTAGATAAGTCTACTTCTCCTATTTCTTTCTCATCTAGTGAAATTCTAGCTACTAGTAACAAAAAGTATAAAAGGAATAGGAAGAAGAATAAGAATTCATCAAGCTCTACAAGTCATGTTGGAGACAAGCTACTAGCCTCTGCAAATCATGTTGGGGGCACAAGTCTAGTTACTGCAAGTCATACTAGTGATAGTTCACCAACCTCTATGAGTTTTATTGGATACCAGCACCTAGCCTCTGTAAGTTGTGTTGGGAGAAACCTACCATCCTCTACTATTCATGTGAGGGCACGAGTCCAATCACTTATAGTCATACTAGAAAAACATCACCAACCTATGCAATTCATGTTGGAGACATGAAACCAGTTGTTGATAGTCATGCTAGGAGTAATAAATTGGCCTCTCCTAGTCATGTTGGGGGAAAAAGTCCAGTCCCTGGAAGTCATATTGGATTTAACCAACCAACCAATGCAACTCAAGTTGGAGATAATTCACCAAACTATGTGATCCATGTTGGAGACAAGAAACTAGTTGTTGCAAGTCATGTTGGGAGCACGAAGCTAGTCACTGCAAGTCATAGTGGCGATATGCTACCAGCAAATAAAGTCATGTTGTGGGCATTGATACTAATGATATACTTAGAAGAATATGTAGTGAGCCAAAATTCCCCTGTAAAATTTTCCAAGGAGATCACATTACTCATCTATGCCTGGCTATTCCAGTGGTACGAAGAGTGTGGTCCTTGTCTGAAGTTATTTTAGTCCCTTTTCTGAAGGCCCTTATAGTCTCGAGTCATCTTTGGTTTCCCAACAACCTATCCAACCCTTGGTTCATGAATTGGTCATGTAAATGCAATGTTCGGTCAATCCCACTATTATTTTGGGAGGTGATGTGTATTTTGACCATGTCGTTTCACAACCTATTCAATCATTGGTTGAAGAAGTGGTCATGCTGATGCAATATTCAGTCGATCCCACTCTTCTCTTGGAGAGTGGTGAGTATACCAAAGTGATCACTTTGATGTAATATTTGGCCAATACAACTCTTCTTTTTGGGAGTGATTTGTCTATCGATTATGTCTTTATCATTTACATTTTAGTACCTTCTGAACAAGGGGAATTTATGCTTATTTAGAGCATGCTCCCTTCAAATTCAAGGATGGATTCCTTTGATTGGATTAATCTTGTTGAGCCTTGCCTTACTTCTTATGCACCCTTCCAAATAAGGTTTAAATCTAATTCAAAAATCATTTACCAATGTATTGTAGAAGAAGGAGCCTCCTTAAGTATTTTATCCTCCTCATCTTGGCAAGATTTGGGTTTTGCCAAGATTGTTTCAACTACCAGTGAGTTATAGTCTTTCGACAAAGGACCTAGTGAATATTTGGTGATTATTCCTCTATTTCCTATAACATTAGGTGGGAATGACATCCTAGTCAATATTTTAGTGGTGCAAGGCCCTTTAGACTTCAATATACATATTGGGCCTGATTATGTATACGATATGAAAATTGTTGTGTCTATGCTTTTTCAGGGGATGCATTTCCCTCATAGCGAAAGCATTGTCACTATTGATCATATTTCATTTGATAATCACCATCCTAATTTGATTTTTTATTATATTACTCCTTAGTATGTTCATAGTGTTCATATAGACTCTTCCCTGTCATGGGTGAATTGTGTGGTGTCTTATCCTCGATGTTCAATTTCTTCTGGGAAGGATCCTTTACAGTCATGTTTTCCTTCTCAAGACAAGGTCTTGACAATTAATCATGTGATTTATCCAATAGGGACACGAGATCCCTTGATTTCCCTTATTGGCCTTAGCGACCTTGAGTTTCCATTTGAGTCTGATCTTACTGTTTGTGAGACCTCGATCCCTGGTATTTGTGAGTCCTTGAGTCCCATTTTACATGGTTTCTTGGATGGTGAATTGTCTTCGGATGAGGCCATCCTTGAAGCCATGATTTTAGATGATATCCCATGGGAATATATGCAACGTTTATTGTTATTTCTTCCCGAAATGGACACTTTATAGGTTTATTACCGAATAAACCCTTGGATTGAGCCTAGCAATGGGATCTACTTGAATAAGTGTTATGCATAAGCCTCAAGGCTATACAATGCTTTGTACCATATTGTACTTTTAGGATTTGTTGTTTTCAAGTTTTGTATTCCAGAGCACAAGTTGTTATCAGAGGCTTATATATTGGATTTATTAACTTTTGGGTGAGTGTTGTTGGTCATATGTAAAAGACTTTGGAACATTTTTTTCATGTCAATCCCTTATGATGGGTAATGATCTTGAAAATGACATATAGGTTAGATTTTCCCCTCCATGAATTTTTTCATTATCCATTTCTTGGTTCATTTTTCCTTAGGATCAACCCCACTGAGTTGCGACACAAAACCTTATTTTTCATTTATAAGTGTTGTAATTCACGTGGTAGAGGCTATTGTTCATGGGTGCCCTAGTTAGAACCTTGTTCACAGTTTGGCACCAATGCTAAAGTATTTTCATAGGCTTGGGAGACCTATTTACTCCCACCATGAATTTTCATTGAATCCTCATAATTCCTTCTCATTCTTATTGTGGCTAATACTCAATGGGGCTCCCCATTTATTTGTTAAGTTGTAATATGACATTGCATTCTGTCGCTTGCGGTTTTGATGCTAATGCAAGCTTCAACTTGTTGTCACATAGCCTATTTCTTATGCATTCTCTTCAATTTCCTTCATTTTCATTTATCTCCTTTGCAACTTGAAAACTATATCCCTATAGGAAACTTTCCCATGAGTGTCCATATTTTGCATGCTTTCCTTGCATTGAGCATAGGTATGTTCCATGTGCTTGGAACTAGTTTTCTTGTCTGCAACATTCATTTCCTCCACTATATTATAGCATTATTTTACTCATTTTTAGGATTTATAATATGAAAAAGGAAAAAAAAGAAACATATATAAAAAAAGAGAATGGGAAAGAGTCAAGTTCTCAATTATGTTTGGAAGTAGTCATGTTTCCCTTGAAAAAAGAACTAAGTTTTTAGTCTTCGTCTTAGCAAATTAGGTTTTAGTATGGCCTTAGGAAACTGAACCATGATCTTTGAGTCTTTACTCCTTTGATTGGTTATCCTTCCTGTAACTATGGAGAGTCGGTTGATTCCTTCTGTGTCACAAACTTATGTCAGTGTTTATTCTTGAGTCTGTGTTGCCCAAGTCACATTTTGTGTTGTGCTCTTGTTCAAGTGAAGTTTAAGTTTGTGTCAGCCACTCTTCAGAATTATTGAATTTTCATGTCTTCCTCCCCGTATGTCAAGTACTTCTCAGAATCAACAAGAATATTTGTCTTATACTTGTGCCAATATAGAAGGTATCCATTGAATTCTTACTGGAAGGTCTTCTTTTATCGACTTTGACACATTGCTCCAAGAGTTTGACCTAGAGTAGCACTCTGGGCCTATTTACATCATTGAGTGTTTACCTTGCACTCAGAAGATGACATTCCATCATTGGTCATTTGTTGAGTTGTTTCCCATGTGTTCGATGTCAAGACCTTATTCACACTTTGGGATTTATGCAATACCTTTAGTTCCATTTTCCTCATAGGTGGAATGCCTCGCCTTTGTCAGTGGTTTTCATTATTGGTCACTACTCAAAGGGTCTCTTCCATATGCTATTCCATATGGTGCATGCAGAGACATACCTGGTTATGTGTCCGTTCAATCTTTCATCCAATTCCTTCAAAATATTTGGCCTTCTGTTGTTCCTTGTGTTAGATGATTGGGGATATATCAATTCCATCCTTCCAGTGTATGTATTCCCATCATATTCGGCTCATTTTATCTAGTATCAAGATCTAGAGTCTTTATTAGTACCTTGGGGCTTGCATTCATCAATGGAAGGTTCCCTCACTATTGATAGTGGGATTACATCAATGTCCCCTGATTGATAGATTCTACAAGTGTTCAATGTCATCTCATTCATTCACACTTGCTAGAATGTACTAGGTACCTTGACTCCCATTATCATTATTGGTGGGTTGTTTCATGTTTGTTAACAATATACATCAATGAATGGTAATCAAACGGTGTCTCACTGTATTCAAATTCAACACATCTATTCACATAGTGTAGACTCCTACCATCAGTGTTTTGATTTGAAGAACTCATGTTTGTAGTAGCATCACCTCTTTTATGTTGTTTCCCATGTTGCATTGGACAATACCACTTCCTTTATCTAACATTGGTACTTGTGGAGGATCAATTTATACATCCTTTGTTTGCATATATCCTCCTCTAACTCTGAGTCATAGATCCACTGCGTATCTCTTCATTGTTATGATCTCTTTTGACATGGATCCACTGTGTGCTCATTTTTCGTGGCCACTATAATTTCTTATATACATATCTCATGGATCAACAATGTACTTGATTTGGAGTCCATTATTTTGTCACTTCTTATCATGGGTATTCCCACCTTGGGAAGAGAGTATCTACCACTTGATTGTTTCTCCAAGTTTTGTTATGGTTTGGTGTTCGGTGCTATTGGGAGCATGCCTATTTTGAGAAGGAAGACTACTTTGGGTGTAGGAATAATTTTGGAAAGAAGACATAATTTTGGAAAGAAGGCCTAATTTTGGAGCGTGCGCAATAGATGGAAAGAAAACAACACGCAAGAGGAAAAGTAATGTGGCGCATAGGCAGGCAATCCTAACCATGACAGGGTTAGGATTTTTGGTAAATATTGTAACGACTATAAGCCTGAAAAATAGTATAAATAATAACCTAGGAGGTCTAGGTTAGGGGTTAAGTGGTGGTAAGATATTTGCTAGAGAAGTTTGGTGAGTTTATAGTTATTATGATTGTAATAAGGTAGTAGAAGAGTCAAGTAAGCTATATTTTGAGGGTTAGGTCACAGGTTGAGGATATTGGTGTGATCTAGTCTGCTTCACAGAGGTTCTTGAATATCCTCATGATTGTATGGTTGAAGATGTAATGCGCGCAACACTAGATTTTGCAGTAGTCTAACTAAAAGAGCAGAGAATCCAAATTTTTGTGGATGTATCCTAGGAGGGGGTGAACCACGGTAAAACATGTGTTATATGTGATTTGTATTGAATGCTTACATCTAATGGTTATCTTATGAATGAATGATTAACTAGATGTGCTAGAATGCATGCATGAGGCAAAAGATGAATGAGTCCTGATAATACTTAAATCATTAGTAAGATTATTCCACTAAGAAGACAAAATACACTCCAATATCCCCAATAATTCCTAGAGTTAAAGCACTTGATCATTCCAGTCACCCATAAAGCCATCTTAGGTGAGACTGTGTTGTGTGCACTACGTGCAACGTTGCCTTTTGGTTTACCAGGAGGAATGATTGTTTTAGAGGGTTTTGTTGGAAACCTGTTGAAATCTAAACCTAGGTTAGACCAAGAAGTGAAAGATATATCCAACCAACAAATGGTTCTTTTTCCAGCTGGAACTGCATAGGATTGAGTGGATGGGATCCGTGGACGAAACATGTGGAGAATAAAAGTATAGGAGGGAGTGTTCAGGTCATGGAATCCAACGAAGGCAGAGATTGAAAGATGGTTAAAAAAAAAGGAACTTGAGTTTTCACAGAAGGATAATATAAACCCTAAGTTAACACCGCGCAAATATCTTGACAAATACATGTTTAGCAATTTGCATGAAGTATTTTTCTATGATTTCCTGCATTTGTTGTAGGAGTGGCTATTGATGTTAAATGACAACCACCCAACAAATCGGATTAGACATATGGAGTGAAATTCTATGGAGATCGCACAGTTACAACAAGTTAATAAGAAATTTATGCGCACAGTAGATTTCTGGTTAGACATTATTGTTGCAGGGTTTATCATCGAATTTGCAGTAGACACTGCAAAGTCTTACAACACACCAAAGAAGGATTTTCTAAAAGGACCCAGAAGTAGGTATATCAGATTGTTGTATACTTCAATCAAGATTTTACTATATAACAATGGTGTGATGACCATGGAATCATACAACTAAACTTCCCTGCGTACATGGGGGAAGGGGGGAAGCACTGACAAGAGGAGGAAGAATGGAGGAATAGATAGGTAAGGGAAAGAATAAGAAGGCCATGGACCCAGTCATGATGGAGGAAGACCAAATAAATAAGATAATGGAAACAACTGGAAAGATGTGTAGTGGAGCACCCTACCAATATAAGATGAATAACAAGAAGATATCCATCGCTGATAGAGAGGGATTAGAAAGCGATGAAGAAGAGGTAGAGGATCTATGTGTTGTGGAGTAGATTGAGGAAATTACGTGTGCACATATAAAAGGAAAACAAGATGTCCAAAGGTAGGAACATAAGTCAGAACTCCAATCCAGGTCACCGTCAGTGTGGAACCTACAGCCCCATGTGTGACTAACACACCAGAAATGACACCCAAATTTTAGTGGAAAAAAGACAACAAGAAACACATCCAAAAAAGGAGCATCAACTGGGGGAGCCGGTTTAGGAAGTAACAATAAAATATATACATCGGATGGAGGTAGTAGTTCAACACAATTTAAAATGGCAAGACATGATCCCACAATCAGATTACCAGAATTTCAAGGAGAGGCATAAGAGGACCCTAAAAAACACTTATTCATCTATGAGAATATTTGGGAAGAAAAGCATATCACATATGAGGATACAAAACTTATGCAGTTAGATATCACACTAAGAGACCATGCATTGGACCGATACATGAGCCTAGATGTAAACAATCCACCAGGAATAACAAGGACTATTGCAGACATGAAACAAATACTGACAGATGAATTTCATAAGCCTAGCTCAGAATATTAGTATATGAATGAAATGATTGAAATCAGGAAAAACCCAGGTGATTTTGTTTGGGATATTCATCGGAGGTTTAAACGTTTGAAAGGTAAGTTGAAGTATGGAATTATTGACATGCATCATAGGCACTTATTTGTGAACTCACTGTTACCACATTTGAAATACACATTAAGACAACATAAGTTCCAAACTCAGGCAGAGGCTATGTAGGAAGCCTGACAACTGGAAGAGAACCAGTATCAGAAGACATATCCAACAATAGAGGAGTTGAAGGAGGATCTGAAGAATCTAAAATTTCAACTTAACCAAAATAAGGGAAAAGAGAAAAGAGAAGTTGTTTGGTGTACCACATGCAAGATAGAAGGACACCATAAGAACGAATGTCCAACTTTCACGCAGTACATAGAAACAAGAGTACCAAACCCTTTAACAACAGGAGGATCATGGTGGGAGTTTTGTAAAATGAATGGGCATGATCCATATCATTGTCCAATGATGCAGAAGTATAATATAGTACCCAAGAGTTCATACTGTAATTTTTTCATGTCAGTGGGTCATGATGATAAAGATTGTAGGATGATGGAGCTGATGAGAGAAATAAATTCAGATACTTATAGGGTGAAAGAAGAAATGATGACAGGAAAAGATGCACCTCAGTTGAACCAGGTACCACCTCCATATAACAATGTGCATCCACAATACAACAATGTACAACCACAGTATAACCTTGCCCAGTATAATTAGGTACCTCAGTACAACGTAGCATGAGGGGATCAAGGTGGTTACAGAGGTGGAGGACGAGGTAGAGGAGGATTTGGATGAGGCATAGGCCTAATAATGTTCCAAAACTTCCAACAACCAGGAAATTATGCAAGGGATTTTCCACTTCCACCAGCGACATGTATGTATTGTCACACAACAGACCATGATACAAAAGACTATCCAACACTCTTGGGAAAGATCCAATAAAAGAGGAAGCATAACAACCATAATGTATAGTGGATTTCTATAGAATCCAGGGATGATGGAAGAAGCATCAACATAGTCACATGAGGAGGAGCTAAGACATGAACTGACGTAGTAAGACAATATCCAGTGCAACATCAATGGGTGAAGAATAATATTGAACCATAGAAGCGGTTTGATGCACCGAAAGAAAAGGAAACATTCAAGGAGGAAAGACAAGATTTTCTCAAGAAAAACGTTGTGTCTACATTAGCTGCACAACACACTCAGAACTTACCAATGTATGAAGTGATATCCTCAATGGAACATACCAGTGAAGCACAACCTTTAGAGAAAGTAAGTAACATAAAAACTTTTCTGCAATTCTGTGTTAAGTTATTAAAGGATCCATCATCTGTCAATATCTTACAAACTCTTCTATAAAGATGTAACACAGAGGTAGAAGGGAAATTATATCAAAATAAAATCAATCATCTCCATACAAGAAGAAGGATGTAACGTCCTCAACCACCCATGTCGGTCTATGCTACGCCAAAGAACTCTTATTGTTCTCTCTTTGCGGAACATACTGTAACATACCCAACATCCAACTGAGCTATGCCACATAAAAATTTTGAACTATATGCAATTAAAATATACACACACATAACTTTTTTGGAAGAATTATATATATACAACGTAGATATACAAATACATCTGTAAATACACATATTCACATTGAAATAATAGTAAACATATTCATGCAGCATACACAGGAAATACCCATAAAAATAAACACAGTTATATCCGCACATATGATAACCCATAAAAATAAGCACATAAATAACAATGCAGCATGTAATTTTATCACACAATTGACACTTATCTTGGTAATAATGTCACCAACTGCGTGCATACCTTCCACAAACCTCCCAGCCTTAGACCACATTGTTCATCACTCTCAACAGTGAGTCACCCCTGAGGTGGGACTAAACTCCACTCGGGTAAAGGAATTCCTAACCAAGCTAAAGGCTCATAGACAATAGGAAAGACTCCATCTCAGGTTCCAACTCAAACTAACAACCTACAATCCCTCATTCCCCACATGCCTGTCCCACCCAAGAAGTGTGCCCCTTCTCTTCTCAATATTCCTTCGGTTTCCCCACTTTCTTTACAGGCTTCAACAACAGGCCGGACAGGAATTCTTAGAGAACTATAGTTGCATTTTAGCACCTTCAGGAAATCAATCCCCAAAACTTATCTCACCCAGAGAATTTCTCACAAGCCTGACAACACACCTCTTCAATATCCCATGGGCCTGACAACCCGCTTCTTCAGTCTAGAACCCAATATAACCAGATACACAAACACACAATGGCTATGGATACAAGTTCAGGTACAGTCCTGAAAATACGAAGGATAGCTCAATGGGTGTGTCCATGCTCATGGATGATTGACTGGATGACTGAATGATGCCAGGAATCGTGGGAAGAATGATGGAAAATATGGGAAAATGAACTAAGTTCCCACAATATGTATGCATTTCCCCAACTTGACACTTTTCATGTTGGGAACTACTTTGGCTCACTTGTCCCCAACTTTAGAACTTAGGATAAAATAATTATCCATACTTTATATTTAAAGAAATATTAATATAATATTCCTTTTTGGCTTAAGTTCCCTAGCTTAGCCCCTTTTCCTTAACTTTTAGGCCCCTCCCTTTCCCTAGCCAGTGGATTTTAGTCCCCCATCTCTTTTATCATGGTCGGTATACGCACAACGATGTATTTTATATTAATCATAAGACATATACAAAAACAGGCGCACTAGCCTTTGACATCTAGGCTCTTCGACCTAATCAAAACATAACCATCCTAGCTTATAATAACCATCTCACCAACATATAAAACATAGCATATACACAAAAGGCTCATTGGCCTCACAATCGCGTGCACTTAAGATGTTGCGCACAGTATCCTAGAATGTGCATACTTCATCATTTCACTGCATAGTACATGCGCACACTATGCCATGAAATGTGCATACAAAATGGTATTAAACAACTCACCATATTAAGTACATTTTCATTTACATTACAATTGGGTTCGGCCTAGGGATATTACAAAGGACACGCAAGGAATTCAAACTAAATGCTAACATTGGGGACTTCAACATGGGTGATATTATATTGGACTTGGGCTCTAAAGTAAATGTATTACCTAAGAATACATGGAAGTGTATAGGAGAACCCACACTAGGCTATTCACCTATCAAGTTGAAATTAGCAAATCAACACATATTTTTACCAATCGAAAGGCTTAAAGGTGTGACAATAAATTTGGATGGAGTGTGCACTATAGAATATTTTGAAGTAATAGAGATAGTAGATGGTACAACACTTTATCCAACATTGCTTGGACTGGATTGGGAATTTGATAACCATGCCATAATCAACCTGAAAACAAGGAAAACGACGTTTGAATCAGGTGAATATAGAGTCATTGCACCATTATATCCTTCAGAATGAGAAAGGTTTGTAGAACCCACTTGTTTGGATATGGAAGAAATAAACTAGTTGTACAGAACCATCGCGTGAGAAGAGATTATGTTAACCCAACTGCAGATGGGGTACTCATATGGAGAAGCATTACATCATGTGCTTCCAACTCAGATACAAGTTTGGAGAATTGGCAACATAGGTTACATGAATTTTCCACAAGAAGGTGTGCAAGAATAGACCGCGCAGTAAGATGGGTTGATACAGAGATAAGAGAACCTCCCAGTTTTCATGGGGTAAATGACTTAGAGGAATTTTTGAAAACATATGAAGAGGAAGTGTTAGAAAATTATAGACTCTTAGCCTTATATATTGCACTCAGGGCCACACCTACAAGATGGTGGGGTGCACACAAAGAAACAATTTAGGATTGGTACCAATTTAAATGACTACTGCACATTAGATTTGGCGCAGAACAAGGGATCAATAAAATGAATAGGTATGATGGACAGGGAAAACTAGTGGAACACTTGGAAAAGTGCAAGGCACATTGGAGGATGACACCACCAAAGGAATGGAATCATCATTTTATCCATACATTGGAAGGAATTCTAGGGAACTGGTATATAGACTAGGAGATGCGCAGAGGTACTATAGAATGGACAACATTACATCATAATTTTGTAGTAACATTCTCATTCGAACATGAGAACCCAAACATGGATTCTAGAGTGAAGTTGATACAGGGAATGACATTAACTAATGAACCAGAGGTTAAAATCATGACAAACTATCAACAACAAAATAGAAATATGGTCAAAGATTTACTTTCATGTTATCATGTTGAAGAGGAAGCATCAGATAAAGATGATCCATGCAATATTCATATTACAGAAATTGGAGAAAGAGAGGTGGGAGGTCCATTTATATAGTCATAAGTATTTGTTGCACCAATCAAAGTGAAGAAAGTCAACATTGGGACACTTGAAAATCCTAAAATGGAAAGTATTGGAGACTATTGGGATGAACAAATAATAGAAAGAATAACAGATTTACTGCGTGAATATAGTGACATGTTCCCAATGAACTTTACAGAGATGAAATTCATAGCAGGGAAGCTAGGAGAGATGAATATTCATATCAATCTTGAGGCTAGACCTATCAGGAAAAGAACTTACAGACTGAATCCAGTGTATAAGAATAAATTGACAGAATGTTGGAAGTTGGTATCATAGAACCAGTGGAGGAATCTAAATGGATAATTCCTATGGTATTCCAAGAAAAGAAACAAGGTGGGATAAGGATTTGTGTGGATATGAGGAAACTTAATGATGCTTTCTTACATGACCCTTTCCCTACCCCTTTTACAGATGAGGTCTTATAGAATGTGGGAGGCCAAGAAGCATATTCATTCACAAATGGATTCTCAGGTTACCATCAGATCAAAATAGCTCCAGAGGATAGGCATAAGACTACCTTTTCTACAGAATGGGGATCTTACCAATACACAGTCATGCCATTTGGGATGAAGAATGCACCAACCATATTTTCAAGAGTAGTCATATCTTCTTTTAAGGGATTCATACATAAATTTCTAGAAATATACCTGGATGAATGGACTGTATATATTTTGTTAAAAGACCATGTAGAAGTGCTAAGACTAATGTTGGAAAGAAGCAGGAAATGTCAGATCTCATTGAACATCAAGAAACACATTTTTGGGACACCTTTTGGAATATTGTTGGGACATATAGTATGTAAACAAGGTTTACTAGTGGATCCTTCTAAGATTGCAGTCATTGTCAATTTACCACCACCAAAGTCAGTGCGCCAATTAAGAGCAACATTGGGACATATAAGCTATTACAAGAAATTTATAAAGGGGTATGCGCAGATTACTGCACCAATGGAAAAATTGTTAAACAAGGACACCAAATTTTAGTGGAATGAGGACTCTCAACAAAGATTGGACACCTTAAAATAAAATATGATCACAACACCTATATTAGTATTCCTATACTAGGAAAAGACATGTCATGTGCATGTACATGCATCAGCCATATCACTTGGAGAAATTCTGGTGCAACCATGAGCAAGGGAATTAGACCAGCCTATAGCATTTGCAAGAAAAAAATTGTCAGAATCAGATAAGAATTACAAAACCATAGAAAGAGAAGGCCTAGCTATGGTATATTACCTTCAGAAGTTTAGACACTAATTTTTGGATAAACACTTTAAAATGTTCACAGACCATTCTTCCCTCAAATATCTAGTCAACAAGCCAGTGNTTATCCATACATTGGAAGGAATTCCAGGGAACTGGTATATAGACTAGGAGATAGGCAGAGGTACTATAGAATGGACAACATTACATCATAATTTTGTAGTAACATTCTCATTCGAACATGAGAACCCAAACATGGATTCAATAGTGAAGCTGATACAGGGAATGACATTAACTAATGAACCAGAGGTTAAAATCATGACAAACTATCAACAACAAAATAGAAAGATGGTCAAAGATTTACTTTCATGTTATCATGTTGAAGAGGAAGCATCAGATAAAGATGATCCATGCAATATTCATATTACAGAAATTGGAGAAAGAGAGGTGGAAGGTCCATTTATGTAGTCATAAGTATTTGTTGCACCAATCAAAGTGAAGAAAGTCAACATTTGGACACTTGAAAATCCTAAAATGGAAAGTATTGGAGACTATTGGGATGAACAAATAATAGAAAGAATAACATATTTACTGCGTGAATATAGCGACATGTTCCCAATGAACTTTACAGAGATGAAATTCATAGCAGGGAAGCTAGGAGAGATGAAGATTCATATCAATCTTGAGGCTAGACCTATCAGGAAAAGAAATTACAGACTGAATCCAGTGTATAAGAATAAATTGACAGAATGTTGGAAGTTGGTATCATAGAACCAGTGGAGGAATCTAAATGGACAATTCCTATGGTATTCCAAGAAAAGAAACAAGGTGGGATAAGGATTTGTGTGGATATGAGGAAACTTAATGATGCTTTCTTACATGACCCTTTCCCTACCCCTTTTACAGATGAGGTCTTATAGAATGTGGGAGGCCAAGAAGCATATTCATTCACAAATGGATTCTCAGGTTACCATCAGATCAAAATAGCTCCAGAGGATAGGCATAAGACTACCTTTTCTACAGAATGGGGATCTTACCAATACACAGTCATGCCATTTGGGATGAAGAATGCACCAACCATATTTTCAAGAGTAGTCATATCTTCTTTTAAGGGATTCATACATAAATTTCTAGAAATATACCTGGATGAATGGACTGTATATATTTTGTTAAAAGACCATGTAGAAGTGCTAAGACTAATGTTGGAAAGAAGCAGGAAATGTCAGATCTCATTGAACATCAAGAAACACATTTTTGGGACACCTTTTGGAATATTGTTGGGACATATAGTATGTAAACAAGGTTTACTAGTGGATCCTTCTAAGATTGCAGTCATTGTCAATTTACCACCACCAAAGTCAGTGCGCCAATTAAGAGCAACATTGGGACATATAAGCTATTACAAGAAATTTATAAAGGGGTATGCGCAGATTACTGCACCAATGGAAAAATTGTTAAACAAGGACACCAAATTTTAGTGGAATGAGGACTCTCAACAAAGATTGGACACCTTAAAATAAAATATGATCACAACACCTATATTAGTATTCCTATACTAGGAAAAGACATGTCATGTGCATGTACATGCATCAGCCATATCACTTGGAGAAATTCTGGTGCAACCATGAGCAAGGGAATTAGACCAGCCTATAGCATTTGCAAGAAAAAAATTGTCAGAATCAGATAAGAATTACAAAACCATAGAAAGAGAAGGCCTAGCTATGGTATATTACCTTCAGAAGTTTAGACACTAATTTTTGGATAAACACTTTAAAATGTTCACAGACCATTCTTCCCTCAAATATCTAGTCAACAAGCCAGTGTTGGGGGGGGGGAGGGGATTTGTAGATGGCTATTTTTATTCCAATAATTTTATTTCGAAGTGATAGTCAAACTAGGGAAGTTGAATGCAGGACATGATCAACTTTCAAGGGTAACTAATGGAGAAGAACCTACCAATTTGGAAGACAACTTCCCCGATGCACAACTATTTTTAGTAGAGGTAGTTGATGAATACTTTGTTGATATTATTGAATACTTAAGTACAGGGATTGCACCACAAGAGTTTAGCACTGTACAAAAGAAAAATATGGTAGTCAGAGCTGCATACTATCAACTTATTGCAGGACATTTATACAAGATGAGCAAATTTATTGCATTTAGCTCTGATACCAATGGAAGTTCTCCCACTTGCTATTTTATTTGCATCTAGGGTCCACAGGATTATATAGTCAACAATCCAGAGCAACAATGCCCATTGTTACTCTACACTAGGAGAAATTTTATGTGGTCACAGAATTTGTCAATGAATCTGCAACATTCTTCAAAGTGTCAACCTTTTCCAACAACACCTTATTTTCCTCAACCATGTCTCTCACAAAGTGATATTGAACATCAATAATCTTTGTCTTTGAATGATAAGTTGGGTTCTTTTCCAAGAATATTTCACTATGACTATCACAATCTAATCTCATTGCTTGTTGTACCAACCCAATACATGAACACAATCTATGTAACCATACTGCTTCCTTTCTTGCATGAGTGGCTGCCATGTATTCAGCTTCTGTAGTTGAGAGTTCCACTACAACCTATCTTTTTCTCATCCAACTGATTTCTCCTCCAAATAGGTTAAACACATACCCACTTGTAGATCTTATGTGATCCAGATCTCTAGCCCAATCTACATCAACAAATCCATGTATGTCCACCACTCTGTCCAATCCTGGTCTTCATTGGTATCACAATTCCATAATTGGTAGTGCCACACAAATACCTGAAGACCCTCTTTACTGATGTCCAAT
>JZKD02S1660646.1:0-28733 GCA_000966675.3 Picea glauca | reverse complement strand
CCCTTGTTACATGTGTCGTTGTCCTATTGGTTCATGAGTCCCATCCTCCACATGCTGCCTGAAATTTCGTCGCCCCTGGACGTCACCCTCCACTGAGCCCACTTGGTCCACTTGCTCCTGGGGTCGGGTCACTTCCCATAACTTCCGCCAGTCCATGTTGTCAGTGCCATAACCCCCTCCATTCATGGACAACCTCCTTTGGCGAATTTTACCCCCAATCACAAACCTCCACGTCAGTCGTCTGTACATGTTGGTCTCCGTCACCTGCCATATCACCCAAGTGGCCCGTTTTCCATTAATAACTGGATAACATACCCATTGTCACGCTGACCATTTTTTCGCCTCCGACCGACCCATTATTTGAATAAAACTATCATTCTCCTTTGTATTCGTTATTCATCCATCGCGCCATAAACATCCTTTTCCTCCATTGCTCCCACATTGTTTTCACCTACAGTCAGTCGACCCCACTAACTTTTTGTTTGTTGTAGGTACAGTTTCTGAAATGGTGTCTAAGACAAAGCAAACTGAAGAGGAAGAGAATCTGTTCATTCCTCCTCCGGTTGACCTGGATAAAATTCCTCTGGTCGACAAAGATCGCTTGATAGCGGACACTATATGCAGTTTTGACTTCTCCAATATGCATTCATGGCTCCGGGAAGTGTTCCTGGACCAGAGTGACGAGATTGGGCTCTGGGAGTCCAATTTGCCCCTATATATGTTCCCCCAAATTCACCATTTCCCAGAATTTTCCCTCAAATGCCAAGCCCACTAGGTCCCCGACCAGAAATCCATTGTTTCTTCGTCTGGGGACGTCCTCTTCTTCATCACCCCAGAAGATATCGACCAGATGATGCAAATTACCCGCCCAGAATCTGCATCCCCATTCAACCTAGAAATCCTCACTGAGCTTTATCAAAAAATGACTTTCCCGCAGAGAGCTCAGATAGTTGAGCTTTTCCTCCCCACTTCCGCTCCACTCCCGTCCACCAATCCCCCGTACCCTTCCTCTTTGTTTTCCACCAAAGGAAATCAAATTATTTCTTCCCTGTGTGCCCTTCTTGGATACTATTCTAAGCAATGGGTAGACGAACCCATCCTGGGTTTTCTATCTATCTTCTCAAATGATGAACAGCCGACCACGCAGTTCAACTACAGTTCTTTCCTAGCCAATAACATCCATGAACAATTGGTGAATTTCACCACAGAGGGCATGTTCAGGTATTCGTCCATTCTGGCTTACATGTTTGTCTACTTCCAAGCAGACAGGTTTAATTTCTCCATGCAGAAGATGGACGCCGACGGGAGGCCACAGCCAGTCATGGCATGGACTTCTCTTCTGAAACACAATTCTATCGAATACGACTTCACAGCGTTCATTGATTAGTTTTACCACCCTATGGTAAGTATGTTGAGTGGCAAGCCTGAGCCACGAATAAATGATGAAGCCCGGAGAATTATACACCTCTCGGACAATGCGAAGACAAGAGACTGGTACTTGTATCAGAATCACTCCGAGATCCGAGTTTATGGGTGCGAGTTGGCACCGTACAGGCTTCCAATATATATACCGGTAAGGAGTTTCGCATTGGAATATATTAGACAAATTATGAATTCTGATGATATTCACTTTGTTTCCCTTAAAAATAAGCAACAATTGCGGATTAAAGGGAAGATAGGCTCTTTCATCTGCAATAGTAGAGGCGCGGGTGATGAAGCAGACAAAATGTTAAGGGAAATGAAATTCCTTACAAGTTTCACCTTGCATTATGATCCCCGCGGGATCATTTCTGAGATGAGAGTCAAAAATAAGAATGCCCCATATGCGCATTAGCCCAAGCCAGAAATCGAGAGATTTGCTAATCAGACAGAATGGGAGCATGATACGTTGGTGGACGCGGAACCAACTGTCGGGATGGAAAGGCATGTACCCTCAAAAAGCATGCCACCCACTTCCACGCCTCAGAATCCCAAGGAGAAGAGACCCTGTCAAGAATCATCTCCTCCTATAACAGAGGTGTCATCGGAGGAGTTTAAGATGCATGCCAAAAAGCCAAGGACAGTTCCAACGACGGGCACGACAATGGAGCAAGAGATCACAACCACCACAGTGGCCACCCCAGGGGTCAAACCTGCCATTATACCTTTCGGCTCGAGTCAGCACAAGGCAATAATAACATCAGCTATAAAATCCATAGACTCTCCCACAGATGTTCCACCAAGCAAGACCGGGCCCAAGTTGGGCATTTTTGAAAAATATGATTTGATCAAGAAGAAAAACCAGACTCTTACTACCAGCACTTATGCCCAGTTCCAGAAGCAGTCGTCCACAACTCAACACAGGCTTCTTTCAGCGTTTGATACGGAGAAAGGTAGGATGCACATGGCTTACCTCCAAGAACAGGTTCCAGATCCCAAGGTTATATCAGATTACAAAAGGGCCACATTTGAGTTTCAGGCTAAAGACGTGCATCCAGCAGATCAGATGGATCTGCACAAGCAAACTGGCGAGATGGTTTTCCACACTTTGGTCCACGCTATAGCTTCTGCATCAAAATTTCGGTTAGCTTTGAGAAATGCACAGACCCAACTGAAGCTGGAGAAAATTTTGTCTTTTGCAAAGGACAACAAAATCAAAACATTGGAGGAGCTGGTCCTCAAGATTGGTTATGACCCTGCGAATGTCAAAGAAGCTGAAGAGATGATTAAAAATAAAAACACTGACATCGCGTCCTTAAGAAAACAGCTAAATCTCCCTCCAACGGAAGACCTGCAGGCAAAGGAGATAGCTGAAAAGGAAGGTGAAAAGGATGAGATGCTGGAATTACTCATGGAACAGAATGCTCAATTAAAAGAGATGGAAGCAGAGATGGAAAGACTGCTGAAAGAGAAAGAGCAATCAAAGACAATGGAAGGCATCCCATTGAGTGCTATCCCAATTGCAGGCTTGAGCACAACGACAGTGACAGCCATTCCATCTGTTGCATCAGTGCCACTACCAGAGGGAGCAACAGACTTGGCCAAATCTATGGAGAGAATGAACCTGCAAGAGTCTGAATGCAACAGGCTTAAATAAGAAGTGGAGAATCTTCAAGAGATAAAGACTTATTTCCAGATAATTCTATCCAGAGACAAACAGGTAAATGAGCAAATCAAGAAGGAGTTACAGCAGCTCCAGAAATAGACCATGGCAGGGAAAACTTTGGCAGAGGTGAAGGAGATTGTGTGGACTGATATTTCCAAGTCTGTAAACGAAATCTGGCCAATGGTTCAAATCATGTTTGAACAAAATGAGTTGCTCGAGAGGAGCAAGCAGGCAGTGGAGAAAATCAGAACAGAGCTGGGAGACATGCCAGCGCAAGCTAATGAAATCATAAGATTCCTGAATTCCAAAACCAGGGAGGAACTCGAAGAATTGAAGATCGAGGACAGGACAAAAACCATACTTGAAGTCAAAAGGGGCCTCATGCTTCAGCTTGAGGAGAAAATTCAAGTTATGGATCAAGGAGTGCAGAAGTTTTTCAACAAGATAGATGCTCTGCAAAGGAAGGGTCTGTCTGGTATGAAGGTCATTAACGACAAATTAATGACACTCCCTGATTATAAGAAAAAGTTGGCTGAAGTGTCCAAGGAGAATTCTAAGTTTGCAGGTATACAGGGAAGCATCACAGGAAAAGCATTCATGGATGCCTTGCAGTTGGATATTAGTATCCAGCACGATATTAATCACATATTCGTCATCAAGCCCACATTTGCTAAGTACACAGACATGGATGAAGTGTACAGAATATTGCTTAAAGTCATAGTGCCAGGTCATATCAGATGGGAGGAGCTGTTTGATCTACTAGATTAGAAGATGAGCTGTCGCATCCAGTCACCTGTCCTGTCAAAAGAAGCTGCAGAGGCACCTCGCCAATGGCCTACCCCTGAAATTTAGCAGACTGTTGTATTGAGTCATCAAAACAGTTTTGATTAGTTAAGTTAGTTAGTCTAAAAATAGCATGAGCACGTCCTCATCAGTTATGACAGGAACGTTTGTATTTTGTATTATAAATACTTCAGTTTCCGAAGTATTGGAGGGGTTGATTCACACACCCTATTGTTGTTAAACTGTATCATTTTTGAAGAGATCCACCATTAATAAAGAAGGGGCATTTCACAGGATTCTTGTGTATGTTCACTGGTGATGTGATTTTCTAGGTTAAATGTTTTCTTTCTCTGTATTCATTTTTTTTTCTGAATCTAATCTTTATGAATAGTGTTATGTTGTAGGATTTATCTCTGATACCCTGTTTTCGATTCTAAAGATTTAAATGTTTATCTTCTAATATCTTCAATTAAGAAATTCTTAACTGCTTGTTAATCGAAGTTATTTTCCTCACTTGTTCTTCCATTCATCATTTTAATTACTAAAATATCCAGTGAATGTATTACCTCGCCTTGTGAAAATCTTCTTTGGTGTTTCTAGTTATTTCTCAAATTTGATTAAATACAGACCCCATAGCCCAATGGATGTGTAGTTTGTCTCAACCAACTTTAAAAAACCCTTTACAACAAAACCAATAATTCTTTTAACTAGCCTAATATCTGAGATTAAACAAAGCTAAATCATATAGAGAGATCCCTCTCTGAAGCTGGAAGGGCTAGATCCCAACTTTAAAAGCGGTTGGTTAAGGTTACCTTTGTAGATTTCTTCTTTTTCAACCTCTAGGAAATTTACCAAGTGCTAACACATGCAAATACATGCAAAATGTGAAAAACCAACACAACCGGGTCTAGAAAAGGAAGAAAGCACATGTTTATTCAACACTTAGCGGTTTCTAAGCACATAGAAAAATATAAAGAGTGTGCCCTAACTAGAATTTTACCAAGAAGCAAGTAGGTGTGCAACTTAGAGAAAAGATGACCCCACTATATTTCGACACTCCAAACCAGTATGTATGCATTACTCGACAGGGTTAGAGGCACAAGGAAAGAATGAGACAACTTAAAAATGTGGTAGAGTTCAAGGATGTCACCACCTCAGACACAGATTCAATCAACCCAACACGGTTTGAGGAGGAAACATCAACAATGCAACAAGGGGAAATAGGGTAGAGCTTAAGGGCCCGGAATGGTATTAAAAACCCTAACCATGAGATGCCTGTGAATCCTGACGAAACAATGGGACCGTGATAGTCCCATGAACATGAGGAAGTGTTGGTCGAGGATATCACTGACCAACTAGATTCTGAAATGGAAGAAGAGGATGCAAAAACATTAGAGTCAAATCCATTTGCTGTGGGATAGAAAAGAAAGGTGCAAGATGTCATGGATATTACACTCCCATATCTCCTAGATGGAGTAATTATTGTGAATGATATGCTGGGAAAGGTACCCAAACTCAAATACTCTGGCCATGACATACGCGACACGACCAAATTTATGGATTTGGAAGAAGAGTCATATTTATAAAAAACAAGGGAAATTGGACCCCTTAGAAAACCAATAATGGAGCTCGCACAGTGGATAATGGGGATGTATAAATTTGGTATTATGAACCCATTGGATATACCACATTTTGGGCGCAGTAAGAATTCTAGGCTCTGCGTCAAACAACTAGTCATATGGATACATGGAGGTATCATGTGGATGGATAGACCAGTACAGGTAGATGTGGCACTAATTTCCAAGATCACAAGACTACCGACAATTAACACGCAACCATAGGAATACCTAGATAACAAGGTGTGCGAGAAAGAGATAACAGAGCTGGTCAAAGCACAATTTGTCACTAGTCGGGGAAATAAAGGTATCGTACTCAATGATATCAATGATAATGCAACAAGGTTTTCCAACAAGTGCATGACTTGTAAACTATTGAGGAAATGTCGAAAACAAGAAGCACCAGCAAGCGTTATTACAGTAGTCGTGCAGTGCGCGAAAGGAGTAATGTCCAGTTGGGCACCATACCTGTTGAACCAATTTTTGATAGACTGTAGAGACGCATAGGACAATGGAACAGAGTTCCATTACTCCTGGTTGATCATTCTGATAGAATTGATAGGATGGAAGGAGCCAAAATTCTCAACATTCTTGGATAGGATGGGGAAATTCTATGTGGATAGATATGAGTCCCTCTGGCAGGCCAAGGATAACAAGATAGAACAAGCAAATAACATAGTTTTTGCAATGTTGTTGGAATACATACAACAATGCACAACTAATGTGTGGTGAATACCTGTGGAGTTAGTCCATGAGACATAGGGGATAGCCAATTTTAAGGTGTCCAGGCACCACATGTGGATCCAGGTTGCAAGGGGTCCAAAGAAGACATGGATAGAAATGCAGTATTGCATCACCAAAGAGGAAGTGGACTGGATAATTAAATATTGGCCTGTGCAGTGGAAGATTCTAGTAACAAAACCAACCACGAGGACAGTCACGGTGAAATCCTCTAGTCCGAAGGACAAGGTTGAAGTAGGATCTTGAGCGAGAAAAAACAATCTGAACGATAATACTAGAACAACTAAAACACAAAATTAGCTAACCAGGAGCAACACGGTACTGAAAAAACCAAGGAAGACAGGCAACCAGCCATAGACTGGAAAGAAGGATACCTCACGGGTGGGAGAAGAAAGGACCCAAGGTATGACAAGTGGAGTACAGACCTCATAGACAACATGGAAGGTCCTGTAGGAAAAAGAGGCATGCAAGAAAATTAAGTATGACATAGAAGACCCAGTCATCACTCTAACAGAGGATGATGCAAAGCTAGTCGCGAACAAGTTCCAAGATAAGGGGGAATAAGTGGTCTAAATTGCAGAGGCCCAATGGGAATATATCATGGCCAAGCTCATATAGGTCCATGAGAATATACAACTATGGATCCAAGAAGGACCACAGGACAAAACGAAGCAACAAGAAAAGACACAGTTGCCACCTGCGTAGAAAGAAGGAGAGGAGACAATGTAGTTGGTATTCCAGAGAAGAGAAATGTTTACAGTCATGCGCCAAATTATCAGATTGGATTAGGAGACCATGTAGAAACCCATAGGGGATTTGGAATAGTTGGAAGTTGTCATGGCACAAATACCCACCAAGGAACTATACAGACTCTAGGCCAGTGTCATGCAAGAAGTGCAATCCAAGGCATACATGAATGAAACAAACTTGGAGGTGGGTAGAGGAGTTGTTGAAATGATAAAAATCACATGCAACCAAATGACCTCAGAGAAGGAGGAGGAGAAATAATGTGTAGATAAATTATAACAAGGCCTAACAACGGTTTATGATCACATCCTAGACAGTGCACAAGCACCTCAGAGGAGCGTAGAAGAGAAGATCAACCTGATCTCACAAACAATTGACTGATACAAGTAAGAAAATGAGGAGCTCAAATAAAGGCTCAACCCTATGACTCCTCCTGAGGTTCGAAAATAGAGAGAACATGAATCTGCACTTGAGATCGTTGAGATGGAAAAAGAAGCCAGGAAAGTAGAAGAGTTGTTCAACAGAACAATGTCAATATGGACTATTCTCGAATAATACAAAAATTTATAATAGTGGGACCAGGAAGAGGAGAGAATCAATGTTTCCATACAAGAGCTCAAGTAACATCATAAAAAAATGAGCATCATAGAGTGCTTGAAGGGCACTCAAGAAATAAAGACTCTGCAGATAGAGTTGAAAACTGCACAGACACACAAGCAAGAAAGACAAGCTAAATTAGAACCCCTTCAAGAACAAGAAACATCAATGATTGCATAGTTGGAGGAAGAGAAGAAAAGTATATCATAGGCACAAAACGAGAGCGCAACATTAATGCAGGAGGAAATAACAACATGAACAATAGAGACACTAATAGGAAAAGATGTGCAGATGAGAGAAAAAGGAAAAGAACTAGCAGAAAAGTTCCACAGTTTGGATAGGGAAGTTTAGGGAGCGTGCACCACGTGAGTGGCTCGGGATGAACTACATGTCAGTGTTGGGATCCTGTTGGGCGCAAACCTGTTTTGAGAAGGAAGACTAGTTTTGGTGCAGGAATAATTTTGGAGCGTGCACAATAAATGGAAAGAAATCAACATGCAGAAAAAGAAGGAAAAGCAACATGAAAGAGGAAATTAAATGTGGCATGTAGGCAGGAATGCATAACCATGATAGGGTTAGGGTTCTTGGTAAATATTGTAACGGCTATAAACCTAAAAAATAGTATAAATAAGAACCTAGGAGGTCTATGTTAGGGGTTCAACGGTGGTAAGATTGTTGTTAGAGAATTTTGGTGAGTTGATAGTTATTATGATTGTAATAAGGTAGTAGAAGAGTCGAGTAAGATATATTTTGAGGGTTAGGTCACAGGATGAGGAGCCTGGTGTCATCTAGTCCACCTCACAGAGGTTCTTGAACCTACTCATGATTGTATGGTGGAATATGTAATGCGCGTAGCGCTAGATTTTGCAACAAACTAAATAAAAAAGCAGAGAAGCCAAATATTTGTGGATGTAGCCCAGGAGGGTGTGAACCATGGTAAAACATGTGTTATATGTGATTTTTATTGAATGATTACTTCATGTTAATGGTTATCTTATGAATGAATGATTAACTAGATGTGTTAGAATGCATGCATGAGGCAAAATATGAATGAGTCTTGGTAATACTTAAATCATTAGTAAGATTAATGCACGAATAAGACAAAATACGCTCCCAGATCCCCAATCATTCCTAAACTATAAGAAATTGAGCATTGCAGTCACCCATATATCTATATTGGGTGATACTTCGTTGTGTGCACTGCGTGCAACGTTTCCTTTTGTTTTACCAGGAGGGCAAATAGTTTTATAGGGTTTTGTTGGAAACATGTTGAGATATGAACCTGGGTCAGACCAAGAACTAAAGAGACATCCAACCAACAAGTGCACTTTTCGTAGGCCTTCTACACACTCTCCTCCTAGATTGTATAATGTATTTTTGCCATCATTTTCTCTCCTAACCTCACACATTAGGGGTCATCTCTTATAGCATCATTTTACACTTCATATGCATCAATGCCTTGTTGGTCTGACTCAAATACCCTTTCCCTACTTGAAGACCAAAATCCCCTTAACTTCCTCTTGAAATTACTTTAAAAACCCCATATTTTAAACCATACACTCCCCATGCACTAGAAACGCGTGTATGTATTCTAGATTCCCTTCAACATAGTGTGTATGCAACTTTGTGGCACAAAAAAATATATAATTCTTGAAAAATGTGCTTGTTTGTGCAGATTCCATGGGTTTTTTTTGGTTATTATCCATTACGGTTTGTGCCTAACTACTCCAAATAATTTTTAGGAGTATTAAATGAAATCAATGGGTGGAGGAGAGTTATGCATCCCATATAGCATCATTATGTTGGTAAATTACAAAGTCTGCAAGCCCTTATTCCTGGGTCCTTGATATTCCCTCTTAAGATTAAGAAACCTTTGTTTCTGGTTATCCTTGTTTTTATATATTCTCAGTGAGAGACTCCTTCTCTCTCTTGGACCTATTTTGATCATGGAATGTTAGGAGGATTAAGTTGGCATTATAAAGGCTTGGGCAAAGGAATCTGGAAGGTGATTTTAGAGCAGTGTTGGCACCAGCTTCAGGTGAATTCTAGAATTGTAACTTGTTGTTATATCTATAATAGAACTCTCTTTCTTGTCCATATCATTTGTTAATTATTTATTTTTGCAATCTTTATATGCATTCAATGATGTAGAAACAGACATACTAATCATGCTATATGTTTGAAGTTATTATCTAGTTATGATAACTACCTCTTGTGAAACCTAGTTCTTTTTTAAGTGCACATTGTGTTGGACACACCGAACACGCTAAGAGGGGGGGCGAATCAATGTAGCGATATTTTTACACTTCTTTCAAAAATTTAGTTAGAAACTCATTCAAACATATTATTCATTCATACTTAGCTACTTGCATGTATCAACAACATTTATCAATAATAGAGAACTACAAACCATCACCATAATAAACACGAAGAACACGAGATATATGTGTAAGAGTTTTGTATTATGTGTTACGGGAGACTATAATATCTGGGGATTATCAACACCAACTGAAAAGAGAACCAAATCCAAGAGAGTACCAACTCTCAATATAAGACCCAACTTGCAGATCTCAACACCAATTGAGATGTGAGGAATCCAAACCTCAAGTCCAAGACCAAGTTTTTAGACCAAAAAACAATCTGTCAAATGCACCAATAGATACACAACTTTTTTATACTGCAAAAAGTGTATGTATGTGACCTGTATATACTGCAACACACATATGTATGTGACCTTCCCTCTTTAAGACTGCATACAGCTTCAGAAAACTAGGGTTACTAATTTTCTGCAACTCTAAAACTTTGTTGCCTCGGTCATATCCACTTGCAACCTGTCACTACAACCAACTTGTTCCATCTGTACCATGTCATCAATGAACCATCTTCAATAAAATATGCATTTCTATCATGCATACATCATCATATAACATAGATATGACTCAACCATATCAAAACTGTACCATACATAAGAATACTTCTCATACAACCAACCAAGCAACACATACCATATCCAGATCTAACAACAACCATATCAAGAATGATTCAAGCATTCAACATACCATAATCATATATAATCATCAAAACAAACATATAAACATACGAGAACATTTGTAGCTTATTTAAACCTGTAGAATGTTGACCTAGGAACTTTCTTCAGACTTCAAGGACCTGGCACCAACATCTACTCAATTTTTCATGACCTTTTATGTTGTACGTGCCCTGTCCTTCTACAACCTATGTATGTATGCTACNAATAGATATTCAATATTCTCAAAATTCAACTCAATAAGATACCCTTTCTCTCTTATTTATACTCTCCAAGTAGCTTCCTCTATGGGTTATGTTCTAACCAACTTCCTTCTTTTAGGGATAACCTACTTCTAACCACTTTGTCCACTTACAACCAATTTATCCACAAATATTAAACTCACCACTTCTAGTTGCAACTAATTTATTTTTAATTATTTTCTTTTTGAAACTACTTAACCCATGATTAACTCCTAGTTACAACCACTTTTACTAGTCAACTTCCTCGAGGAGCTTCCAGGATAATTTGACTTCTTTGACCTTCTAGAGGCTTCTATATAACTCATGAGGGTTCTCCAACTTCACTAAGCCATATCTCCTTAATCGTGAGGAACTACGTGATGTACAACATATCACCAAAAATGACATGACATGTAATATCCATATAGAATAGTCTCACCTGGAAATTCACTAATATTCATTACATTATTCCTCATCCAAACTTGGGTTCCTTAACCACACTGCTAGGATTAATCAACCACCTAACCATTTGGATTTGCAAAGTGTCTTCCCATGATGGATTTCACCATAAGGGGACCACTTTGGAGTTCATACATTTGGTATTTCCTACATAGATAAATGCATGCTCATCGACTACCTTGGGCATGACATCAATGATACAACTTCCTTTGATATCAACCTTAACATCAATGACAACACATCACTATGACACCACTTGAAATCAACCCTTGGACATCAATGAAAACATAATACAACAATATCCCCCTTTGGCATTTATGGAAACACCAACATTGATGTCAACACCGATCATTGATGGAAATAATGATAGAAACACTTAGATATGGAAATTCTCATGCTCCCTTTGTGATCACTGCTCCTCATCAATGTTTCTATCTCTCCCCATTTGACATCAATGTCAAAGTGTATATCTCTTTAGGGATACTCCCCCTAATGGAACTGGCCATGACGATTCTCCCCCTGTCTGCATTGTCCTTTGGGCTTCTCTCCATGCATCTGCTAAATCTCTCCCCCTTTGACAAATTATATCACTTTGATGCAGTGTTGATGGCATGGATGCCAATTCTCCCTCTATGATCATCTCTATCATCTCTCCTCCTAGAATCATACCTTTGTAACCAATCATGGGAAAAAGAATAACTCCCCCTATGGTTATGTCTCTCCCTGTCTTCTCTACAATATGTTGTGTTATCACTATGAACAATATGCTACCACTGTAATTTGCTTCTACTGTAAATGTTGCTACTCTACCATAACACTGATCAATTACTCAACAATATTGCATCAATAAAACAATAATCTTATATTCCTATGGAGATCCTTGGACCCGACCCTTCATAATACAATGACCCATAAATCTATACCTCAACATGTACCATCAACCAGTGCATCAACCATGCACCAAACTTGTACCAACACAAGTGCATCAACTATGCACAACACATCCTGTCACATCAATCTTATCAACCAAATCAGATCCATTCACCAAGATCAATCACCAAGACAACTTTCAACCATTTGCACAATATCACCAATATGTGCATCAACCAATACTACTCACAAACATCAACAAGATGTACTAAGTCATATATGCCGCATCATCCATAAACCATGTGCCAACTAGCAAGTGACTCTAACAATGTACCATGTATGTATCTATCATGCATCATCCATAGATCAGGCTATGACTCATGAAGATGTATAACATCACCATAGCATGTGCCAAACATGCACATCAACCATATACCATAGATCATATACCATTAAATGTAACTCAATCGTATGCCAATAATATGTGCCAAGTGTGTACCAAGTATGCCTCATACAACTGCACCAATAACATCATCAACCATACAACACGCCAACCATGTACCTCAAACAAGTGTCATATCACTCATGATATTCTTTAATAAACTACCATATCAAGCATCAATCATGTACCATGTACCAAGAGTATGTATCACCATACCATACACCTTATGTATATGCCAAATCTTCAACTAAGTTTCTCATTCATGTACCCAACATTTACATCAACCAAATGTCAAGATATTCAACAAGTAGGCCTCCAACAACACATCACACTATCATCAACCAATGTGCCAAAACTTCAATAACAATATGTCCCAATATGTATCTTCAAGCATGAACTAACCATATACCAAGATTACTAATAAAATGCTTCTCACAATACATCTCAAGATATATCAGTAGAGCTCACATATGTACCATCCATGTACTACAACAAATCTTCCTCAATAACATTCACTACAACAAGTATAATGCAACAATAATACCTCTAGACATGTACCAAGAATATGCCTCAATAGATCAATGATGTACCTCTATCTATTATCACATTACCCATGATATACCTCATAAACAAGGTGCCATAATCTCTCTAATAAGCATTTAACATAACCAACAATTTGCATTAACAAAAATTCCTCAATCCACACACTAGGGTTTGTACCATGCATCCAAGATAGGCTTCAAGCATATACTCCAAAATAACCATATATCATCACCATGCATTCATCTAACACACATAAAAGAAAACCTTTATTCATGAAAACCTGAAACATACCATCTCATACCATGCATAAATTGTGATGTACCATCAAACCATGTTGCAACTCATTTGTACACCCTTTTTCAAAGCTTTACAACATGTATGTGGCTTTTCTTCAAATAGCTTGTGTATGTATGAAAAATTTCTATAAGTAACCGTGCGTATGTACATGAATACTACCACATGAGACCATGTATGCCTCTGAAAATATTAAGCTTGCCTCATTCTTTATGCCTTCATTCATGTCTAGTTGTTCAGTCTTCTTCATCCACTTCTGAGGGTGTCCTATTTTCTTAGTACTTGTACTCTGATCTTCTGTCCTTTCAACATTGTCTTTCTTCCATGCTCTTCTTTCCATATCATATGAATCATTCCCCATTGACTGTCTTCTTGAATTCCAACAATCCTGGGATTTGTGGCCAAACCCACTACAACTATAACATCTCATGGTGTGACAATGTGCAACAATGTGTCCCACAAGATTACATATCCAACATCTTAGCATGCATGGAATCTTGCAACACCTTTCCTTGCATAATATTTGCAATCCAAAGATTTGTGACCATATTCATTACATGAGAATCAGTGACCATGGTCTATGAAAAACATTTTCATACATGTGCTTTTGTGTCAACCTTGAAGGTGTCTCTCTTCTGAATTTTCTTTGAGGTGTAGGGATGGATTCTTGGTGTATTACTTATTTTGATATTATAAAGGTTTCCTTTATTTGTGTAACTTGGATTTCACCCTTTGAAAGTGAAGGACTTGCATCATGCTTCTTAGAAGTGTTATTTTCAAAGTGTGTTTCTTCCTTGTTGTATCTAAGACCGGATTTATCATTTGGTGATCTTTGACTATCCAAGATTTCATCCAAGATTGTTGATTTATTTGTGAACATTTGTTTCTTCTCTGCTTTCCTTATGAGATCAACAACTTTTTCTTCTAGCTTATGGCATGATTCTTCTTTTTCATTTACCTTATTCTTTAATAGTTCTTCTATCCTTTTGGATTCTTCAAGTTGGGTTCTTATATAGACATTGATTTCTCTTGTTTCTTTAAGCTCTTCAAGGATTTTTCTAAGCTCATCATCCACCTTCTTATTTTCACCTACTTGAATAATTATTTCATTCTTCAGCCTTTTGATTTCTTCTTCTTTTTCTTCTAGTTGAGTCCTTTGTTTAGATTTGACCTTTTCAGTTGGTTCAATTTCTTCTTGTTTATTGAGCATTTGTTTTAGTTCCATGATATGCCTTTGATATGTTTCTAGGGATTCCTTAGTGATTCTTTCAAGATCTTCAAAATCATATGTATTCTCTTCTGCTTCTTCTAACATATATATAACTTTATCTTTAAGCTTCAACAAATCTTCTTCTTCATCTATAAGATAATTGTTAGTTGATTCTACACAAACTACTTATATATCTTCTTCTTCATCTGCGGGAGAACATTCAACATCATTGCATTTTGAATTTTTACAATTAGAATATTTTGGAGAGTCTTTACCTTCATATATGATTGAGTCTTCATATGCCTTCCCTAGCTTCAACCCTAGGTCCTTGGCAGAGGTACATCGTCCTATTCTATCTTTGACAAAACCTGGGAGTCCATTTAAGATGGTCTTGAATGCCATGGCATTATTCTTCTTTTCTTCCTTTTGAGATGCAAATCTTGACTAATTCTTCAAGGAAATTGATCCAACAATAATTGTATCCAAAACACCTACTCCTTTTGACTTCAAATACCCTTTCACATTTATTCTCCATGTCGAATAATCCATCTTACCAAAGAAGGGAACTTCATCTGCATGTTCATCCATTTGTGTGTCCATGGATCTCCTTCAAGCTTGTAAGGATTATAGTGAATTCTTTCTCTAATACCAATTGTTGGACACATCAACCACACTAAGAGGGGGGGGTGAATCAGTGTAGGTCTCTTTTTACACTTCTTTCAAAACATTAGTTAGAAACCACTTCAAACATATTATTCATTCATACTTAGCTACTTGCATGTATCAACAACATTCATAAATAATAGATAACTATAAACCATTACCATAATAAACACAAATAACACCATATATATGTGTAAGATTTTTGTATTATGTGTTACAAGAGACTAAAATATCTGGGTTTTATCAACACCAACCAAAAATAGCACCAAATCCAAGGGAGTACCAACTCTCAATATAAGACCCAGCTTGCAGATCTCAGCACCAACTGAGATGTGAGGAATCTAACCCTCGAGTACAAGACCCAACTTGTAGACAATTTTTTTTTTTTTCAAATGTACCAACATATGTGTGACCTGTCTATACTACAACACACATATGTACATGACCTGTATATATTGTAGCACAGGTATGTATGCAACCTTCCCTCTATCATCTTGCTTACATCTTCACAAAACTAGGGTTACTATTTTTCTGCAACTTTGAAACTTTGTTGCCTCAGTCACATCCACCTCCAACCTGTCACTACAACCAACATGTGTCATTTGTAACATTTCATAAATGAAGAATATACAAAAACCTATGCATATCCATCATGCATACATCATCATATAACATAGATATCCCTCAACCATATCAGAATTGTACCATACATAAGATTTTTTCTCATACAACCAACCAACCTGTACATACCATATACATATCTCAAAACAACCATACCAAGAATGCCTCAAACATTCACCATACCATAAGTAGATATAAGAATTAAAAATATATATATAACTATATGAGAACCTTTTTATCTTATCTAAACCTGTAGAATGTTAACCTGGGAACTTGCTTTAGACTTCAGGGACCTGGAACCAACATATACTCAAATTTTCATGACCTTTTATGTTGTACGCATCATGTACTTCTACATCTCGTGTATGTATGATAACTTAGCCACAGAAACCTGCCTATGTACAATAACTCCTCCATTGCACCCGTGCAAGCTTAAAAAACTAGGGTTTTTCTGAAGCTACGAAAATTTCATCGTCAACCTTCCTTTGATACCTCAAACTTGCGTAACTTCAGATGTATCAATGGGTATCTGTAATAACATTTTCACCAAATAATATATATGCAATATGCTCAAACTTCATCTCAATAAGATACCCTTGCTCTCTTATTTATACTCTCCAAGTAGCTTCCTCTATGGGTTATCTTCTAACCAACTTCCTTCTTTTAGGGTTAACCTACTTCTAACTAATTTGTCCACTTAAAACCACTTTATACAAAAACAGTAAACTCACCACTTCTAGTTGCAAATAATTTATTTTTAATTATTTTCTTTTTGCAACAACTTAACCCATGATTAACTCCTAGTTACAACCACTTTGACTAGTCAACATCCTCTAGGAGCTTCTAGAATAATTTGACTTCTTTGACCTTCTAGGGGCTTCTAGATAACTCATGAGGTTTCTCCAACTTCAATAAGACATATCTCCTCAACCGTGAGTAACTAAATTACGTACCACATATCACCGGAAGAAACACGACATGTACTATCCATCTGGAATAGGCTCACCTACAAATTCGTTGATCTTCATTACATTGTTCCTCATCCAAACTTGGGTTCCTTAACCAGACTGCTAGGATTACTCAACCACCTAACCATTTGAATTTGCAAAGAGTATTCCCATGATGGATTTCACCATAAGGGGGCCACTTTGGATTTCATCCATTTGGTACTTCCTACATAGAAACATTCATGCTCGTAGAATACCTTGGAAATGACATCAATGATACAACTTCGTTTTATATCAACCTTGACATCAATGAAAACACATCACTATGACACCACTTGAAATCAATGAAAACATAGTACAACAGGTTGATATAGGAAGTCTTGGAGTGAAATATTCGAAGTGTGGACTTGCGAAAGGAGTCTACATAGAACTATGGAAATCAGGTAGGTGATCCTTCCCCTCATAGGTATTTAGTTATTTACTTATACTTAACTTCTATTGTTAGTTAAATATTGTTATATTTAGGTCAATCACTCTATTTTTTCTATAACCCGAGCCATAGGAGTACATTCTCCACAAACAACTAGACAAGCCCCGTGTTCCTAAAGGTGAAAATTTACAACTTATCAAAGAGGCTCACACCTCCAAAGTTGCAGGACATTTTATTGTTGGGAAGACAGTTGCTAACTCACAAAGGTATGTGTATTGGCCCAGAATGAAAGAATATGTAGCATGGTATATTAGAGGATGCATACTTTTTTTATATCAGCAAGCCCAATAATAGAAAGAAAGGTCTATACCATCCCTTACGTGTACCCACTCAACCTTGGGAAAATATTTCTATGGATTTAGTGAGAGATTTACCAACAACTAGGAAGGGACATGACTATTTATTTTTGGTATTTGACAGGTTCAACAAGATGTGCATTCTTTTTCCTTGTAAAATCACCATCAAAGGACAAGAAGCAACACACGTTCTTTGAGCAGCTATGGGTGCACTTTGGGATACCAAGGAGCATCATCTCAGATAGGGATACCAAATTTCTTAGTGCCTTTTGGAATATACTTTGGGAGAAGATAAAAATTGAGTTGAAGACATCTACAATATTCCATCGGCAGAGATATGGGAAGACAAAAGTAGTCAACATGAATTTGGTGCATCTTTTGAGGGGTTACAATCGGAAGCATCCAAAAACCTAGGGTGAAAATTTTATCTATATTCAACACTCTTATAACAAAGAAGTCCACACTCCTACTGGTAAGTCCCCTTTTGAAACTTTCTTTGGGTATTTTTCACCTTCTCCCTTGGATGTTGTATATTGGAAGAAAGGATAAGGGAATACATCACATGATAAGTGTTTAAAATAGATAAATTTGTTGATATTATTATACAGATACATTTTCAAGTATAGGACATGTTGAAGAAGTCACAAAAAAAGTATAAGGCCTACATGATCAACACATAACTGTGAATTCATTCAAATTGGAAGACACATTTTGGTTACAGTTGAAAAAGGAAATACTATAGGTTCCTGGTAAGAAGATAAAGGCTCTGCATTATGGCCCTTTTTAGGTATTAGAGAAGGTGAGAAATAATTCCTACAAACACAGTCTACCCCCATACATGTGCATTTAGTCAACAGTGAATGTGGGGAATTTGAAACTCCATGAGCCTTCCATGTTTTATCAGGAGAAGGATTAGGTAGGACCTACCATAGAGGACTTAGCACTAGATGCTAAAGCATATTTGGAAGACACAATTTTGCAAAGGAAGTCCAGAACTACAAGACAGGGGCAACATGGCCTTTGGAAGATTGTGTTGAAAGGATAACTTCCTCCAAAATTAATCAAGCTAACAGAGTAAACAAAGGTGCTTCAATGAGGTCCTTTCAAGTGAAAGGATTTTGAAATTATCACACCATCAAGGAATAAATAAATAGATGAGTCTCAAAGATAATCAATCCTAGGCTATTCATCCAACTAAGCTCAAAGTGAGGTTCGAGCAGCCATATACCCATAAGAATTTAAGAACCATTAAATTTATAGAGACAATCTTGAAAACCAATCAAAGAAATTGAAATCATCAGAAACCATTGATCACATCAAAGGAGTGAGTCACAAAGAAAAGTAAGATGAATTCATTGAAACTTGAAAACAAAAATTGGAGGGTCCATATCTCCTCAAGTGTATGGTTTGTAGAGGGTATCAACACATGCCCAAGTGAATTTAGGTGTTTGAGGGCCAATAATCAAGCACTCCAACTAATAGAGGACCGAATCATGGGCACATAGCCTAGGAAAAATTCCAACCAATAAGAGAGTCTTAATTGAGTTCCCCAAAGGGTCTCATACAATCAAATGAGTAACTAAATGCTAGATACAATAGAGGAGATGATAGGGAACCATATTTAAGAACCATATATCCCAAGGAGGTTGCACATCTAGGCTAAGGAAAGGTGACTCAAGAGAAAGTGGTCCAACATAGTAGAGCCTTTGTATGAAGAATGAAATGTATCAATGTCATTAGTGGTGGGCAGGTCATGCATGGTGAAAGAACAAAATTAGGTCACACCATGGTACCTCCAAATGGGTAGGTGTATGTGAGTACCTAATAATTAAATCCATACACTATATAGGGCCCTCTATAACATGGGATGGTAAATAGTTGCAAGGAAGGAGGAGAAATAAGCAAAGCAATAGAAGCCAAAGAGAAAAAAAAGGTGGGAACAAAGGAAAAGAAATGATGCATGGATTGAAGTTGCCTACCATAATATGTAGCATGATATAATATCCCATCATCATGAGGGAATTATTCACAAGTTCTATCATGATACCTAACTTTTTCTTAAATACCTACATACCCCAATAATCGACTCAAATAAAATCTACAAGGGTCATACATAGGTGATGTGTTATCATGCATAAGATAGATAGAAAAAAAAAAAATCAAGAACCAAAGATGCATGCTAAGTAGAGAAATTCAAGAGAGGAGATAAACATGTCTAATAACTACAAAATAATGTAGTATCTCAACTATGAAATGTAAATATTGAAATAAGACAAGGAGTAGTCATCCTAAGTATCATGGAACTAAAATGTCAACTAGAATATGAAAGTAATTGTTGAAATGAACTGAAAGAGAGAGTGTGTGTAAGAGAACAATACCTACACTTACCTGAGCATGGGAGATGATTATGTTAAAGCTTGTTGAGGAATGAAAAATATGTGAGCATGGCAATCTTAGTGTTAATCAGTTTGTGTACCAGTAATATAAATATTAGAGGATTTCGCTGAGTGAGGGTGAAGATGAAAGTAACTCCCTATGAAGGACAAGAAGTGAGTGATGGTGATGAGAGAAAAAAAAGGCAATGATGTAAGAGAAAAACTAGTGAAGGCACAAGAGGTGAGAGGTGGTGATGCCAACATGGAGCTAGTGAAGGCATGGGAGGAAAAAATGCCAGTGGTGCACCAATGTAGAAAAGAGGCAAAAATACCACCATAGAACTAGAGAAGAAGCAATGTTGGTGAAGCACCATCAAATGCAAGAGGTGAAAATTCCAACATGAAGCTAGTGAGGTCATGGTTAGTGGTACTACTGAAGCATGGGTGAATGCAAGAGGTGAAAACGTAATGATGTTGGAGTTAATGATGACACAAGAGGTGGAAATGTTAGTGATGCACCAACAAAGGAAGGAGTGAGATAAGGAAGGAAGGATATAAGTATGCATAAATGATTAAGAAAGTGATCCCTAGTTGTAGTGTAGATGATATGACAACCAAGACCAACATCCTAGGGAAGCAACAAGCTAGATGAAAGATGGTTTTGTTTATTTCTAAAGTAGAAAGTGGTCAATATTGATTATCACAAAAGGTCAAATTTGGCCCCACAAAGGTCACATATCAATATGGGGATTGATTCAACTTGGTAAACATATCCAATATAGAGATATTATGAGGCTATTATGCCTAGAAACTATTTTGAGTTACCAACAAAAATATAGGAATAGAGGTGCACATTTCCCTCTATGTCTAGGGGACAATGGTAAGGAGGAAAAACAAGAGGAAGAAAGGAAGGGCATGATAAATCAATAAGGGAGAGATATATATTGTCCTAAGTAGATAATGACATATGAGAGGAGGAAGAGAATATTTCCTATGAGGAGAAAGGGAGAGACACGATATAGGGAGAGGACCAAAGGAGGAAAGGAAGGGTGATGAGGGGTTTGAGCCAAGAAGGATGAGAAAAGGAAGGATATCAAGTGGGAGAGGGAGCCACAAATGAGGTTATTCACAATCATGGGGAATAATACCAAGGAGGAAGGAAGAACCAAACAATGGAAGGATGAGGAAAGGAGAATGATGAACAAGGGTAGAGGAGAAAAAAATTGAGAGGAAGGAACTAGGATGTTAAAATGAAGGGGGGAAACCTATGGATGAAAATATATAGATAGAATCCCCTGCAAAAGGATATAATAAAAAAGTGTAAGGATTTTATGAATTAGGTTCAAAAGAGGACAAGGTAAATGGGGAGGTTGGGCAACAAAAAAAACGTGAATCATGAGGTAAGGGAGGAGGGTGTTGAATCAAAGACATGGAAAAACCATTAAGGTCATCTTTTCCTTTCATAGCACAACAGTACTTAGTATTGTGGGTATTTATTTATGATACTTACACCACTTATCAAGGTTTCTAGAGACATGGTAAGCCGATATAGGAGATTCTTGAAAAGGTCGACACTCTTACTAACATCGTTCAAGACCAGGAGACATAGAGGAAATTTTATAGGTAGATCTAAAGGGGATATTTTTAAAGGTAACAATGAATTTCATCAAGGTAAGAGAGAATGAATATGGGGCTTGAACAAATAAGACTCTCCATCATGGTAGAAGAGTATCTCTCTCAAGGTCATGATCAATCCCATGAAGAGAGAGGATTGTTAGGTTCAATAGTGATTTTGACAGTTAAGGAGTTACATAGTTCATATTCTGATTGGTTAAAACTCAACAAATGATGTGATTAGGAGAGAAACTAGTGAAGATTATTTCATCACTAATTTGAAGAGGGATAATATTAAATTAAGGTCCATCAACAACTACAAGCTTAATCCTAGCATTATCATATCAAACCTAGTTTAAAAAGGAGAGGAGAGACTGGCCTCCCACTCAACAAAGATCGAAATATTAGAGAGATCAAAGGACATAGTAGGCCTTTAGGGGATGGGTTTCAGAAATCTAAAATCCTCCTCCATTACAAGAGATCAAAGAGAACAAGAGGAAGAGGGATTTCACTTGAAAAAGGGAAGGGTTGATGAAAAATCATCATTGGAGTCACCAAATAGTAGTGTGATGTTCGTTGATTTTCCAGTGCATTCAACCCTTAGTATGCTTTTATGCCATGTTGAAATTTCTCCTACTCAACACCCGATAATTAGCTCAAAAAAAAATCACTTTATCTACTAAAATAATAGTTGAGTAATCAACTAAACATGCACTGGAAGCATAAACAAGGAAACCAAATCAAACACATAAGAACACCAAACATTTCGGGTATAAAACCCTGGAAAAACCCCAGAGGGAAAACCAATGGTGAGAATGATTTTATTATTCTAAAATCAGGGCTCCCATAACAGGGATAATGTCCCACTGAGAGAAATACAACTACAGAATAACCTGGCAAATTCTGACCTATTGTACGACCAGTTCTAGCACACTTTTTGAGGCATACATGATTCACCATATTTTTAATCGCGTATATGTGCAACTATCTACAATGTGGACCGTGTATCCATAAAAAACAATTATACGACAAGATCTATACGATTAGACACTCTCCTATGGCTTCCTTATACTGAAACCCACCTGTGTAAGCCTCAGTTCTCTCTTCCCCTTGACCTGATATCTAGATGGAGGTACTTTTCCTTCCCTATCCAAGATCTCCTTGAATCTTTCAAGTGTCTATCAAGTGTCTTTCTCCTTCACCCTAGACTTGCTTTTATAATTACGAGTTATAATATATTTCTAATATCCAAAGTGATATACAATTGAGATTACTTCTCGCACTCACTTGAGATTTAGATTACATGTTTCATGCTAATTACTTTTAGCATGTTTCTTAAATAACTCAATTAACTAATTACATAATTAATTAATAAAATAAAAATACTTTAATAATTCCTTTAATTAAAGTAACTTCAAGAGTAGAATGCTTTGGATGATTTCCATACATCTAGAAACATAGACCTGTGAGGAAATACATGTTCAATCCTACCACTAACATCAACACTCCCTCTTAGTGAGGAAGGTATTATGCACCACTCTGAGTTTGTCTATGAAGAACAAAAACTTCCTTTTATCCAAGGGCTTGGTCAAAATATCTGCAACCTACTCATCTATGGAAATATAAAGAAGCTTCCTACTCCTTTCTGGATCCTATCTCAAATGAATTGATATATGATCTCAAAATGCTTGGACTTGTCATGGAATATTGGATTCTCAAAGATTTTGATACAACTCTGATTATAGAAATATATCACCATAGGATCCAACTCCTGACAAAATAAACCTATAAGCAATTTGTGAAACCACATGGCTTCACATATATCCATACTCACTGCCATATACTTTGCCTCTGCTGAACTGAGTGCTACATAAGTCTACTTCCTATTGAACCAAGTCATCATTGTTGATCCCAAGCTTAAGCATCACCTCGAGGTGCTATTTCTGTCTACTGCACTTCCTACCCAATTCGAGTCTATATATCCCTGCAAATCCCCTCCATCTCCTCCAAGATATATCAATCCATACTTTGTTGATCCAATGCACTTGCCTTGTCTCTACCATGAACTGACTCAAGGTTTTCACAACAAAAAATATATCTGGCTTGGTGTTGAAAAAATACATCAAGGACCCTACCATTTTTCTGTATATCCTGGGATCAACCAACTCTAAATTTGAAGTGTCAATCTTATTTAGATTGGTAATCATACGTGTAGCCATCAGTTTACAGTCCTCCATCCCGAATCTCCTCAAGATATTTATTACATACTTCCCTTGTCCAAGGAATATCTCTCTTGATACCTACCATACCTCTAATCCCAAGAAATAATGCATCAAGACAATGTCATTCATCTTGGAATCACTATCCAAATATTATTTTCACCCTGCAATAAGTTACTTTTCACCTATGAGAAATAAATCATCAACATACAGTGATCAGGGGATCAAATTTTGCTCAATTTTCAAAGTNGCCCTCTATAACATGGGATGGTAAATAGTTGCAAGGAAGGAGGAGAAATAAGCAAAGCAATAGAAGCCAAAGAGAAAAAAAAGGTGGGAACAAAGGAAAAGAAATGATGCATGGACTGAAGTTGCCTACCATAATATGTAGCATGATATAATATCCCATCATCATGAGGGAATTATTCACAAGTTCTATCATGATACCTAAATTTTTCTTAAATACCTACATACCCCAATAATCGACTCAAATAAAAGCTACAAGGGTCATACATAGGTGATGTGTTATCATGCATAAGATAGATAGAAAAAAAAATCAAGAACCAAAGATGCATGCTAAGTAGAGAAATTCAAGAGAGGATATAAACATGTCTAATAACTACAAAATAATGTAGTATCTCAACTATGAAATGTAAATATTGAAATAAGACAAGGAGTAGTCATCCTAAGTATCATGGAACTAAAATGTCAACTAGACTATGAAAGTAATTGTTGAAATGAACTGAAAGAGAGAGTGTGTGTAAGAGAACAATACCTACACTTACCTGAGCATGGGAGATGATGATGTTAAAGCTTGTTGAGGAATGAAAAATATGTGAGCATGGTAATCTTAGTGTTAAGCAATTTGTATACCAGTAATATAAATATTAGAGGATTTCGCTGAGTGAGGGTGAAGATGAAAGTAACTCCCTATGAAGGAAAAGAAGTGAGTGATGATGATGAGAGAAAAAAAAGGCAATGATGTAAGAGAAAAACTAGTGAAGGCACAAGAGGTGAGAGGTGGTGATGCCAACATGGAGCTAGTGAAGGCATGGGAGGAAAAAATGCTAGTGGTGCACCAATGTAGAAAAGAGGCAAAAATACCACCATAGAACTAGAGAGGAGGCAATGTTGGTGAAGCACCATCAAATGCAAGAGGTGAAAATTCCAACATGAAGCTAGTGAGGTCATGGTTAGTGGTACTACTGAAGCATGGGTGAATGCAAGAGGTGAAAACGTAATGATGTTGGAGTTAATGATGACACAAGAGGTGGAAATGTTAGTGATGCACCAACAAAGGAAGGAGTGAGATAAGGAAGGAAGGATATAAGTATGCATAAATGATTAAGAAAGTGATCCCTAGTTGTAGTGTAGATGATATGACAACCAAGACCAACATCCTAGGGAAGCAACAAGCTAGATGAAAGATGGTTTTGTTTATTTCTAAAGTAGAAAGTGGTCAATATTGATTATCACAAAAGGTCAAATTTGGCCCCACAAAGGTCACATATCAATATGGGGATTGATTCAACTTGGTAAACATATCCAATATAGAGATATTATGAGGCTATTATGCCTAGAAACTATTTTGAGTTACCAACAAAAATATAGGAATAGAGGTGCACATTTCCCTCTATGTCTAGGGGACAATGGTAAGGAGGAAAAACAAGAGGAAGAAAGGAAGGGCATGATAAATCAATAAGGGAGAGATATATATTGTCCTAAGTAGATAATGACATATGAGAGGAGGAAGAGAATATTTCCTATGAGGAGAAAGGGAGAGACACGATATAGGGAGAGGACCAAAGGAGGAAAGGAAGGGTGATGAGGGGTTTGAGCCAAGAAGGATGAGAAAAGGAAGGATATCAAGTGGGAGAGGGAGCCACAAATGAGGTTATTCACAATCATGGGGAATAATACCAAGGAGGAAGGAAGAACCAAACAATGGAAGGATGAGGAAAGGAGAATGATGAACAAGGGTAGAGGAGAAAAAAATTGAGAGGAAGGAACTAGGATGTTAAAATGAAGGGGGGAAACCTATGGATGAAAATATATAGATAGAATCCCCTGCAAAAGGATATAATAAAAAAGTGTAAGGATTTTATGAATTAGGTTCAAAAGAGGACAAGGTAAATGGGGAGGTTGGGCAACAAAAAAAACGTGAATCATGAGGTAAGGGAGGAGGGTGTTGAATCAAAGACATGGAAAAACCATTAAGGTCATCTTTTCCTTTCATAGCACAACAGTACTTAGTATTGTGGGTATTTATTTATGATACTTACACCACTTATCAAGGTTTCTAGAGACATGGTAAGCCGATATAGGAGATTCTTGAAAAGGTCGACACTCTTACTAACATCGTTCAAGACCAGGAGACATAGAGGAAATTTTATAGGTAGATCTAAAGGGGATATTTTTAAAGGTAACAATGAATTTCATCAAGGTAAGAGAGAATGAATATGGGGCTTGAACAAATAAGACTCTCCATCATGGTAGAAGAGTATCTCTCTCAAGGTCATGATCAATCCCATGAAGAGAGAGGATTGTTAGGTTCAATAGTGATTTTGACAGTTAAGGAGTTACATAGTTCATATTCTGATTGGTTAAAACTCAACAAATGATGTGATTAGGAGAGAAACTAGTGAAGATTATTTCATCACTAATTTGAAGAGGGATAATATTAAATTAAGGTCCATCAACAACTACAAGCTTAATCCTAGCATTATCATATCAAACCTAGTTTAAAAAGGAGAGGAGAGACTGGCCTCCCACTCAACAAAGATCGAAATATTAGAGAGATCAAAGGACATAGTAGGCCTTTAGGGGATGGGTTTCAGAAATCTAAAATCCTCCTCCATTACAAGAGATCAAAGAGAACAAGAGGAAGAGGGATTTCACTTGAAAAAGGGAAGGGTTGATGAAAAATCATCATTGGAGTCACCAAATAGTAGTGTGATGTTCGTTGATTTTCCAGTGCATTCAACCCTTAGTATGCTTTTATGCCATGTTGAAATTTCTCCTACTCAACACCCGATAATTAGCTCAAAAAAAAATCACTTTATCTACTAAAATAATAGTTGAGTAATCAACTAAACATGCACTGGAAGCATAAACAAGGAAACCAAATCAAACACATAAGAACACCAAACATTTCGGGTATAAAACCCTGGAAAAACCCCAGAGGGAAAACCAATGGTGAGAATGATTTTATTATTCTAAAATCAGGGCTCCCATAACAGGGATAATGTCCCACTGAGAGAAATACAACTACAGAATAACCTGGCAAATTCTGACCTATTGTACGACCAGTTCTAGCACACTTTTTGAGGCATACATGATTCACCATATTTTTAATCGCGTATATGTGCAACTATCTACAATGTGGACCGTGTATCCATAAAAAACAATTATACGACAAGATCTATACGATTAGACACTCTCCTATGGCTTCCTTATACTGAAACCCACCTGTGTAAGCCTCAGTTCTCTCTTCCCCTTGACCTGATATCTAGATGGAGGTACTTTTCCTTCCCTATCCAAGATCTCCTTGAATCTTTCAAGTGTCTATCAAGTGTCTTTCTCCTTCACCCTAGACTTGCTTTTATAATTACGAGTTATAATATATTTCTAATATCCAAAGTGATATACAATTGAGATTACTTCTCGCACTCACTTGAGATTTAGATTACATGTTTCATGCTAATTACTTTTAGCATGTTTCTTAAATAACTCAATTAACTAATTACATAATTAATTAATAAAATAAAAATACTTTAATAATTCCTTTAATTAAAGTAACTTCAAGAGTAGAATGCTTTGGATGATTTCCATACATCTAGAAACATAGACCTGTGAGGAAATACATGTTCAATCCTACCACTAACATCAACACTCCCTCTTAGTGAGGAAGGTATTATGCACCACTCTGAGTTTGTCTATGAAGAACAAAAACTTCCTTTTATCCAAGGGCTTGGTCAAAATATCTGCAACCTACTCATCTATGGAAATATAAAGAAGCTTCCTACTCCTTTCTGGATCCTATCTCAAATGAATTGATATATGATCTCAAAATGCTTGGACTTGTCATGGAATATTGGATTCTCAAAGATTTTGATACAACTCTGATTATAGAAATATATCACCATAGGATCCAACTCCTGACAAAATAAACCTATAAGCAATTTGTGAAACCACATGGCTTCACATATATCCATACTCACTGCCATATACTTTGCCTCTGCTGAACTGAGTGCTACATAAGTCTACTTCCTATTGAACCAAGTCATCATTGTTGATCCCAAGCTTAAGCATCACCTCGAGGTGCTATTTCTGTCTACTGCACTTCCTACCCAATTCGAGTCTATATATCCCTGCAAATCCCCTCCATCTCCTCCAAGATATATCAATCCATACTTTGTTGATCCAATGCACTTGCCTTGTCTCTACCATGAACTGACTCAAGGTTTTCACAACAAAAAATATATCTGGCTTGGTGTTGAAAAAATACATCAAGGACCCTACCATTTTTCTGTATATCCTGGGATCAACCAACTCTAAATTTGAAGTGTCAATCTTATTTAGATTGGTAATCATACGTGTAGCCATCAGTTTACAGTCCTCCATCCCGAATCTCCTCAAGATATTTATTACATACTTCCCTTGTCCAAGGAATATCTCTCTTGATACCTACCATACCTCTAATCCCAAGAAATAATGCATCAAGACAATGTCATTCATCTTGGAATCACTATCCAAATATTATTTTCACCCTGCAATAAGTTACTTTTCACCTATGAGAAATAAATCATCAACATACAGTGATCAGGGGATCAAATTTTGCTCAATTTTCAAAGT
>JZKD02S1660634.1:98735-118624 GCA_000966675.3 Picea glauca | reverse complement strand
TGCCAGCGTTCTTGATCTAGATGGAGAACACCATACTGGAGTTTGGCCAAGTCATCTGTAATGTTGTAGAGAGAGAAATAATGTTCCATTTGGGTGACCCAACCAGTGGGGTCTATGCCATCAAATTTGGTTACATCCACCCACGGAAGGCGTATGTCCCGTTGAAAGTGATGGGTCTGAAAGGAATGGGAAGAAGTTTCACCTTCAGTCTTTGTATGTGCATCAGGAAAAGAGTCATTGGTAGGGATCTTGAGTTTGGTGCAGAGTGATGCAAAGACACATTCAAGATGGGTGGTCAGTTCGTGTTTGACTTCCGCTATTGCGGACTGCACGGATGTATTTACGGATTCATTTATGGTGGTATTGATGGATGTATCATGGGAGGAAATAGTAGCACTGAGTTGTTGCACTTCTTGTTGGGTCTCGAGGAAACTATATTGCAAGGTGTTGAAGTGAGATTCCAGTTCTTGGCTACAGGTATGGGCCATGAGGGTGGGTGAACTGAAAAGGGAGCGGTTGGGGTCAGAAATTTTTGCAGAAAAATGATATGGATGAATGTGATAAGGGAGAAGAGATGAATCTAATGGAATAGGTTTCAAATAATGGTGAAAAAATTTCCAGACTTTTTTTTTTTTAATATAGCCGCGGGGTTTTACTTCTGTCTAAAGAATGTTGCAGTGCTGAAATCCCCAAATTCTTAACCAGAAAGAAATGTGTATTTACTTAGCGACCCGAACATAGATGTGCGGTAATAAATCTCGTCGGTTTAATTTGTTTATGTTTATGATTATGTTCCCCAAGGGTTAGGTATTCAAGGGTTCTATAGACAAGGGTTTTCCCTGTGCTATAGCTCTCTGATATATGTGCAGGGTCCAACAGTAGTACTCGGCCCAATATCTCAGGGAACTAACTAAGGAGGATAGACCATACCCTTAGCTGTACTACCCGACTACCCAAGTACTAGAGAGTATCTTCTCAAGTGTTGTTCTCGGTGACATTATAGCAGTCCAGCAGTCGATAGGTTTATTTAAAGAGGGCTTCATGAAATCTAGGTCGATCCATACACAGGTGTTGTCTGATACGCTACCACTCGAAGGGGTACCAACAGGGGTTACAAGGGTGGCCAACAGATGTGTGCTTAAGAACCACTTATATTTCCTGTGTGTATGAATCTCTCAATCGCGGGTTTATGCGCGTAATCATAGATCTTTGTGGCTTAAAGACACCATAATACGTCTCTACCCTGAAAAAAAAATACCCACAATTTATGCCAAGGAAAGTGCTCTGATACCACTTGCAAGATACCAGATCTAATAAATACACAGAACATAAATAAAATGTTAGGAATGGTAGAATAACAGTAATATAACCAGCATAATCATCCATAATAACACAAAAATAATATGAGAACAACAAATGAAATAGCACTTTGATTCAGAAAGCAATGTTCACAGGCCTCTTTGAGGGGGAACCTCCAGTCGAGCAATGCTCTGTTACAATAATCTCCAAGCTAGGGTTTTCATACCCTCGACCCTTATTTATACTAAATATGTCTATTAATAGAAGCATCTAGAGGAAGATCCTTCTAGAAGCGAAAGCTTCTATTAGGTCTTCTTACATCCGCCTTATTCTATTTTATTGAAAGGCCTTATTAATATTGACCTTTATTACATCTGAATACATTGATCTACCTATGTGTGAGTTAGGACCTTAACAATCTGGGGTTTATCAACAACAATTGAATAGAGTACAACTCTACAAGACCACCAGCTCTATAATGCAAGACTCAACTTACACCCTCAGCACCAACTGAGATGAGGCAACAATCCTCAATAGATATCAATCTGTCAACAAGTACACGACCTATCATTAGTGCAACCCATGTGTGTACGTTCCCTGGATCACTACAACCCGCATGTGCACGCGACCAATGTATAATTCAACATGCATATGCTTCTGAGCAATTAGGGCTTTTCTTTGCTTCACATGCTCAGATCCTCTGCAACCTACAATATCTTTCTCTTATGTATTCCACTATCCAAACTGACCCATGGCTAGTCACAACATCTCCAAGCTCTCAAATAGCTTGCTCATGCTCGACAATAGATCAATATGAATGCTATCTCAAACATGTATAAGCATCTAGTATACCATAGAAATCATGTCACCACTGAATCACAAGAGTATTGATCACTCCATCAACCAAATCAACCAAACTGAATCACATCATAGAATCCATACCAAGAATGCCCTAAGCATTCCCATCACATCAAACAATAATATTCATAAAGACAATAATGTTATCATACCAGTGTCTCAGAGATAGATCTGAGGCCATAGAATGCAGATCTAGAACCTACCTAATCATCCAAGAGCTTGGCACCAGCTCAAACACAAGTCTTCACCATTTTATCCACCATACATTCCATGTCTTCAGACAGCCCGTGTATACCTTAATGTATACACACCCTAAGAATAAACAACCCACGTATACCTCAGAAACTAGGGTTTTTGAAGTTCGAGAATTTTTTCGTCAAGATATCCAACATTGCTAAAACTTTGATGCATCCATGAGATCCGCTTCTCTCTCTGTTCCTCATGATAGATCTTCAATCATTCTCAAGACAACCACACCAATAATTCTCATGAAGCTCTCCATCAATACTCCACAAGATAATCTCACTAGAATTTCTCCATTGATCCACAAAAAGGATTCTCACCCAAAAAATGTTCATTTCACAAGAGATCCTAGCTTCTTATTTATACTTTCATCTTCTAGGTCACTTAACCCATTTCTAGGTCACTTAACCCATTTCTAGGTTATTTAACCTATTTTCCTTATTTTAGGGTTAACCACTTTCCATGAATAGAAACTTCTCCATTACTTTATCATTTAAATATTCCTTCTTGATTTTGTCACTTATTTTTATTATTTAAATAATTCAACTTGACTTTGTCACTTTACTTTATCATTTAAATAATGATTTCTTATTTTCAAGCACTTTGACTTCTTTGACCTTGGGGGATTCAAGCCTTCATATGGGGGTCCTCCAACTTCATAAGGCCATAACTCTGAAACCATGAGGAGTTATGTGACATTCCACATACCACTGGAAATGGCATGACAAGCACTATCCATCTAGGATAGGTTCATTGACAACTTCATTGATATTCAAATCATTATTCCACATACAAGCATGGGTCCTCCAACTGTTCTTCTAGGATAACTCAATCTACAAAGTGTATTCCCATGAGGGATTTCACCATAAGGGGACCACTTTGGAGTTCATCCATTTATGTGCCTTATCAATCACAATAAGACAATAATGAGTCATATTTTCATCAAACAAACTATGCATCATCATGTATCAATGAAAACTCATTGATCCATCTTCATCTATGCATCATATTAATGATCCATCTTTATCAATTAGTTTCCACATTAACATCTATCATTCTCATCAAGGACAATACATATACATTGTTCATCAATCATCCTATCAATTACTTGACATCAATCAATGACATCAATTAATCAAACCATTTGCATCAATGACATATGATCCAACAATCTCCCAAATAATCAAACCATTGGCATCAATGACAACATGATCCAACAGCCACATCCTTGGTTATTATTTTAAACCATACAGGGACTTTTTCATCTTTCATACCATCTCCTTCTTTCCCTTCACGGAAAATCCTCATGGCTCCTTCATATAGATTTCTTCTTCCATATCCCCATGTAGGAATGTTGTATTCACATCCATATGTTCTAATTCAAAATCAAATGTAGTAGCAACAAATAACATAAATCTTATAGAGGTTAACTTGACATCAGGAGAAAAAATCTCACCAAAATCAATTCCCACAACCTAGGAATAACCCTTTTCTACTAACCGAGATTTGTATTTCTCCACTTTTTCTTATGCATTCAACTTCCTTTTAAATACCCATTTGTTGCCAATGGGATTTCTTCCAGTCAAAAACTCCACTAGATCCCAAGCCTCATTCTTATCCAAGGTTGTCATTTCCTCATCCATGGCCTTTTTCTAGAGATTTACATCCTCTGAATCCAATTCCTCCCTAACAGATATAGTATCATCATCAGTAATAGATAAAGAAAAATTTGAATGGAAATCAGATGGAGTATACCTTTCCGATAGCCTTCTTTCTCGAACTGATATCCTCAATATTGGAGTATGAGGATATTCTTATTCTTATTCTTGTTCTTCTGTAGAGTTTAATTCATCATCCTTTAAATCAAACTCTATTTTCTATGGTTCTTCCTTACTTGATATGACTTCTTGTTTAACAACATCCTTCATTTATCTAAATACTACATCTTGACTATACACTACCTTCTTAGTTTATGGGTTCCAAATCTTATAACCTTTGAGACCATCTTTATATCCTAAAGATACACTTTTCAGCCTTCTTATCTATCTTACTCTTGTTTTCCTTTGGAACATGAACATATGCATCACAACCAAATACCTTCAAATGTGTTAGAGAAGGTTTCTTACCGGTTCATACCACTTGTGGAGTCTTGTCATCCAGCACTAATGAGCATGATCTGTTGACCAAGTAACATGAAGTACCCACTGCCTCTGCCTAGAAATCTTTCCCTAACCCGACACCACTAAGCATGCACCTTGCCTTTTCCATCAGTGCCCCATTCATCCTTTCAGAAATATATGGAGTAGTCTTATGCCTTTCTATACCACACTTCTTACAGAATTATTCAAATTCATTCCCATAGAAATCTCCGCCATTATTTGTTCTCAACACCTTAATTCGTTTCTCTGTTTGATTCTAAACAAGAGAATTAAACTCTTTAAACCTGTCAAATACATCAGATTTTTTCCTCAGGAAATATATCCAAGTATTCCTCGAGAATTCATCTATAAATGAGACATAGTACACATATTTTCCCAATGACGAGATCAACACAGGTCCAAAAACATCACTGTGAACTAGCTATAAAATTCTTTTTGCCCTCATTGCTCCAGAGGGGAATCTTACCCAATTCTACTTCCCATATACACAATGTTCACAAAAATAAAAATCTAGAGAGCAGTTAGACATACCTTCAACCATACCTTTATCGTTTAGTAGTCAAACACCCTTCTCTCCGATATGCCCTAGTATTTGATGCCACAACATAACCTTTTCTCCAGAGACTGTAGGAGTTATTTCTTCTTCAACTCCAATATCGGAAACAATGGAACTATTACACCCATCACTAATAGTGATTCCTTGCAACTTATACAGAGTTCCAAACCCAGATATTTTTCCCCTGAAACCCAAACTGGGAAAACCAACATATTATATATTCATTCATAGTGATACATTGTTTACAATACAATATACATATATGATCCAACGACATCCAAATCCGTAACCCAATGACTTGGATTACTCAAAAACCCTAATTCCTTAACCGGAAATAGAAAACCATTGGTAAAAAAACCATGTGCCGAAAAAACTCCCAACAATGGATACAAAAATCGTGGCAACATGAAAAATGAGGCAAAAATAAAACACATTTCTCGATGCAAAAAACTCGTGCAAAGAATATAACACATACCCAACACTCTTCCACTTGTTGTTTTCTTTTCATAAAAGGGGTTATAGGGTTACATAGTCAACAATCCAGGGAAACAATGCCCATGGATCCTCCACACCAAGAGAACTTCTCAGTGCTCACATATTTTGTTAATAAATTTGCAACATTCTTCAAAGTGTACACCTTCATCAACAACACTTTATTTTCTTCAACCATGTCTCTCACAAAGTGATATTGAATATTAATATGTTGTATTTGAATGATAAGTTGGGTTCTTCACTAGACAAATTGCACTCTCACTGTCACAATCTATCCTTACAGCTTGTTGTACCAACACAATACCTTAACACAATATTTGTAACCATACTGCTTCCTTACTTGCTTAAATGGCTGCCATATATTCAACTTCTGTGGTTGAAAGTGCCACTAAAGCCTGTATTTTTCTCATCCAACTTATTTCTCCTCCAAACAGGTTAAACACATACCCACTTGTATATCTCTTATGATTCAGATCTTCATCCTAGTCTGCATCCACAAAGCCATGTATATCCAACACTCGTGCAAATAATATAACATATACCCAACATTTGTTACCTTATTCTTCATTCAAGATAGCCTGGATGAACGAATTACTGAATCCCAACGAAAGCATATGTTCTACAAATATTTTGTTAGGATCAAATCCATTTATCTTTTTAGCATACTTTATATTCACATTGTTTAAATGATTTGAAAACTCGTCAATTTTATTTATGTTTATGAACATGAAATCTCCAATATTTCACGGCAAGAGGATAAATTGATTTTTCCTTTTTTCATGGAAAAAATGTAGCTAGAAGTTGTATTTATATGTGATCCAGATGGATGTCGGTGGCCTCCCACCTATTCCAATTGGCTCATTTTGGTAGTTTCCATTTTGCCAGTTTTTTCAAGGCTTGACATCTGGGGCCATTTTGAGACCCTAAACAACACTTTTAGTTCTCGCCATAATCATACTATAGATGAAGTCAGATTATGTTGGAAACATGTGTATTCCTCAGATATACCTTTCCAATAGGCTATCGTGTGCCTAAAATGAAGATCATATGCAAAAGTTACGACCCAGGGAAGTTGATGTACTAGCTTACCCCAATAGGGCCCACATGAATTTTGGTGCTTCATCGCCTAGGGTTAGGTTTCTGGATGTCTAGAGTTTTGGTATTCAAGTATATTGTAAAAATGCTTGGAGAGCCTCATTATAACCATCTTCTTATGAAGGATCGAAACTGTCACATCTCTTCTCATAGATAAGCCACCACCATTCTTGCAAGCTTGTTTTCTGCTGCATTTTAAAGTTTCAACACATTTTCTTATTGAATAGAAACCCATTTTACTGTATCTATGTTACTGCATCTTTGTTATTCATGTGTCTTTTTGTTAAGAATAATAATAGTCTGTATTCATTTTCGTTCTACTCATAAAATCTGGATCACCCTGCCACCTCTGTAATGAATAATTTGTCAGATACATGATATAGAAGAAAATAAGGATTTTCTTTGGAACAAAATATCCTTATGACACTGTAATTTTCCATGTGTTCTATTTTTCCTTTTTTATCTAAGAATCTATTATCCTGGTCAGATATACTTGAAGTATTCTCTCCCAACAACATCCTTTTGAAGACTGAGACAAAACCATTATAAACTTCATAAAAGTACAAAGGGGTCTTATGTCTCCATAGTTCCTAATACCAGAAGGTAACTGGATCTATTTTACATGTCACCCTCTTACTTATGGTTGGGTTTGGAAATTGACAACAATACACAATATCAAATACTAGATAGGAAACCATAAATATTTTTTTTTCCTTTTTATAGTGTGATAACAGAGACACGATTTCGATACAAAACAATTTTCCCCAATTAAAGATGGCATGTTCTTTCACTGTAAAATATAAAATATATAAATTCATCCAAGAGATAGTAGCAGTGATTTCCTGACCCGTCAACCTGGTAAACAACCATGAAATTTCTCCATAAGGGTTTTTAAAAGACTCAACCTGGATCCTAGTTATGTCTTTTGGAATAGATGCAGGATTATCCAAATATTCAGATAGGAGGTCAAGCCCATTGTTATGTTTCTTCAAAAAATCATTGTAGTCTTCTCCTTTAAAGGTAAGCGTCGACTCTTGGAGCTTCAACATCTTATGAAAAAATTACAGTGAAAGGGAAATTGGAGAATGATCTTGGATTTGTATAATTATCTGGCTTGGCACATACTTCTCCACACACCTTGAAACAAGTTCTTTACAGTCAAAAACCTCAAGAACACACCCGACGTGAGTGATTCCATATGTCCAAATTATGCCTTTCTGTGCAGGAGGAGATGAATAGTATTAATATTCTCTTGACCACTGAAAGTTATGGTCCTCACGACCAAAGACATTTAAATTATCACCACAAAATTGTTGTCTAGTTGATGTTTCCATAGGTTGATAGGAACATTTGTTTAGCTATATGATAAATTCAAATAAATGTTCTTGGAGAGATGCCAATTATTTAATCCCTTGGAAATTGGTGATTTAATGTGATTTAATGAGTAATTCCTCGATAATTTCGCCATTAATGATGATCTCTTTGGAGCCTGCAGAATCAATTGTTAGCATTAAAAAACACTTAATGCATATTGGGAAAATCAAGAGAATGGTGGGGACGAATGAGAGAAAGTTTGAATATGGAGATTTACATGAACCCGCAAACCTGGGAACTCACGAACCCATGGTTATGGATGATAAACAAATATGTTAAGCATGGAAAGGCGGTCGATCAAACTTATATGCAGAAGGAATAAAATACTTTGGGGCTTGGCACCTGTGAAAAATCCGATGGTCAAAATGTAGATCATGAAACTTTTGGGTGAAAAGTGGAGATCACAAAACTTGGAGGATGAGGGCTTGAACTCGCAAACCCACGAAGTTGAAAAATGGCTAAGTATAGTGTAGAATATGACTTATAACATGGAAAAGTGGATGGAGATGAAGGTCCACCAACCCACCAAACCGTGAACCCGTTGATTATTAAAATATGACTAAGTATGGTAACTAGAAAGGGATAGAAGAAAAGATATAAGAAAGAGGGAAACAAGGGGAGGTGTAGAAGAGAGAAAAAAAATGGAAAAAAAAAGAAGTTGGGAAAATAGAACGAGGAAGGAAAAACCTGGAAATGGGAAATGATCTCAACAACTAGCTCCAATTGTGGGATGATAACCCCCTTGTCAAGAATCCAAAATCTTCATGACCACGTGTTTCCATCCATTGGGATATGGAGTCAAAAGGTAAGGATATAAAAACTAAGTAAAAGAAAAATTATGTACAAGGAAATGAGAAAATTCTAGGCAAAGAAACCTTTCAAATGTTTCCCTTTAACATGAAGCATTAACATTTTATCCTTCATGTATTTGAGTATATAAGAATCAATTTATTTTCAATGATGTATGGTCTAATCCAAAGTTCTTCGAATTTTGTGTGCATCGAAGGTTTCTCCTTATCTTTGTTCCAGAATAACACTAGTTCTCCCTTTTAAAATTTTTTTATGATTGCATTCTGATCAAAATATATTTTGATACTTTGTTGTCTTTGAGAAGTTCTATTCAAGGCTTTACTTCATTCTTCCTCTAATTTCAATAACCGGATGACTCTCTTTTGCATAGGTGAACTATCATTTTTATCCTCTGTATTAACTACAAAAGTCAAGGAATTTAGCTCAAGGGTAATTGGAATTTTTTATTCCTTCCCATAACTCAATGTTTATGGAGACATCCCAGTGTTGTCTTTCAAAGTCATTCTCCTCACCCACAAAGCATCAGTCAACTTCATATGCCAATTCCTTTGTTTCTTATCAATAGTTTTCTTGAATATTTGATGAGTGTCTTATTAATGGATTCTGCAAGACCATTTTTGTTATCACATTAATTTGTATGGGGGGTGTTTTTCTAATAAATGGACCCCTTTGGAGAAAAAATGGCAAGAAATGGGCTAAAACCCACTTATCCTAAGTCTTGGGTGTGCAGGCACGTTGTGCTAAGCGACGCGTAGATCTGGGCAGTTGAGGTCTATGCGCCCATATCCACGGCTGGAGATCCATATCGAACCCCCCTTGATAGTCTAACTTTAACGAGGGGGGGGGGTCTAATTTGGTGGTTTTTGAATGCATCCCCCCCCACTGTCATGGTGCCTCCTCATGAACTCGGACACCCCCCCCTAAGACCTTTATCGCTTACCACCCCCCCACCTCCGAGTAGACCGCTTACCATTCTTTCTTATCGCTTCTTCCTCTCATTTCCATATGTCCTCCACCCCATCTCTCTCTTATGCCCATCAAATCACTTGCTCTCCCTCCTCGTCTCATTGTGTCACACCTTTCATCCACTCACCTTCAGTTCACGTCCCCTTATCACTCCCGCCTATCATTTCCTTCCAGGTGTTCTACCACTCACCTCCATCTAGGCAGATGGTCCCCATCCCGCCTACTATCGTGGCCTTTCCTATGGCCCCACATCATCACCCTATGCCACTTCCCCTCTGACCTGTCCCAGCACAGTACCCACATTTTTCTCCACTCACACTTTCCCAGTCACCTTCCATCTCCCATGTCTGTCTATATGGTTGTCTCTCTTCTCACCTCCACGTTGATCACGCCATCGTCCCCGCTAGGTCCTCACTCATGTCTACCAACTGGGTCCCCTGGTAATGGTCCAACAAAGTAGTAGATAGACAAAGGAAATTCATCATGTCGTTCAGATGCAGAGTTGACTTGGAGCTCTCTGATCCCAAGGAAGAATTTATTAAAGTAGGTGATGGTGGTTGAACATTGTTTCCACTATAAATGGAAAGATCGGGAAAGGACCATCCATTAGTCCACTCAGCTGCAAGCCCGTTTTGAAGTATGATTGCATCTGGCAGAGTTTGCGTTTGACCAAAAACTGCATGCGCGTTCTTCTAGGAAGCATGCAGACATAATGCCTTCAATGTGAAGCTCGAACTTGCTGTTGTGTTTTTGTTTTGAATATAAATGATCAATTCTCATTTTTTTTGTCAGTGTTAATGGTTGAGATACGCTCCCGATTGTAATGTTTTGATGAGGCCTCTGGTTCTCTGGTTGTGTATTATCACTTGAGACTTCTTGTTCAATGGTAGTCAGTTTCTCCTTCATTTATTTTTCCTTTGATTCTGAAAACTCGGGCATGGAGGATCCAGTCGAGTGTTGTGATTGTAGTGTAATGTAAGTTTGATTACAGTTGCTATTTCAACGTTTTCAGTTTCTTGAAGTTATCAGATCCAAGAGGATCTTACATTTGAGACTTTTCATCTAGAGGTTGCTGGAAGACCGAATGTCCATAACAGACCTTCACATTTTCCTCATGTTCTTCCACCTGCTCACCACTATACAAACTTATTGACTAAAGTTAGATCAAGACCTCATTTATATATGTGTATCTGTCTATTGTTTTTGAGTTAAAGAGACACGATCCTAGGTCTACATCATTTATACCACCCCTTACTTTTATTCATTGTGACATATAAATTGATGGGTATCAAGCTTACCTCTGCCACAATCCAGAGGTGACTTATGGTGCTAACATTTTTGGCATCGCTACCAGGGATGAATTTGAATATTTTCCATGGGATTGAATGACAAATATTACTGGTTCTGAAGGTGCATCAAAACCCAGTACATCAATATTGCAATTGTGAACCTAGAGACTCCACTGTGGTGAATCCATTAAGGAGAATCCACTGGTGACTCCATTGTTTCAGTTATGGCTTCTAGAGGTAGACACACGAGGTCCACTCCATAGATGCCCTTAGAAACACCTGAAGCTGACCAAGAGAATATTATCAAAAAAGGAAAGGCCCTTCATGGAGGTACCTCTTCTACTGAACCAGGTATTTCTAATGATTTTGAATATCCTACTATAGGAACTTCAATTTCTGCATCTCATTCTACTGTTATACCTTCTTCTAGAGCTTCTTGGACTTTAAATTTTGGGAGTGTTCCTGTTGAGTTTTCCCCTCTTGGTATGGGATTGGAGGGAGAAACCATTTTCACTCATCTCTCTCCTGAAATTGTACCATGGTTTAGACCCAATGCCTTAGAATATTTTCATACCCCGGGCTTTACCATTTCTCCTCTTGTTAGAGTTACTGATTTCACAGAAATGAAAACCTTTGTTCCTCCAAGCCCAATAGCCTTTTCTACAAATCCTTTGTTGTTTTCCTTTCCTTTCAGAAGGTCAGTTCCAGTCTCCCCTGTTTTAAGACCTTCTCCTCCTAGTTCTCCTCCACCTCATATCCCTATGGAAGATTATAATTCCCCTAGAAACAAAATGGATTCCATAGTGGCTGCAAGATATGCCCCTCTAGTCTTACCTAATCCCATGAATTCTCTCCCTTTTAGAGATTACCTGAAATATATGCCTAAATTCACTGGAGAAGAGGACATAACTGTTGAAGAGCACCTTGCTGCCTTCTACAGTTATGCAGATAATCTAAATATAAAAAATGAAGATGTCTATATGAGAGTCTTTGTCCAGAGCCTTGCGGTGAGGTTAGAAAGTGGTTCAGAGGTTTGACCCCTGGATCCATTGCTAGGATTGAGGCTCTAGATGAAGCCTTCTTAACACAGTGTGGGGATAAAAAATATTTTATGTATTATATCACAAAGTTCGGATCACTAAAGAGAAAAGAGGGAGAATCTGTCTTCAATTTCTCCAAAAGATTCAACAAGATGTACAATAAGATACTTGTTGAGATAAATCCTACTGAAGCCTCTGACAAAATCACTTATGCTAGTTCTTTTGACCTTGACTTCTTCCTTTTGCTCAAAGAAAGAAGAGTTGCATCCTTGGCTCATATGAAAGACACAACCCTGGAGGTATAATCCAATGTGTTGGTAGTTAATAGGCTTAGAAGAAATCTGACAGAGATAGAAGAACATGAATATATGAGGCCTCAACCTCTGGTTCTCCTGCATCTCACCCTCAAGTAGATAAATTAACCAAAATGGTGAAGTCCCTGTCTGTAGAAATGGAGAAGATAAAATTCGAGGGGAAGGTTATAAGAATGTCCCAGATACTGATAACAGAGGAAAATTTAGGAGGAAAAATAACAATACTCCTCAGATTATGCCAAGAGAACAAAGGGACAGAGATAGAAACGATCAGAAAATCCAGACTCCTCTTCAAAGAAACCTTGTTATTGATGAGGAAAGGGAAAAAGAGGAGCTTGACCCTGAAATTCATTATATTGGAGACACCTCCCCATTTCCACATTTAACTCAATCTGCATATGAGGAATCCCTCATGAACATTCAAATAAATGAGCTGAGTAAGGGGGAAAAGGAAAATAGTGGCCCCAACAAATACAACCTCTGGTCTAAGAAGAAATAAGGGAAGTCTGACATCCATGATCAACCTTCCATAGCAGAGAAGCCTGCTAAAGATGTAGCAAACAACAACAAATAAAAGAAAGCTCAAAATCCCCTACCAATAGCCAAAGACCCCATCCTAGAGGTGAGAGAAATTCTAAAGCCCCCTTCCTCTTTTAACTTTGAGCATGAAATTCAGAAGATTAGAATCCCTATTCCCCTTTCAGAGCTAGTCAAGCATGAAGACTTCAAAAGGTCCCTCTCTAAGCTATTGCAGTCTGAGCCATATTTCCATTCCATAGACTCAGTAAATATCCAAGATGAAAATCCAACAGTCATCCTAGGTCCTATGATAAAAGATATAGATGATTCATCCCCTCCCTTCTATACATTCCTAAACATACATGATAAGGTTTTGCATAATTGCTTGATGGACTCAGGGGCATCTCATAATCTCATTCTCAAAACTGTCATGGAAGAACTAGGATTAGAGATCACAAAGGATTATCATGATTTGTATTATTTTGATTCAAGGAGGGTGCAATGCCTTGGAGTCATCAAATATCTAGTTGTGACCTTGTTTCAGCTTCCCATAAAAAGTGTGGTCATGGACATTGTGGTGGTTGACCTTCCTCCCAACTTTGGTATGCTATTGTCAATATCTTGGATAAAAATACTTGGAGGAACCTTACAGATGGGCCTCACGTATGCCACCATTCATGTGTTTGGAGGGGAACATAGAAGACTGTACAGATAAGCTCCGTTGGCCTACATTGTCAATGATGAAGCAGACCCCACCAATCATTCTATATTTTCCCTTGACATCGATATGGGGTCTAGTTTATTGCAGCTCACTGATGTCCCTGAACCTCCTCTTGAGATCAGAAATTCCATTAGTCTTGGTGAAGATTCTCTTCCAATTACCTTTGTGTGGAAAATGTCTTTCGATGGGGCCTCTTCTAGGGAAGGTGTTGGTGCTGGAGTGGTTTTTGTGTCACCTTGTCATGAAACCATATCTCTGTCATGCAAATTAGAATTTGAAACTACCAAAAATGTGGCAGAGTATGAAGCTCTTGTTTTAGGCTTAAGAGTTGCAAAGGATATGGGAATTAAAGAGATATCAGTGTTCAACGATGCTGAGTTGATTGTCCAGGAGATCAGGAATATTTATCAGATCAAGCACCCTTGGCTCAGAAGTTAGAGAAATGAAGTATGGGACCTCATCGACACTTTGTTCCTAGCTTTTAACATTTCATTTGTTCCTAGAGAAGAAAATGTCATGGCCGATTCTCTGTCCATTTCAGCGAGCAATTTCAGAATTCTTTTTCCACCTAAGCTCAGGTATGATGTAGAAGTGAAATATAGACCCTCTATACCTAAAAAAATCAAGCATTGGAAAGTGTTTGAAGATGATCATGAAATCAAAATGTTCTTGGATATCGTTGATGAGTTTTCTGCATTACATATTGATCAAGAGCTTGATTTTGAAGAATATACTCATGCTGATGTTTTTCTAAACAAAATTTCTGAACATTATATTGTTAATGTAAGGCCTTTGTCTCTACAGAGCCTTATAAAACACAAGCTAAAATAATGAATAAAAACATATTATATCCTGTACAATTTGATCATAACCTATAATCATTTATTATTCAACATAAATTAGATTTATTAACAGCATGTAAACAAGCTTACGTAACAACCACATAACACCACATATTCATGAGAATGCATAAATAAAAATACCTAAATACCTCTATCTGATGCTAAATTCTTGATCTTTGGTTGTCCTCTCTGTTGCTCTGCCCAAACTCTGCCCAAAACTGAATCTTCCTCCATGTCATCTAGGAACAGAGCCTATTCGGCTCCCTAGCTCCAAGATTCTGTGAGGATTCCTGACCCTCGAGCCCAAAACTCCCAGCAACCTAGTGCACCCCTATAAAGATCCACCCAAACTCCAAAACCAGAAAAATATCCACAGAAAATACAGTCCTTCCCCTACAATAATGATCCTCTCCCAAAATTTCATAATTCCATCTCCCAAAGGCCTCTTCCCGCTCATATCCTTCCCCATTCACCACCTCCTCTTTCATTTAGTGCCACCCACCTTATCCCTCCATTCAATACCCTATCCTCTGTCATACGTAAAGTTTTATAATAAATAAATTAAAGTTATTAAGCCTTTAATTCTTTACCCAAACCTTAAATGTTTTAATTAATTAATTAATATTATTAATAAATAATCGTTATTTAACTAATACACACTAGGACAATTAATTATTTAATTAACTATACTTGATAAACCCTATGCAACTATTTAACTAGGATTGTTACATACACCCACCCTTCAGGAAACTTCGTCCCGAAGTTAAGGTATTTTATGATACAAGGGAAACGAAACACGGTTCACACATTCATAACAAATAACCATCATTATTAGTAAGTAAGCCAAGAAACTCATTCATACTAGTGTACATGTGCAAGAAATTCATGTGTAGCTAGTACATACAAGTCTCGTTCATGTACTAATATCAATAACTATCATCTCTATAGTAATTTCCATATGCATCCAATCCATTCAAAAAGACTATTCATTTTATAAAAGAAAATAAACCAATCAAATGTTTGCGAAATCCTTTAATTTCAATTATATAGCTCAACAATGTTATTTAGACAATTGTAGTTTAATTACATAATTATGAATATTCATATATATATGCATTTTCTCTTCAGAAGGAAAACAATAAGTTCCAACATAGGGAAAATCTCCATACACTCTCAACTATTTCTACTCATCCTTCCTCCCTAACTTACTTCCATCTTCCATTCCTATCCTTCCTCCGTTGGACTATCTTGGAGCATCAACTATATTGACCTAACTCCAAATAGAACCCATAAGCGGAAGTGTCACTATCTTGACCAAGCTTACCCAACAGGCAACTGACAGTCATCATCACACATCTAGGGGAGCGTGAGTTAACATTTTCCTCCCATGAATTCAGGTTTCGGAGGATACACGGTGGGAAATGCCTTCACCCCTCCTAACATGACTAGGGTCCACACCCTACAATGGAATATACAGTGGCACCATGTTGCTGGGAGTTTTGTCATCGTCTCTTCAGTTTTGGGCAGTCTCACCACCTGAAATCCTGCACCGGTCCATATATCATAGCAATGCATCCAAAAAAATATAATTTCACATACAAAGATTCATACCATATTGTTTCTCAGCTAGTGGTCATGACATCCACTTTCATCATCATTATCCCTTGGCTATTTCATAGCCCATAACCTGCAGATTAGTCTGTAACACAAACTCATACATTTCTATGCATTATCATCATGTAATTGTAAACAACCATAATTTCAATTCGGTATCCACGTACCAACAACTTAACATCAAAGTTTTCAAGTTAGAAATAGATCTCATAATATCCTATAATTTAATTTCAACACCCATTCATAAAATCATCATTTACAAAATATATTGCATCATATCCAACATCATTCTAAAAGCATTTAAATCTTCATAGGATTCTCATTCACACAATATGTCGCATCATATCCATCATTATCCATAACAATTAGACATTCAGATAATTTACATTCACATAGTAGATCGCATCATATCCATCATCATCAATAATATTTAAACATTCATAAAATTTACATTCTCACAATATATCGCATCATATCCATCATTATTCAAATATATTTAAACATTCATAAAATTTATACGTCTAAAAGTTCAAGTGCATCATTTAATAGTTTCACTTGTGAATAGAAAATAAAAGTGTGTAGGCCTCAAGTAATCCTGGTTGTCTAAGTCAAAAGGTGGTGTTACATACACCCCACCTTCGAGAAACATATTCTCGAGGTGGTMAAAAAAGTGAGGGATAGTCTTGGCGTAGTGTCTCGRCGTCTTCCCAAGTAGCAGATCYTGGACTATACTTGTCTCATTGGACCTTAACTTGGTCTACCAGATGGTTCCTGAGCTATTGGACTCTATGGTCCAATATGCATAACGGTTCTACCATGAGAGTTACCGCATYCGATACMTGCAATTCCTTCCAATTTAGCTTATGTGATTCATCAACAACATAATGACATAAAATAGATACATGAAAAACATTATGAGTTTTATGCAAGGGGGGTGTTAGTATGAGACGATAAGCAACATGTCCAATTTTCTCTTGGATTATGAACAGTCCTATAAATCGAGGTGAAAAATTTGTCCCCTTCCCGAACCATATGGTACTCTTGTTAGGCCTGATACGAATGAAAACCTGGTCTCCCACTTCATAACTTCAGTCGGTCCTGTGTGCGTCCGCATAAATTTTCTTCCTATCCTATGCTTCCTTCAGTCTCTGCCTAATCTAAATCACCTGTTCCTCCATCTCTTGAATCAATTCTGGCCCAATTGTTACTCGGTCTTCTAATCTATGCCAACTCAATGGCGTTCTGCATGGGCTTCCATACAGAGCTTCATAGGGTGGCATTCCGATGGAGCTATGAAAACTGTTATTGTAGGAAAACTCTACCAAAGGTAGATACTTCTCCCAATGGGTTTGATTATCCATGACATACATCCTAAGAATGTCTTCCATGACTTAATTTACTCTCTTAGTTTGTCCATCTGTTTCAGGATGATAATTTGTTCTTAAGTTCAACTGGGTCCCCAACGTTGACTGCAAACTTTTACAAAACCTGGAAGGGAATCTAGAGTCCCTATCTGAAATGATCTTCTTAGGTATCCCGTGCAAATGGATGACCTCACTTACAAACACGCGTGCCACATCAGTGACATCGTAAGTGTCTCTAACCAGAATAAAATGAGAACTCTTGGTTAACTTATCCACTATCACAAGAATGGCATTGTGTCTATGAGATGTGAGCGGTAACCCCACAACAAAATCCATAGATATGACTTCCCACTTGGACATAGGAACATCATGTGGTTGTAGGAGGCCTGCCGGGTGGTGGTGGTTGGCTTTCACTTGTTGACACTCCAGGCACTTGGCGATGAAATGGACCACATCGTGCTTCATGCCTACCCAAAAGAAGAGCTTCCTCATGTTTGCGTACATCTTCTTCACACCTGAATGCACACAATAAAGTGCTCTATGAGCTTCCTTCAGCATGATGCTTTGAATATCCCCAACTTCAGGGATGTACATCCTTCCCCGATATTTCAATAGTCCATCTGCTTCCAGACTATATCCTTCATACTTTGGATCTAATTGCCTCCCACTCTAGAGGTTTGAGGTAACCTTTAAATACCAACTGTCTCCTCGAAGTTGCATCAACACATGTTCCCTCAGATTGACCTTTAAAGGTACCAAGGAGAAGACACGTGGTCTCCTACTCAAGGCATCTGTGACCACATTTTCTTTTCCCTTGATGTATGAAATACCAAAATCGTACTCACTCATAAACTCACTCCATCATCTTTTCCTGGAATTCAGATCTCTTTGAGTGAAGAGATGTTTTAAACTTTGATGGTCTGTTTTGAGCTCAAAGTTTCGCCCCACAAGATAGTGCCTCCAAAGTTTCAGAGCTAGCATTACAGCTGCCAACTCTAAATCATGAGTTGCATATAGCTCTTCATGTTTCTTCAACTTCCTTGACGCATAATCTATCACTTCTCCGTCCTACATTAGCACAACCCCAACCCTTGCTTCAAGGCATCCATGTAGACTGTGAAGTCCTTTTCCATATCCGACACTCGTAGAATTGGCGCACTAGTTAGTAACCTCTTAAACTCAATGAATGCACTATCACATTCTTCTATCCATTCATACCTAACCCCCTTGCATTGCAAAGTGGTGATGGGTTTCACTATTTTTGAGAATCCTTCCACAAATCTCTAATAATAACCTGCTAACCCCATGAAGCTTCTCACCTCATGGGCATTTTTCGGCACTGGCCTTAACCTTTTATGGGTCCATGGAGATTCCTTCACTAGAAATGATATGACCTAAATAGTGGATTTATCTCTAGAAGAAGGAACACTTCGACAACTTCCCATACAATTTGTTCTCTCTAAGGCAGGACAACACCACTCGCAAGTGTTCCTCATGTTCTCTTTCGATCTTGGAATAGATGAGGATGTCATCTAGAAAGACTTGTACAAAATGGTCTAAGTACTTCCGGAATACGCCATTCATGAGGGTCATGAATATTGTTGGTGCATTAGTCAATCCGAAAGGTACTATGACAAACTCGTAATGCCCAAACCAAGTTCAAAAGACAGTTTTTGGGATATCGCCTTCCTTAATCCTTAACTGATGATACCCTGATCGCAGATCGATCTTTGAGAATACCACTGCTCCTTTCATCTAATCAAAGAGGTCATCTATTCGTGGCATTGGATACCTATTTTTCACTGTAGCGTGGTTCAAGTCCCTGTAATCTATACACAGTTGTAAGGAACCATCTTTCTTCCTTACAAAAATTACTGGTGCACCCCAAGGTGAGACACTGGACCTCATTAGCCCTAAGTCTAGTAACTCTTTCAACTGCATTTGCAACTCACAAATTTCTGGCACTGTCATCCGATACGGAGTCTTGGAAATTGGTTCTGCACCAGGTTTCAGCTCAATAGTAAAATCAAGCTCCCTCTTAGGAGGTAACCCTGGTAATTCATTCGAAAAAACATCCTTAAATTCTGACAATACTGGGTACTGATCCAAGGAGGGTCCCTTCCTTTCATCCACTTCTTCCACTACATATAGTTGACACCCTTGCCTCAAGCATCGCTTAACCTTCTGATCCAGATTAGTTTCGGCACGAAATGAGAGCGGAGATACAATAAAGAAATGCACAGAGATATTGCAGATGTTCAATAATATAAAAGAAATGTATCAGAGATGCAACCATAAACACAGATATACAGTAATACACGATTTCTATTAATC
>JZKD02S1660634.1:81724-93265 GCA_000966675.3 Picea glauca | reverse complement strand
CTCGCAGGTAATAACCTAGACCTCGCATGTGATCCATGTGTTACCCCCTTGCTTCCTCCAGTGCCTTCCATACCTAAACCTAACCCTACACTCATTCTCATAATGCTCCGCTCTTTTGCTTCCTCTCTCACTCTACAAGTGCAACTAGGGTTACGGTAATGGTTGGAGGCTCTTTGCTCGTGGCTTAGCAAAGGCCTGCGGGCTGCAACTATGCCTTCACGAGCTCCTCTTTCATGGCTTGGCGCATAGTCTTTGTACATGAGGTAGGTATAGTCCTATTGAGTTTGGCGCGTTGTTTGTTTGGGCCTTTGTGAAAGCTCCACTCTCCTGGCTATCGGTCGTTGGTATCGTAGTGCAAAATAATGCTGCCCCATTGTCTTTCTTCGTGGCTTGGTACCTGTTAAGAATCTCCTTCATTAATATTTCTTTTTTGTTTTATTTTATTTTTACAAGGTATTATATATGTATAAATTTTTATATATATATATATATATATATATATATATATATATAGATATGTTGTGCTCGTAGTAATCCTTCGTGGATCTTCCTTGGTGTTATGTGTGTGGTGAGGGGCCTTTGTTTCATGGGCGCTACATGCAGTTGGGCGCTTGGTCTTGACTTTTGTGTGTTGTGTTTTTAACCCGCGTTGGGTTGTGGAATGTGTTTGACATCTTGTGGACATTGGATCTCAGTGCTTGTCTTAGAGATTGGACCTATGGGCTCCAATGTGTTCTGCGCTGGCTTGTATGTTATCACTTTGGTAATAACTTGCATTGTTGATGACTATAGGTGCATGACTCAATTTATGAAGAAAATCTCTCGGTGTTGAGCTTGGCCTTGGGCCAATATCCTCTCTTTTTTTCAAACCCTTGTAACTTGTTTATGCGTAGCCTTTGAATGGTGTGTTGTAATGCATGTGATGGATTGCTTATTGTGGTTTCTCGCTTGGGTTATGGGTTGTTTGTTGTGGCTGTTCTCTTGGGTGCTATACTAGTAAATGAGAAATGCGCCAGCACAGAGAGCGCGGATCGAATCCCCTCTGCACTCTCGACATCTACAGGGAGAGCGAATTATTTTAGAAACCAGATCCAAAACTGACTGTGGAAAATGCCCATATATTGACTCCCCTTTTCCATTGCTTCATTGATATTAGTCAAAACATTCTCCCTATCACTTGCAACCTCCTCCTCGGTTGGAGCCAGTCGAATAGGTTTTGATAGAAACAGATGCAACATTTGAAAATAGAGTTGTTTTTTTTTAAAACTATATATATATGCAACATTTGAAAATAGAGTTGTTTTTTTTTTAAACTATATATATATATATATATATGTACTCTTAATACTTATATTTTTTTTTCAATACGCATAGTGCATGTGACACGGTCCCCTCTTCCTCGTGGCTTGGTAGAGCACGTGGCTTCATGCTTGGGCACTTTGATTCACGTGTTGGCTTGATGTTAAGTTACTATGGCATGCGGAAACGTATCAACATGGTCCCCTCCTCCTTGTGGCTTGGTAGAGCACATGGCTTCGTGCTTGGGTGTTTTGATTCACGTGTTGGCTTGATGTTGAGTTACTGTGGCATGCAGAAAGGTATCGGCTTCGCGCTAGTGAGTGGCTTTGGTGTCTAATGACTTGGTTTCTTGCGTATTGTTTCTAGACTTTGATCTCCACTCTGATGTGCCTAAATAGAGATTGCTTGTATGCCAATATTTTTTTTATTTTTTTTGTATTCCATTAATGCACTCTGTTACACTTTGATGAGATATAGAATGGTATCAGGCTTGGCACTCAGTGCTAGTTTTGGTGTCTGATGACTTGGTTGCTTGCGTGTTGTTTCTAGACTTTGATCTCCACTCTGATGTGCCTAAATAGAGATTGGTTGTATGTCAATATTTTTTATTTATTTATTTATTTATTTTTTCTATTGTGTATATATAATCCTCTATATAAGGAAACTAGTATATATACTTTACTAATCTTTTGTTTATGATAAAATATTGTTGAATATAACTATTGTTTATATACCTTTCAAAAATTTTGGTTTAAAATAAAATATTTCTGAAGCTAATTCTTGTTAATCCTTCCTTTTTGCAGGTGAGGATTAGTAGGATTAGTAAAGGTGGTTGGAACATGGGAGTCTTCATAGGGTTTATGACCTGTAAATAAAGGCTTTGTGGGCTGTAGATTAGGAGTTGTTTTTAGGGAACAATCTGCACAATTATGTGGGTGGTCAAGCCCTAGGTTTCATCTTTGAAACTGGGCTCTGATACCATGTGTAAGGCCTCTGTCCCCACAAAGCCTTATAAAACACAAGCTAAAATAATGAATAAAAACATATTATATCCTGTACAATTTGATCATAACCTATAATCATTTATTATTCAGCATAAATTTTGATTTATTAACAGCATGTAAATAAGCTTATGTGAGAACCACATAACACCACATATTCATGAGAATACATATATATAAATACCTAAATACCTCTGTCTCATGCTAAATTCCCGATCTCTGGTTGTCCTCTCTGTTGCTCTACCCAAACTCTGCCGAAAACTGAATCTTCCTCCCTGCCAACTAGGAATAGATTCTATCCAGCTCCCTAGCTCCAGGATTCTGTGAGGAATCCTGGCCCCTGAGCCCAAAACTCCCAGGAAATTGGTGCACCTCTGTAACAATCCACCCAAACTCCAAAACCAGAAAAATATCCACAAAAAATGCAGTCCTTCCCCTGCAATAATGCTCCTCTCCCAAAATTTCATAATTCCATCTCCTGAAGGCTTCTTCCCCCTCATATCCTTCCCCATTCACCACCTCCTCCTTCATTTAATTCCACCCACCTTATCCCTCCATTTACTACCTTATCCCTCCATTCAATACCCTATCCCTTGTCATATGTGAAGTTTTATAATAAATAAATTAAAGTTATTAAGCCTTTAATTCTTTACCCAAACCTTAAATGTTTTAATTAATCAATTAATAAATAAATAAATAATATTATTAATAAATAATCGTTATTTAACTAGTACACACTAGGACATATAATTATTTAATTAACTATACTTGATAAACCCTATGCAACTATTTAACTAGGGTTGTTAGAGTTAAATTGCCTAAAAATCAAATCCCCAAGGAACTAGTCCCTTTAGAAAGATTATTTGACAGAAATGATGTGGAAATAAATGGTAAAATCTCAAATGATGATGCTAATGTGGCTGAGTGCAATATTGGCACAGAGAAGGATCCAAGATTTGTCAAATTATCAAGCAGTTTGTCAAAAGAGAAGAGGTTCGAATATACTAAGCTATTAAAATAATTTTCTGATGTGTTCGCTTGGACCTACGAAGACCTCAGAACATATGACACCGGTTTCATTGAGCATAAGATTCCATTGAAAGAGGAAGTCAAACCATTTAGGAAAAAAATAAGATAGATAAATCCTATGTTGCTGCCTATTATGGAAAGGGAGGTGAAGAGGATTTTGGATGCTCAAATAATTGTTCCCCTAAGATATTCAGAGTGGGTAGCCAACCTGGTCCCAGTAAGAAAAAATAGTGGAGAAATCAAACTCTGTGTCGATTTCAACTCATTCACTTGTAGGAATACATAGCTTTCCAAGATGGTAGAGTAGTTTTCCTTGAAGACAATAGTTCTCTACCTGTACACCATGGGTTATCTTCTCATATACTTCTTTAAAATCTTCATCAATGGAATATTTCTCTACATATATATCATGAGATAAAGAAGTATTCTTCAAAATAATAGAAGCAACAATAGGAGGTCTAGAAATCATATCGGCTACCTTGTTACTCGTACCCTTTTTTACTTGATTACCAAATGAAGTTGTTGTAGAAAACCCATCCATATGTAGTGTCGAGATTGTTTCATTTTGGTTGGTGCTTGGAGATACTATAAGGGTTGGTGATCTGTATGTATGATTGTTTCCTTCCCTAACAAGTAGTGCTTCCATTTATTTACGCTTTGAAATAATGCATACAACTCTTTATCATATGTAGGATAGTTAACAACATCTTGGTTAAATGTTTCAGAGTGGTAATAGATAGGCTTACGATATTTCATCAATACTGCAGCCATGGCGTATTTGTTGGCATCTGTCTCGATCTCAAAAGGATGTTGAATATTCGGCAATGTTAATACTGGTACGGTACTGATCTTCTCTTCCAAACTATCAAAAGAGTTTTGTTGCTTTCCTTCCCACTGAATAGTGTTCTTCACACTAGTTAAGGAATGCAAAGGGTCTGCTATAAAGGAGAAGTTTGAAATGAACCTCCTCCAATACTAGACTGCACCTAAGAAGTTTCGTATCTCGGTTACACTTTTTGGCTTAGGCCAATTTACAATTACATCAATTTTGGAAGGATCAAATTTTAATTGTCATCCTCCTACAATATGACCTAAGTATACAAGTGTAGCCTTTCCAAATTCACATTTAGACAATTTTACATACAATTTTTCCCTTTGAAAAGTATCCAATACTTTCTTTACATGTCTCACATGTTCATCTCAAGTCCCGCTAAAAATAAGAATGTCATATAAATATACAATAACAAAGTCATCTAGGAAAGGCTTGAATACATCATTCATCACATGCATGAAAGTTGTCAGAGAATTACAAATCCCAAACGACATAACTAACCACTCAAACAATATTTGTTTGGTTTTAAAGGGAGTCTTCCATGCATCATGTTTTGCAACCTTGATTTGATGGTATCCACTGCCACAAATCCAACTTAGTGAAATAAAAAACATTCTTCAACTGATCAAGTAAATCATCTATACGAGGAAGAGGGTATCAATTTTTCACCATGATTTTATTTAAGGCTCGGTAATCGACACACATTCTCCATGTGCCAGCTTTCTTTGGCACGATCACAATCAGAGAACCACAAGGATATGAACTGGGCCTGATGACCCCTTGATCCAATAAACCCTGTACCTGCTTCTTGATCTATGCCATCTCCACAACTGACATCCTTTACATGCCCACATTAAGAAGAGGAGAATCTTGTTGTAGATGTATCTCATGTTGCATTTCCCTCTTAGGACGTAATCCATCTGGTTCCTGAAAAATATCATCATACTTAGAAACAATATTAACTAATTCCTTCTTATGGGAAGGATCACATCCTTGGAAAGCATCGGATGCCATGACATATTTCTCTCTTAAAACCATGAGTACATATCTCTTATTAGTGTTTACGAGTCTTTTCATTTTCCCTGCACTAACAAGTGTTGTATTTACCCTCATGTTGTAATATCTAACAATATATTCCACTCCCCCCTTAGTAAGGTGGTATTTGTTCTCATGACGAAAGAAGATTGTTTTTCTATCATAAAGATAAGGACTTCCCAACACTATGCCACATATATGAAGTGGTACAACATACAAATCCACTTCATCAATCAACTTTGAAGCAATAGTAAATCTGACCCTACATTGTTTGGTGACATTAAGTTTTTCTTGATCACATACCCAACCAAGAGGATAAGGCTTTGGATGTGGTTTCATTTCAAGAAACATCTTCTTGACAAGTGCTTCAGATATTAAGTTTACTTGGGAACCCGAATCAAATAATGTATCTATCTTAGTGTGTTTAGATACAACTCTTATGTTAAATAATTCATTCCTCTTTCATTCATCATCATGAGATTCATTATTGGAACTTGAACTAACATGAAGGGAATATTTACCTTGTACTCCAACCGTTATGATATTTCCTTCATATCCTGAATTGGAACCAAGATCTTGTTGCACTGTAGCAACGGTTTTTGTCTTCCTCTTTCCACCGAACTATTGTGGTCTCTTATCTGGATGCATTTTCCAACAGTGTTCATCATCGTGACTGATTTTATTGTAATGAGTGAAATATGGGTTTCCTCCTTCTATTGTCACTATGGCAGTCTTCTTGTCCTTCCTTTTAAAATTCTTGAAATGTTTATGTGGGATATTGGAAGGTTTCTTCGTGGGATCTTCTTGAACATCCTTTCCCCTGTTCTCAAGGTGAGTGGCTTGCACACAAACTTCGTCAAGACTAGTGGGGTTAAACAAGAGAAACATATGACGAATATAACTGTGAAGTGTGCCAATATACTTCATTAATGTTTCATAAGAATCCAAAGGAATGTTTAATGTAAGAGATTTCTTCCTAAATTCTTCTGTGAAAATTTGTATAGTTTGACCTTTACTTTGTCTTAAAGTTTTCCATTCCATCATTTCTTTATGTAAATACCCTAATGGATAAAATTGATTCCTTATCATTGATTTAAATTCTGACCATGATGAAAGAATATTACCACACTTACTTATGTCCTGAAGCTTTCTCTTCCACCATAAGAGAGTGGTGCCTTCCAACCGAAGAGAAGTCAGTTGCACTTTAACTTCTTCTTCATCAATATGTTGAACACGACAATATACGTCAACCTGTCAGATCCAATTATCTAGCTTTTCAGGATTAACATCTCCATTAAACACAGGTAAAGAAAATTTTACATCAAGATTTAATAGTGGTTTCTTAAAACAGGCTTTATGGATAGAATGATGAGAATGATGAGAATGCTTAGAGGAAGAAGAACTAGAACTTGAAGGTGAATATGGAGGCTCAGGAGGATCTCCTCTAGCCCCTTGGTTTACCGAAGTATCATTAGCAACATGTGCTTCCTTTTTCTTTCCTTTCTTCTTCATCCTCTTCTCGTAATCTCCATACATTCATTCAACCATTTCTGACATGCAATAAAATACCATATGAAAGTTTTTCTCCTATTCATCATGCTTGTCTTCTTCTTCCATTTTCATCCTTTGGGATGCACGACCAACTTTGGGATTAAAATTCTTAATATTTCCTTCACCCTGCTTATGCTTGGCCCTAGTAAGCATTCACACTCAACAATTCAAGTCAAATACGACTGCTCTGATACCAACATGATCCAGGATATTTCATTGAGTGACTTATAAAGAATTCCATTAAATGAGAATAAATTAAAGTGCACCATTAAAGAAGGAAAAGCTCAATAATGAAGAGACATGAGCATCAAATATGAACACAAAAAATTGATAACGAAGTTCATCCCTGGTGGACTACGTCTCTGGGTCCTTCTCTCAAATGGGTAGGATTTTTTATTAACTCAGCAAAAGAATTTCAAAAAATACATAAGTATACCTCATTCTAAAATCAAGCTGCAAAAATAATGCTCAGATCAGAAAACAGACAACACCACAGAATTTGTGGCATTGATTTACCCAAAAATGATTGTCTCCACACCTCGATCTGACTCTGGCACTCCCAGGCCCAAGAAGAAATGTGTCTTGGTTTTTGTGCCCCTGCAACCTACAATAAATTCTATTGTACTTGCCTAGAACTACATGTCCACAACCATACCACAAGCGTGCCTCATCCTGGGCTTAGCGGATTCAAATATTAAGTAAAAATTGTGGCATTCAATACAATGTATGGGCCATTGTCTCGTTGGTTATGGCATGAGTATTAAGGCATAGTGTGGGGAGGAGGTCTTAGGGTCAAACCCGTGGGCCACACCCTTTTGGGTTTATAGTTGAAACAATGTATATATATATATATATATATGTTGTTCCGTCAACTTTGGTTGTGGCTCTATCCAAGGTGCTAAAAATTAGGATGTGGTTGGATTTTGCGTGGTCCGTCATATTTGGCGGACCCACCAATCCTTATTTTGTTTCAAAATTTGGATACAGGTTGTCATTGAGCATTTTCCCACTGCCACATGGTAGCCCTTATTTGGGCCACGTGGCAACCTCCCATTCAGCCACGCCATCCACTTCCATTTCAGTGCCACATCATCGTACAGATTCCATGTCACTACCAACTCACCATGCCACATCACTGTATGGATCGTACGGACTGCCACGTGGCACAATCCCATTGGTCCATGGATTGGTCTAGAACTACCAAATATGGGTGACATGTGGCATTCTATGGTGTTACCATGTCACCATGTTGATGTCAGCATGACACATGTCACCTCCTGCTCCTGCCACATGTGTTTTACGAATGTTGATGTCATTTGTACGTATGTTGACATCAACAATATGGATGATGACTCATCCCTCGTGCTGACTGGGCTAGGTTGACCAAACTTTAGCCGCAAATATATTTCGATCCGTAACTCTGTTTGACGAGCCATTTACGCCATTAGAAATCTTACGATGCACTCTTCATGATAATGTCATTTTCACTGAGTTTTGGTAACTTTGATTTTTTTCCCTTTCTCTATCTGTTGAAGCCATTAGGAGTTTCCTCTGTGACTTCTGAGTTGTTCTTAGCCTTCTCTGGATCCTTTTTGGATCAAACTTGGCTTCACAAGAAGTAAAGAGGATCACTATGTGTATTTTAAATTAATTGGTGATCATTTGATTTATTTGGCCTTGTATGTGGATGAAATGTTGTTTATAGGAAACAATAAGGAGATTATCCAGGATTTGAACACTCAGTTGTCCTCTAAATTTGACATGAAGGATATCGATTCTTCAAATTTCATTTTATGTATGGAAATTAAAAGAGAAAACTTTGGTTAAATTAGAGAAAATATGTCGAGACAATATTGCAGAGGTTTAATATGCAGGAATGTAAATCGGTCAAGGCCCCTATTCCTATTGGTCTAAAGTTATATGTGGATGAGTGTCCCAATACACAGGAAGAGGAGGAGGACATGTTTCGTGTTCCATATGCGAATTTAGTTAGTAGTTTAATGTATGAAATGGTATGTACTAGAATGGACATTACACATGAAGTGGGAGTTTTGAGAAGGTATATATCAAAACTAGGGAAGGAGCATTTGACAAGAATAAAAAGGGTTTTAGGTATTTGCATGGCACTGCAAGCTATGGATTGTGCTACCAAGGAAGACCAGGATTGGACAGAGTGTTGGACATACATGGCTTTGTGGATGCATATTGGGTTGGATATCTAGATCATAGGAGATTTAGAAGAGGGTATGTGTTTAACCTATTCGCAGGAGCAATCAGTTGGATGAGAAAAAGACAAGTTGTAGTGGCACTTTCAACTACATAAGTTGAATACATGGAAGACACTCATGCCATTAAGGAATAAATATGGTTACAAATGTTTTTTTTAGGTATTGGGTTGGTACATAAAGTTGTAAGGATAGATTGTGACAGCCAGAGTGCAATTTTTCTGGCGAAGAACCCGATTTATCATTCAAAGACAAAGCATATTGATATTCAATATCACTTTGTGAGAGACATGGTTGAAGAAAATAAAGTGTTGTTGATGAAGGTGGACACTTTGAAGAATGTTGCATATTCATTAAAAAAATATTTGAGCACTAAGAAGTTCTCTTGGTGTAGAGGATCCATGGGAATTGTTTCCCTGGATTGTTGACTATGAAACCCTTTAACCCTCTGTATGGAAAAAAAACAACAAGTGGGAAAATGTTGGGTATGTGTTATATTATTTCCACGACTAGCTCTATTATCTTCTATGTTGCATTGGGCGCGCAGGGCGGTTTGGGGGGGGAGGGGGGGAACTAGGTCCCCCTTTGGGAGGTTGCAGGGGGGGATATCCCCCATACGTGGGGGTTCAATGGTAGCGCCCTCGCGAAAAAAACTTTCCTCAAGAAACGTGTCACATTTTTTCCTCATTTTTTTTGTTGCTTCGATTTTCATGTCCATTGTTGGGAAGTTTTTTAACACATGGTTTTTTGTCGATGGTTTTCTATTGTTGGTTAAGGAATTAAGGTTTTTGACTAATCCAAGTCATTGGGTTAGGGTTTTAGATGTCATTGGCTCCTATATCTATATTGTATTGTAAACAATGTATCACTATGAATGAATATAGAATATGTTGGTTTTCCCAGTTTGGGTTTCCAGTGGAAAAATATCTGTGTAATGTGTGTATTTTCCATTGTATCTTTTCTATTCTTTTATTGAAAATATATATGCAGTAAAATATTGTACAAGGTTAAAATCTACAGATCTTTGACTTAGCTGATTTTTTTCTCTTGGTCGAGCTAGATTGACAACCATCATCCATCGTCAATATGCCCCTCGCAACTATATATCAATGGTCAATATGTGGTCTTAGAGCCTTCTTTTCATAGTCACGTTTCAATTCCAAACCCTGACCACTCCGATGGGCACCTCCGATGGATGATTTAGATCTGCTATCGAAAAGTTTCCAAGTGGGGATGATCAACATTCTAGATCTACTCCTAGGTATCAAATCCTCTTGAGAAGATGTGACATCATTTTTCCAGTAGAGAATTTTCAGAACTTGCCACATGGACAAGTGGAACCCACCAAAGATTCCCCAAATCATATCAAATTTGAGTGACACGTGTCATGTCAACCTACCACATCAATGCCAATGAGGAAAAATAGCAAGGTGCCACATGTCCATGGTGACGTTAGCCTGACCATATTTTTCTTAGCCATTTTTTGGGTTCTCGATCGAGCCAAATCAATGGCTCTCGTGCTTCGTCAGGCCTCCCTGCACAACTCCATATCAACGGTTTATATTTACTCTAAGATTCCCCTCGTCGGAGTCATTTTTGAATTCTAGAGCCTGGCCACTCTGATGGGAACCTCCGATGGATGGTCCATATCTTCTCTTGAACCTTTTTCAAGTGGGGTTGATCAATAGCCCATATATTCTCATAGGTATCAAATATTCTTAGCCAGGTCTCACGTCATCTTTCCAGCAGAGCCCTGCCAGAACTAACTAGAACCTACCACATTGACACACGGGAACCCTCCCTAAAGCCCATCAAAGAACATCAGAATGGGTGACACTTGTTATATCCTCCTTGCCACGTCATTTCTGACATAAGTGAATAAAGGATTTCCACACATATAGGATGACATCATCATGATAACATTTTCCTTAACCCATTTTGGGTTCTTGTTCGAGCCATATAGATGACTCTCACACATTTTTGGTCTTCCTATTAAACCTTCAGATGAATGGTTGAGATTCAAGCTCAGAGTCCCCTCGTCAGAATCCTATTTAAATATTAAACCCTGATCACTCTAATGGGAACCTCCAATGGATGGTCCAAATTGACTCTCAAACCTCTTGCAAGTGGGATCGATCTTCTCTCGGGTATCAAAGCTTCTTGACCAGGTGTCTTATCAGCGTGCTTGTGGAGTAATTTCAAGGAAAATTAGTGACTTCCATGTGGACACAGGAAACCCATCGGATACACAGGTCAACATTTCAAAAATGGGTGACATGTGTCGCACTTTCTTGCCATATCAACACTAGTATATACCAATACCAAGCTTCCATGTTTCTTTGCTAATATCGTCAGTGACCACACAATCACTCCAACGAGTGTACTGTTGAACAATGGTCCAGATATTCTCTTGTGCCTCCTTCAAGTGGGCCCAATCAATGTTCCAAATATTCTCTCATACCTTCTTCAAGTGGGACCGATCAATGGTCTAGATTTTCTCTTGGAGGCCTATTTGGGACCTAGCCTTTCGATCACTCTAACAGGGCACGCCTCTGATCAACAGTCGCTA
>JZKD02S1660634.1:42076-62569 GCA_000966675.3 Picea glauca | reverse complement strand
TCTAAATTTACAAACTAAATTATATGGATCTATCCACATGGAAATAAAGAAATGGCGATTTGAATTTTACAAACTAAATTATATGTATAGATCCTCCTACATAGAAAGAATGGTAGGACAATCTTAATTCTACAAATTGAATTATATGAATATATCCTCATAGAAAGAGAGTTATATATAAAATAATATGAATATATCCTCGTAGAAAGAGAGTTATATAAAATAACATGGTTAGTTTGTTCTATTATTCTTAGCTTCTCCAATAATACTTCGAGATATATTCATGAGCATTTATGTAGGGTAGTGCATGTTTGTATTAAGTTTTCAAAATATACCATTTATTAATTAAATGTACTGAAGCACCATTCAAAGTAAACACAATTATAAAGGTATTATTTTTTACTTCAATTGTCTAGGATATATTAGTTTTCTCAAAGTTTAAAAGAAAATGTATTATAAAATATTTTGTTTAAAGTTTAGAAAATATATGTTGAATTATTTTTTAAATAATTTGATGTTTATTTATATAAGTTAGAGTGAATAATGTCAAATAAATGTAATTGAAGTGATTTAGTGAAAAAGTTGTTTTTTTAATTGTACTTTTTATCATATTTTACAATATTACTTTTTATAATTTGATTATTATTAAGATGTTAATTTAATCCTAAGTGACAAAAAAAAATCATCTCAATTTTATTATTTAATAAAAACAAAATCATCACATATTCAAATACAAATAATGAAGCCAAATTCAAAGACCCATATTAACTATCTCTCTTTTAAAGTGATGACTATGTCATTAATTTTATTTTATTTTATCTTCACAATTAATATTAATATTTTAATCTGAATAACTAATTTAATATTTTATTATCTTCTAATTTTTTCAATTAATTTTATGATTTTATTAATATTTTAATTTCATTTAATTTTTAATCTCAATCTCAATCGTTAATTTAATATTTTATTCATTCATCTTTCCTCTCTTCAACAGTTATTCACTAATTTTCTTCTCTAAATACATACTACAACACTTTTTTTTTATCATTTATCCTGAATGTCCACTCAAAATATTAGATGTTTCAAAACTTCATACATGCATAATTTTTATCCAAAAACATTGTTCCCTACATAATGAAACCATTTTAACCTTAAATATTAAATTAATGTAACCTGACATGAATCTATTCCAATTCTCAAGGAGATTTACTACATTTCTTTTCTTGCTAGGCTATTGATCAGAACATAGCATAATACTTTTCTTAACTATAAGCTATTATTAGACTCCAATATTCCTTTTATAAAAGGATCAAAGTAGCACATCCTTACAAGCTGATTTCATTAATTTTGGAATGTCCCACCACTTTGTTTTTGTTTTTTTGAAGGGTGGGCCCATTTGTCATTATTGCACATAATTCAAATACAAATTAATTGTCTCCCATATTATCCACCTTTAACACCTTTGATCTCTTGCTTTGGTCTTTTGTTAAAACACACTTCATTAAATTGTAAGCTATAGTACAACCGAGATGGTTGTTAGAATGGCAAAAATTATCCACTTCAGACAAGAGTTGGAGTATGTGCTTACGTGGAAGATAAGCTAGAGTTTTCGTTGACAACGGTACACGTTGGCACTGACCCATCAGCCGCCTTTATCCATCCGTATTGAGGCCATTGTGTTTGGCTCTTCGCTATTGAAGGGCCTACTGATACAGTGGGATTCCCCTGTACATTATATATTTAGAATCCAAATAATTATTACAGTTGCGTGTCGCTTTCAATTTTTTGTGTTTGTCAAATGATTCTCCTCGATTGTTGAGTAGTTTGGAGGCCAAGGCAATCTCCCCAACCAAACATGATGTATTCTGTACCAGAAGGTTTGAAGATGTGGAAAAAAAATTGGAAATTTATGTTGAAGAAAAGGTTTTCTTATAATGGTTTGTTGATATTGTTTTCCTGTCAGTGATGGAACCTCAACTTTTGTGTTCAGAAATGACATAAAGTCAATTTGTAAATGATGTTAAATTCCACTATGTTGGTGTTGTACTAGGAGTTCAGCAAATGAATAATATTACCATCTTCATGCTTTTTCTCTTTCATAATAAAGAAAAAGCAAAGATTTCATTTTTAAAATGTAAAGGGAAAGGAAAGAATGTGATAAATGTAACATATTTGTGTAAAGGCCTCAACCATCACTTTGAACTTTGCAATATTGATAGTCACATCAATGGAAAATGATGTTGGAAACCTCACTCAAAACTAGGACCAAAGAAAAAGAACAAAGAGGAGCCAAAGAAGAAGAACATGTTAAGCATGGATTAGGGGGAAGTAATAGAATGATTTTTAATGTGGATGATAAGATTGTTTATGCTACAATACACAAGAAGGTGAACATGTGCAGCCAATGAGACAATGAATGAACAAAAGGAGATGACAAAATTATTTCACATAAAGAGTCATCTTCACAGGAGTAAAGTTGATCCTCTACTAGATTCTAGATCACAAGCCAACCTCATTACAAAGGAGTTTGTAAAGATACTTGGATTGGAGGCCTATGACCATCCACATTCATACATGTTGGGATGGGTGAACAAGGATGAGGAAGTCAAAGTTACCAAATAATGAAAAATTAGACTTTCCATTGGTTCCAGTTACAATAATGAAGTGGAGGTGAATGTAGAGTTGCTTGATGTTTGTGGTGTAGTGTTTGAGATCCCTTGTATTTGAGGGATGTTATCTTCATGAGGAAAGCTAACTAATAGCACATGATTAAGGATCACAAGTTCTTCATCTTCAAATTCCATGTCCAAGATTTCTTTTGTGAATGCCAACTAAGGCAAATTATTAATTAACTTGCATAAAATGTTTTTGTTGTTGATCTTGAGTCAATATCAACAATAAGATGGGTTGGTAGAAGTGAAGATGTTATGGAAGTGCACAAAAGAGAAGAAACAACAATGAGAAGAGTGTTGATCTACATTTGTTGATCAATGTTAGTGTACATAAATCCATCCTTTTTATTTTTCTTTCCCCCTTATGTTTCTCGTATATTTTATACTTGATCATTTTCCCCTTTAAAATGTGGGTTGTGGATCGGGATACCATCAAGTTCACAAGTTTGCAAACTCGCATACCTACAAGTCTATACTTAGTCACTTGTCTTACTTAATGATCCCGACACTTATCCATTTTTTGTTGTTGCGGGAGTCCCATTGTAGGAGACTAATCCACTCCTTGTCCCACAAATACCCCTGTCCCACAATCTACAAACCCATAGCACTCAAAACGACCCTTTCGATTTCCACATCATGCATAATGAATTGTTTACCTTTTTCATACTTAGCCGATTTCTCGAATGTGGATGAGGGACTCCCCTTCATTCCATTTTCCTTTTTTCCTAGAACTACAGTCCCACATCCTACAATCCTGCATCCTCTAGAATGACTAGATCACTTCTGCAACCTGGACAATTGATTTTTCTTATACTTACCCTATTTCATCAATGTGGATGCGAGAGTCACTCTTACTTCTCTTTTCAATCTCCATACTTGTAGTCTCGCATCCCACAATCCCACATTCATCATATTGCACTTTCCATTCCTTACTTCACACCTATTAGCACAGGGGCAGACCCAGGGTTCAACGCTTCAACAACGCACCAACAAAACCCTAACTACCGGTCCTTTCGACAACACCTACGAAGTAGATGAAGTCTCACCCGAGGTAGAAACAAGAGGGGTTGCAGGACTCAGGTGTCTAGAACCAAGCTGGGACACAGATCTTTGATTACAACACTTAATAAAGCACTTAGACAACAATATACATTAGTTCTTGAATCTCATTCATATCGCAGATTAAACCTTTAATAGAGAACATCGCAGTAACCATAAAGACCAAGCACTCCCAATCACTTAGCACATAGCTTAGCTCAGATATAGCATTCAATCATCTTTAAGCACTAAGCAACAACATCAAATGCATTCATCATACATTATAACAACATCACTAAGCAAATAAACAACATAAATCATAAATCATATCGCATAAAGCACATCAAGACACAAGATATACGTGGTTCACCCCAGTGTGGGGCTACGTCCACCAACTTCTTCTCTTCTTCTTTATTAGTCTTCAATCTTCTTACATTCTGTTGCTCCTGTGCACAAAGCCACAAATCCAACTCCGTCGAGGACATGAGATCTACGCACAGAGCACCAAATCCTCCTTCCCTAAATCAAGTCAAGGCACAAAACCTTACATACAACATCCGTGCACAAAGAAACCTACAAAATACTTCTGCTTAGCTCCGCAAGTCTTAAAATATGCTTGCACAAAGCCAACTAGGCATGCAATAAGCCAATCAATAACTACTTTTACATCACTTAGCTACTACTTATTTATACATTTACAAACAGGCCTAATCATGGGTAACCCAATGGGCTGACATCCCCTAACCCATTACATAAACCCTAGCAAACCCTTTGCTCGGTCCACAAGTCCAAAAAACAAGCGAGATCCCGCAATCTGAGCTCCGCCTGGGCGCTCCATCTTCGACCAGCCTGTCGAAGTCCCAAAAATGGTCAAACACGACCAATGTTTCCTCAAAAATTGGTCGAGGGCCAACATGACCCCAACACTCACTTGTGACTTGTCCCGAGTCACTCAGGTCTGGGAAACACTGCGTCAAAGGCCTCAATCTTAGCTCAAGCTACCTCGACTTGTGGTTTTGCTCGAGCCGCCTACTCGGTGAACTGCTTTATCACCGGCTCTGTAATAGCCCCTTCCAAGAATTGTTCCACTGTTGCAACCACTTGGTCTAGCTGCGAGAGCCTTGCCCTTCAATCTCTTCAAAAATCCTGTAGGCTTCGTCCTGCACCGGCTGTAGTCTCTGTGTAACTTCCATGACTCTTCTCTTTATGGAAATAATCTGTTGTTGGATTGTGCACTACTCCCATGATCTCTTCATTTTATCAATTGTAGTGAGTGACTTCATCTGTGCTTGGACGGTAGAGGCTTGTTGTTGCGACTCCTATAGTTGTTCTTCCAATTTCCTCAGTTTTTTATCTTTTGCGAGGTGTTTGTAGGTCTGCGCACTACGATCACTCAATTGCTTACATTCTGAGGTGAGTGCCCTGATCCTTCCAACTGCGCTCCTGGAAGCTTCCTCCCTCTGTTCGTACACTTCTTGCGGAGTGCTCGACACTGCTTGAAGCTCCAAATTCATTACCCGTGCTTGAAGTTGTTGAATGGACTTAGCAAGCTTCCCCACTTGCATCTCGACTGACTCTTTTTATTCCTACGGCAAGCCCGACACAGAGCAAAGTTCTTTAGTTACCACTCCTTTGACCACAGTCATTCTGCAAGAAACTGGTATTTTTCTTTCTATATCTTTGCATTGTACTCCTAAAACATCACCTAAATTTCATCTTTCTCCTTCTCGTAGGCGGTTACATAAGACTGCGCAACTCGTAGTTGCTATAAGACCTCTTCCTTTTCTTGCTTCAAGGCTTCTGTAGCTTGTTCCTTTTCTTCCTGGACTCGACGAAGTCGAGCCTCTATTACATCTTCTAGTCTTCATAATTGGGTGGGCTCATCCCCCAATTTTGTAATCTTCGACGAAGAAGGCGCAGTAGGTACTGCGTGGCTCGAATGGACGACTTGTTGTATCTCCTTCAACTCCTTCTCAATTCTTTCATATAGTGTCTCCTACTTCTCTCCATGTCTCTGCAAGATATCCTCTGAAGCGTCCTCCACAACTGTGATGATTAGATCGACGTCTTCCTCTATGAGCGTGGCCTTCATCTTGGGCTTACTAGCACATGTCTTCTTTCTTGATGAGGGTTTCTGCGGAGAAACCTTTCTCTTCTTTAATGTTTCGGCCTTAGTAGGGGGATCCTTCGGCGGTGTAACTCTGCCTTTGTCTTGTTTTTCTCCTTCTTCTTGATTCACTTCACCTCCTCCTCCTCCTGTGGGTGAGGCAGGCCCACTTTCCTCCGAGGCGCTGTCCCCCTCATCAGTTTTTATGTTCTGCACTTCCTTCTTTTTCTTCTTTTTCTTCACACTAGTCTATCCATCATGCTTGACCCGGGTGACCAAGGGACTTCTAATGATGTCGGGGTGGGAGAGTTCTGCATATTCCACTGGTGCAAGGAAATCTATTGGCCATTCTTTGGTGATCTCCTCCATGTCTTCATCGGACAACTTATAATAGGAACATATATCCTCCTTACTCTCATCCATGTGCGCAGTGATATAGATAAAGTGTCGATCTATGCGAAACTTCGCTAGCAGTCTATACTGGTGCAATGTGTTCGGTGTCATGCATGGAAATGACCAAATAGTGCACTTCAGCTGCTGGTAGTAGGCATGGAACACAACGTTCGACTGCCACTTCTTTGACATATCATTTGTATACCACAAGGTGGAGAACCTTGCGACCAATGGCTCTAATGGCTCAATTTCTGGAAATGTTGCTCCTTCTACCATCTGCCAAGCAACAAATGGGATCAATACAAGTAACTAGCTAAAATGGAATGCATACCCCTGATCTTATCCTTCATGACAGTCTTTCTCAATCTCGTTGATGGGGTAAATCGCCCAGTTCATTTGCATCCCCTCCACGCACTTTCCTGTGAGGTCTACTCCGAATCCAGTGACCTGTGTCAGACGGTTCTTTCTGACGAGCTTGCCAGCTATAAGATGACAAGATAGGTGCACTGTGCCATCCTGGATGGAGGATACCTTGTATCCTCGCTTTCCCTTTTCTACATCGTCATAATATTCCTTTATGCATTGTGTAAAGGAGCGATATGAAGTCTTCCCTGGGTAGAACTGTTGAGGTTCCGGTCCCTGCATGCTCAACCCTGTAATCAAGTGGATGAACATAGGATCCACAGTAACGTGTCTGTCGATCCAAAGATATCCTCCGTGATAACAGGACAGGAGGAGTTTAACGCAGACATTAACCTTCTGATGTCGACCAAAGTGAGGGATCTTCATTAAATTCAATATCGTTGACTGCGCAAGCTCCTTAATCCACGACTGAGAGACTATGCGTGGCTTCTTCCTAGTCGTCTTCATCAAATACCTATGTGGCGCAAGCATCGCATAGTTCTTCCTGTCTCCGAGGTTAAAGTCATTGTTCTCCAGAGTTGGGATCTGTCCTAACTGGGATCCAACTACGCATATCCCCTTCGGGATGTACACAGTGATCAACGTGTACTCGAAGTCACATGGGATACTCTCGTGGGTAACCATGCGAACCAAAGGTGGTATATAATCTGGAAAGACTGATGGGATATGCTTCGCGTTAGCCAGATCATCGCAGTGCTTTCTTCGCTTCTCAGTAGTACAACTAGAATGACGTCCAGTCGAGGGGGATGCTTGCAGTGCCCCAGTCGACAACACTTGTATTCCTACATACATAACTCTCTCTATCATGAGCTCCACGAGAATATCCTCTACAGACTTCTCTAATGCACTAGGTTCGCCCGACATTCACACTTGTAACCAAATAGATCGGGTAGGCAAATGGACAAGCAAGGTAATCAATTGGATGGCAAGGTCTAGAAACCACAGTGAGATATAAAATCGATTCTCTTTTAGCTTGGATAATCACGGGTGGTAAAAATTGGTCCTGACACAGTGTCCGATGAGTTAAATAAGCAAGCATCGTAACAAATTCCTCCAACGGGCAGGAATTCATCAATCAATGTGAATCTGTCTCTTATGGCGCGGTCTCAATGGTCCATTCTCTCATAACTACATTTTCTAGCCATTCTAGGGCATCATTCTAATGGTTGGGCCCCCTCCAACAAGCATATATCTTCACCATGGCGAAGTCCCATTCTATGTGGTTGTGTTATTCCGGTGAGGTTCAATTTCTGTAGATCTGCCACCTGCAAAGTCTTTTCTGAAGCTTCTTGTAGTTTTTCTAAATTGGATTTATTCTTACTGAGCTTTCTTTCCTTCTTTCCTGTGATCTGAGTCTCTAGATTCCACTTTCCATTCTTATTCTTATCTTTTCTTAGCATATTGACTTCACGTTGCTGACGTGCTCTCAAAGGGTTCAAAGGTAATACCTCTTTTCTTACTATGTCCTGGGTGGACATACTTTCTTCTTGCATGGATAGGTCCTTCACACCTTCTTGCATTCTTTCAACTTTGAAAACTACTTGTCTTTCATTTTGTTGCTTCGACTCAACTTCTCATTCTTCTATCAGTCGATCTATTCTTTGAGCTATGAGATCCCTTAGTTATTGATTTTTATTTTTTGTAGCTTCTTCCTCTTCTTTCCTTCTAATCTGATCCTTCTTGATCCAAGTCGTTCCTAACAAAAGTGGAAAGGGGGAGTTGTTCTCAACAAATTTAACGACTTCAAATTCTTCTTCAGTCGATGTTTCATGAGCAATCATAAGTATATTAGTAACTTTTCCACATAGGGTTATCATATTTCCTTTAAACAAGCCTATCCTTCCCAATGAAGGCTTTCCAAAAATTTCCCAAGTGCTTTCTGGCATAATATTCACGTGTGTTTTTTCATCCAATACACAGCTATGTCGAAGTCTTCTATTCTTGTAACTATGTGTTGTGCTTCTTTCATGATCTCTGGTAAACTAATGTCTTTGTGATCATCCATTACTTCTTTTAACTGTATTAACATAGTCTCTGACTCTTTTTTTGTATGATTATTTAACATATCCTTAGTCTCTTGACCTTCTTTATAGTTTTCTTGTCTCATGTTCATCTTTTCAACTTTAGCAATCATCCTTGGGAAATCCTCAACCTCATGACCAATATGTTTACAACAAACACAAATAGGACATGTACCAGGGCATTCCTTAGCAAGATCTCCTCATATTATGCAATTATAAAACAATGTTAATCCTCTCTTTCTTTTAAGCGATCCCCATCCTCTCCTGTACTATACACTGGGATCACAGTGATGGACCTGCAATCTGCAAAAATTCTTTCTAGTTTCCTGCATCCACTTGTTAGTCCAAAAATTATTTCTATGCATAGTAATAACATATCTTTCTCTATTTCTATCAAATTTATTCATATCAACTCTTTCTTCTAACTGTTCCCTAGCTTTCAGACTAGGAAAAAATCTATCAAACATATCTAGATTCATATTTTCAAAGAAAACATTTCCACTTTTCTTACCCTTACCAAAGCACAAAGCTTTAAGATCTTACCTCTTTTCTTGAGATCAGGTTTCTTTCTTAGCATAGAGCTTCACAAGTCAAGTAGAATATTGCGCACTACAACAACATATATACACACAAATCTTTTTATTTTCTTCATTTCCCAACAATCACAGTTTCAGGTCCCAGTAATGGAACCATTTGTTGGCACAAGGAAAAACCTAGGGTTTAACGCTTCAACAACGCACCAACAAAACCCTAACTACTGGCCCTTTCAGCAACAACTGCAAAGAAGATGAAGTCTCACCCGAGGTAGAGGCAGGGGGGTTGCAGAATTCAAGTGTCTACAACCAAGCCGGGACACAGATATGTGATTACAACACTTAGTAGGGAACTTAGACAACAATATACATTAGTTCTTGAATCTCATTCACATCTCAGATTAAACCTTTATTACAAAACATTGTAGTAAACATAGAGAACAAGCACTCCCAGTCACTTAGCACATAGCTTATCTCAGATCTAGCATTCAATCATCTTTAAGAACTAAGCAACAACATCATATGCATTCATCATACATTATAACAACACCACTAAGCAAATAAACAACATAAATCATAAATCATATCGCACAAATCACATCAAGACACATGATATACGTGGTTCACCCCAGTGTGGGGCTACGTCCACCAACTTCTTCTCTTTTTCTTTATTAGTCTTCAATCTTCTTACATTATGTTTCTCCTGTGCACAAAGCCACAGAGCCAACTCCGCCGAGGACATGAGATCTGCACACAGAGCACTAGATCCTCCTTCCCTAAATCAGGTCAAGGCACAAAACCTTACATACAACGTCCGTGCACAAATAAACCTACAAAATACCTGCTCTTAGCTCGCAAGTCTTAACATACTCTTGCACAAAGACAACGAGTCATGCACTGAGCCAATCGATAACTACTTTTACATCGCTTAGATACTACTTATTTATACATTTACAAAAAGGTCTAATCATGGGTAAAACCATGGGATGACATCCCCTAACCCATTACATAAACCCTAATAAACCCTTTACTCCTTCCACAAGCCCACAAAACAAGCGAGATCATGCGATCTCAGCTCCGCCTGGGCGCTCCATCTTTGACCAGCCTGTCGAAGTCCCAAAAGTGGTCAAACACGACAAATGTTTCCTCAAAACTTGGTCGAGGGCCAAAAAAACCTCCATACTTAACCATTTTTCATGTTTCCAGATATCATATCACCATTCCCAATGAAATTTACTTCCCCACCACCACGTCAGCCGCCACTTGTGTGAATCTAATACCACTTTTAAATGGTGTGGATTTCGTAAAAGCTTTGCAATAAACTCAAAATCAGACCATGCATACTAGAAAATTTAAAATAAGAGCTAAAACAATTGATAATCAAGGTGATACATGGTAAAATAAATAAATAATTAAATTCCTTGTTGTAAAAAGATTATATCGACAAGAGCGCCACCTATTCGTTTGAAAGGAAATCAATGTAAAGACATGTCAAATAAAAGGAAAGACTTGTATTACGGAGACACTTTCAACACCCTTGGACATGAAGACCACCAATTCCAGTGGTCACTGTAAATGTGTTGAACYTGCACAGAATAGATCTAGCTAAACAATAATACACACATTTGYAGAGAGAATTGGAAAAAGAAGAAGAAGGAGAGAAAGAATGGAAGAATTCTCATTAACCGTATTCCACACTAAAAGAGTGAATAATTTACAATAGATATAAGATACATGAGTAACTAATGATCCATAGTGGTTTTCTAAAGTGATCTGGACACACACCAACAATTACGAGAGTAAACTGCCACCTAGTCTAGTCTCTTAGGCAGTTATAGGAGTGAACTGCCACCTAGTTGAGTTAACTAGTCAACTAGTCTTCAGTTAACTTAATGAACAAAGAGTAGTGAGGAGTTAACTTATGAAATCAAGGGTAATGCGCTAGTCTGGTGATGATCCCAAGGCAAGTTTGCATTAGCTGGTGATGACCCCAATGTTGCATGGTGACAAAACCAATGCAGCATCTAAACTCAACTAAACTAGTCAAATTGAAGTGTCAACTAAAAGAGAATATTCTCCAGGTGGAATATTCTCCCCTAAAATATAGGAGACTAGATAATGACTAATTATGACTAATAAACAAGGAAAAACCTTAGGAAAAATAAATCCTAGKTGTGTGTGAAGTAACTCCAACACCCCCCTTTGAACATCACTATGGTGAAAATAAAGAATGGGTCCCAGCAACAAGGCCATGTTAGGTACCCAAATACAAAAGATACACTGAACTAAATGGGGAAAGAGGGAAAAACTCATGGGAACAAAACCCCCCCTCAAATTATAATGCATAAAACAAAAAATGAGAAGGAACAAAAATAGTTGCTAAGCAACCTTGTCCTTCACTCCAAGAAGACCTCACAACTATGCAAGTTTGTGCTCGTTGAAGATTTTTTTGAAGATGTAGATGTCTGCACAGATCTGATGAAGTATATGAACCATTGATATGTCCCCACATATCCACTTTATCTTCTTGTAATGAAAAATATCCAAATAAATTTTGGATGAAATTTTGAAAACCGTGTGGCCGTTTCCGGAAAAACGTTGAAATTTTGTTGATTTTGAAACGATCATAACTTCACTTTCCGGACTTCGTTTCGAACAATTTATTTTTTGAAATTGGACATTTTTCCAAGAGGAATTCAAATATCCAATTTGTTTCTGCAAATAGTGCTCAGAAAATATCAGAATGACGTCTGATGTGCGAAGCTTCCTTTTTGACTCCTGAGATGCATGCATGATGCATGCAAACGTGTCTACATGTGACTCCTGAGATGAATTCCATTTATATTCCACATAAATTTCAGAAAACAAATCTGAAATGGAGTAGACATCATATTCAATTAATGGAATACAATTTTCTGCAAAAACTTTTGTAGAAGACTCTTCATAATAAGAGGCTTGATCTTCTGACAGTTTCTCTTCTAGCTCTATCTTTTCAATCCCCTGCATGAAATATTCACAATATTATTTATTCCCAAATAGAACCTTTGATATGGTCCATAATTCATTTGGAGTGAAGTCTTGTGTAACATCACATACTTGGTGGAGATTTTTTGGAGAAATAAAATAGAGGATACATCCTATGGCCATATCTTGTCTATTGAGAAAATCATTTTTCTCATCAAAAGAATCAGGATCTACTTCCATTTCCATATTTATTTGGTACAAGCCTCTACATCTGAGAAGAATCTGAATTTTTGGCTTCCATTCCAAATAGTTATGAGGCGTGAGAAGTATTTTCAGCGAATAATCTATCTTTTTGTTGTCTTCAATCTTTTGTACCTACAAACAATTTTTGTGTAGTTTTTTCTTAGCAGTCCATCGGCTCTGATACCATGTAAATGTGTTGAACCTGCATAGAATAGATCTAGCTAAACAATAATACACACATTTGCAGAGAGAATTGGAAAAAGGAGGAGAGAAAGAATTGAAGAATTCTCATTAACCGTATTCCACACTAAAAGAGTGAATAATTTACAATAGATATACGATACATGAGTAACTAATGATCCATAGTGGTGGTCTAGAGTGATCTGGACACATACCAACAGTTACGAGAGTAAAATAGCACCTAGTCTAGTCTCTCAGGCAGTTATGGGAGTGAACTGCCACCTAGTTGCGTTAACTAGTCAATTAGTTTTCAGTTAACTTAATGAACAAAGAGTAGTGAGGAGTTAACTTAGGAAATCAAGGGTAATGCGCTAGTCTGGTGATGATCCCAAGGAAAGTGTGCGTTAGCTGGTGATGATCCCAATGTTACATGGTGACAAAACCAATGCAACATCTAAACTCAACTCAACTAGTCAAACTGAAGTGTCAACTGAAAGAGAATATTCTCCCCTAAAATATAGGAGACTGGATAATGACTAATTATGACCAATAAACAAGGAAAAACATTAGGAAAAATAAATCCTAGTTGTGTGTGAAGTAACTCCAATAATCACAGGAATATAAGTGGTATTTGTCTCTTCCCCTTACAGAGAAGGAAATAAACAAGGTCTAGAGTTCAAGCATTGCATTGGTTGGGTGTGTACCTGAGGTAGTAGACTTCAAAGAATCATTCAAATACAAGGGAAGTCACCAATTTCTTTGTCCCCTTCAATATTCAGGAGGATGTTGCAACTTCCATACCTCGCTATGATTTTCAAGAATGCAGAAGAAAACGAGTTTCTCAAAGAAATGTTGATTTTAAGAAGAAACAAGGATTTGCCTAATAAAGTGATCACATGTACATCAAGGGAGAATAAGTATATATAGAGGTTATTGTAGTCATTATTTATATGAACATATGAATAGGTGATTTAGTCGATATATGAATGTATTGGGGTATTTGAATTAGGTTATTCTATTCCTTAAGGAGTTATCATATAAATCATCTCTCTTATATATTGTGGATTGTTGTTCCATGCTCACATTTGGTGTACATTGTGTGTATTTTGGTTCATTATGTTATTATATGGATTTGGTACATAACATTTGGTATCAGATCAAATGATCCTTGGGTTTGGCTCATTTAAAAAATTCATATTAACATTTTCACTCCAACTTTTTTCCATTGAATTTTTAGGGCCCAGATAAGACATAGTGAACTAGATTTGCCAAAATTTTAGATTTTGGTTCGTTATACTTTGGGATTTATAAGCTATGGAAGTTAGGGTTTTATTATGTCCCTAAAACTAATCTCAAACACGTGTTCAAGGTAAAATAGATATATGTAAATCTAGCAAGATGTTCCATGTTATTGATGATATGGCAGTCTATAAAAGTTTTCTCTTTGAAATAGGGAAAAAACAAGAAGTTATAGTCATGCAAGAATAAATTTCCCTTGAAATGTTCAAATTGAATTAGACCAATGGGAACCTAAAGATGACATCTCAGAGTACATCCTATAAACATTTCAACAATAGAGGATCAAAATTTGTGAAGTTGTAATAGGTTGTGTGTGTGTGTGTATTAAAAAAAAGATGATTTTGGGGGTTGTTCTCTATATATTTGTTTTATTTATTTATTTATTTTCTACTTTTTATAATTTTGTTTGCAAAAGTGTTGGTTTTATCAAGTCATGTATTTCCAAAACTCGTATGTCCACACACATATTATTTCATTATCTTGAAGCTCAATAAATATACAAAAAATGATTGTTGGTATTCCCTAATGGGTGACTCTTCCTATCACCTACTACGACTCTTCATATTTACAATTAATGTTACAAGTAACACAATCCCAAGGATTATGTATCCAATATTCCCACCTTAATCCAAAGGGGTGTTTTTGAGTCCAAACATCATTTTGAACTTTTCAATTTTTTCTCTTCTGAGAACTTTGGTGAAAGTGTTCACAATTTTCTCATTTGTGGAATAATGTATCAAGTGAATGGTTTTGGCCTCTATATGATATCGAATCAGGTGATACTTTGTGTTGATGTGCTTAGTTTGATCATGGAATCTTGGATTCTTGGCCAAATTGATTGTAGACGTATTATCAACTAGAAGAGGAGTATAATTCACTTGTTTCTCCTACAAATATTGAAGTATTTTCATGAGCCAGACTATCTCCTTCACTGCTTCTACAAATTCCACATATTTTTCCTTTGTTGTTGAATTTTATGGAACTGACTATTTACATGATCTCTAGGAGATAGTTGTTGATATAAGACTCATGAGATAGCCTAAATTTGACACTCCATTTTCCCTATCCCCAACAAAGTTTGAATCAGAATATTTGATTAGGGTGAAGTCATCTACCTTAGAATACCTAAGTCCAAAATCCTGAGTTCCCTTCAAGTATTTTAGAACTCTTTTTGCAGAAAACCAATGTCCTTCACCATAATTTTACATGAACCTAGAAAGGATCCCAACAAAAAATGAAATGTCTGGTTTGGTGGTAGTAAGATATATAATAGTTTCCCCAAGTTTTCTATACTTGGTTGCATCCTCAAATCCATTCCCTTCTTTTGATGTAAGTTTCAAATTATTTTCCATTGGAGTAGAAACAAGATTGCACTCAGCCATGCCAAACTTATTCAACATTTCTCCAATGTACTTCTTCTGGGAGATGAATATGTACTTTGGGTTTTGAATCACCTCAATGCCCAAATAGTAGTGAAGATGTCCCAAATATATCATCTTGAATCCCTTCTTCAACTCTTTCTTTATGGATGCAATGTAGCTTTCATTTTTCCCTGTTATTAACAGATCATCTACATATACTACAAGATATACAATAGTTTTTTCAAATTTTTTGACAAACAATGTTGCATCGTCAATATTGAAATGCTTGAAATTCAATTTTAGAAGAAGTTGAGTTAACTTTTCATACCATGCTCGCAGTTCTTTTTTCAGGCCATATAAGGATTTGATGATCTTGCATACCTAATGTTGTTGTCCCTTCACAACAAAGCATTCTAGATAAGACATGAACACATTCTCTTTCAATTCTCCATTCAAGAAAGTAGTTTTCACATTCATTTGATGAATTTTCCATCTATTTTGTGTTGCCATTGAAAATAGAGTATGGATGGTAGCCCATTTTTCTATGGGAGGGAAATTCTCCTCATAATCAACACCTTCTTTATGTTCAAATCCTTTTGCCACAATACTTTCTTTGTTCTTGTCAAGTGATCCATCTGATATGTACTTTTTCTTGAATACCCACTTGCAATCGATTGGTTTGGTTCTGAATGGAGAATGCACCAACTTCCATGTGCCATTCTTGATAAGAGCATCATATTCCTTCTACATGGACTATTTCCATTCATCATTAGATGTGGCTTGTTTAAAGGAAGTCGGTTCAAGGTTAGTAGATAAAATCAACTCACAGTTATACGAAAAATCCATGTCATCTACATCTCTTGAGGTTGAACTATCTTCATTACCTCCATATTGTCTTGAAAAAATTTCAATTCTTATCTTTCCAACCTTGTAAGGATGAAAACTTTCAAGTGTTTTTGTGAGCCATTTTGGTGGACATTTATGAGATGGTCCATGTTTCTCAACTGATTGAGATGGTGTCGAGTTCTCATCAAGCCTCAACTCATCAAGCCTCAACTTTTCAATCCTCTTGATCACATCATCCAAATGAAATTCAGGTTCCAATGAAGTGGAGAGAATTTCTTCATGTGGGGAATACGGTGATTCAAAAGGAGATTCTAGAGATTGACTAAAGATAGGGACCCCCCTTCAAGATGTGGAATATTATCATCAATTTCATGATATGTTTTTACACTTGTGAATATGTCTATATGATCAAGTTGCCTCTCAACAATTTCATCATTATTGGAGGATTCAAGAACGATTACATCTCTGGAGAGGATAAATTTCTTGTTTGTCTCATCATAGAGATGATATCCCTTGGTGGTATTTGAGTACCCCAAGAATATACACTTCCAACTCCTTGCATCAAGCTGGATTCTTTGCTCCTTAGGAATCAAGGCATAATAGGTGGAACAAAAGACCCTGAGATGCCTCACCGAAGGAATGTGACCATACCACATTTCATATGGAGTCTTGTTTTTAAGAGAATGAGATGGATACCCATTTTTCACATAAATTGGACACATAACTGCATCATCCCAAAACATCAATTTAACATTCTTGAAAAACATCATGGAACACACCTTATTTAGGAGTGTCTTATTCATTCATTCAACCACACCGTTATGTTGGGGATTGTATGGAACTATGGTTTGATGTTTTATCCCATGTTGGTGAAGGTATATTTCAAATTCATTAGATGTATATTCTCTTTCATTTTGAATGCATACATGAAATTTTTTAAAAGTTTCAAAAGATTATGTTTTTTCTTTCAACAAGTATACCCAACACATTTTGGTGTAATCATCAATAAAAGTCATGATATATATATTTCCATTTACAGAAGGAACATGCATAGGGCCACACAAATCAGAATGAATCAATTCAAGTTTTCTACATGCTTTGGAAGTAGACCCATGATATGGTTTTTTTCTTGTGTTTTCCAATTATACAAGCATCACATTGCTTCAATTTCCTAGGAATAGTAGGCAAACCAAAAACACCATTCTTTCTCAAGAAATGAAGACTATCATAATTAATATGGGAAAATCTATCACGCCAAAAAATACTATATGGCATTATACATGCATCATGATGAGAGAGGTATGCAACATTTTTTGTATGGGAAAATGTCCCTTTCAGCTTCAACAATATTCCATCTTCCATTCTGTTATTGACAACCAAGTTGTCAGAATCCTTCCTTATTTCAACTTTTGCATCGAACATTTGAACATAGTGGCCTTGATATTGGATGTGCATAAGGGATATAAAGTTCCTTTGCAACTCAAAAATATAGAGTACATTATGCAGAAGAAAATCAGGGATTCCAACCAACTTAAGCCTGATGGTGCCCATTCCTGAAGGTTTGAGACTTGATCTATTGGAAAAATAAACTATGCCATCTACATTTTTATCGAAGTCTTTGAAAAAGTTTCTTTAGAATTTCATGTGGGAGGTTTCACCTATGTCTAGAAGCCATGCATCTCCCCAAGAAGAAAATGAAGCGTTAAACATTGTTTTAGTTACTCTTATATTGTAATGGGAAACAATGTAATGAGTAGGTTCTTTACCTTTCACTGGTTCTAAAGTTTTACCTTCGTCTTATTTCTAATTTTGTATTTATTCTTTAATATTCTCCCATGGAACTTTGCAGTCAGTTGCTTCATGTGACCCATTCCTTATACAATGGGTAAAATGAAGATCAAATTTTTAATGAAGATTATGCCAACCCCCCCCTTGCCTTTGAGATTCTTTACATGTCCTTTCATTTCTTACTTGACAGATGAAAATAAGAAAGAACCTTGGATATGTCTTCTTCAATATCGATTGGAGATTGAAAATGGATTCCAAATGTTGTATCAGTGCCACTCAAAATCAAGAGGATATTCTATCTTGCTAAAGAATATGGACTGAAAAAATGGTCGTGGATTGCACAGACTCTTAAAAGTTGTGTGGGAAAGCAGTTTCATGAAATATGGAACAATCATTTACTAAGTGATATCAAGAGAGATATCTAGATTGAAGAAAAAAAATCATGTTGGTATGTGAATATTTGAGTGAGTTCCCAATAAATATCCAACCCATTGTCTGGATTTCAATCAACAACAAATCTACTTGGGAAAACCCAATCTCATTTCATCATTGTGTGCATAGGTTTTAGGAATTAACAATAGTTGAGGTTGTAGAAACCATTGAGCTGCATTTTGGGTAATTGTCAGAAGATAAATGCCTCACTTCTTGAATGTTGGAATATGCCAAGAAGCCTTGAGTTTTGAAGCCTACCACTTGTAATGTATGTTTGAATATTGTGTTAGGGTATATGAAAAATAGGCTTGGGTATGTATCTTTGCAATAGGATTGGGTATATGGGTTGGAGGCACCAACGATAATTAAATCCGACCAATAATACTCTTCACGTTTGAATCCACGAGTCCCGATGCTCTACAACAAGCTTGCATTACAGGATCACTAACTTCACATGTATTGAATATAAACACCTTGGTTTTCCAACAACAAAGGATCCAGGGTGGCATGATCATGGAGTAGTCATCGGGGGCATGAACAATGAACAATCACATGAAAAAAAACACCAGCATAACGAGGAACAGTCACATGAGGTGAGAATGGTTTCACATCGATGGTTTAGTGAACTAAACCCACTATGAAATGGCACACAAATGAATGGTTTGCAAGAGTTAGGGTTTCGTACTAAGTGAAACAAAAAAATGACAGGTGTATTCGATGATCGCAGGAATTAGGGTTTTCTAGTGGTGCATGTATAGTTGACTGGAATGAGGGAGGCATGCTAAACTTGAATGAAACATAGACTAGAAAGGGAATCAATCATAGCACTAGAGGGAATATGGACGTAGAGGAAGGTGTTTATGCACACTGGGGGAAAGAAAATGCCAAGAGAGATAATAGAGTTGACCTGCACCCTAATACCATTGTTAGGCCAAGTATTGGCAGAACTCGTAACTCCACACACATATTATTGCATTAGCTTGAAGCTCAATAAATATACAAAAATGGATATTGGTATTCCCAAATGGGTGACTCTTCTTATCACCTACGAATCTTCATATTTACAATTACTGTTACAAGTAATGCAATCCCAAGGATTACGTGTCCAATGGGTTTTTTTAGACCACGGTTTACAAAATGTCACAATTTTAAGCCTAAAACAAAAAATGAATATGTTACTTGTAGCACTGCATTTCGATTTAGAGGGTGATTTTGAGGTTTCAATTTGCAACATCATTAGTTTTCAAGGTCATGGTTTCAAACAAGTTCAACAATGTTAAACTTGAAAAAAGTGGGTGCTACTACTAGCACTAGTGTTTGTTTTCGGGGTCAATTTTAAGGTTTTTGTTTTGAATGGTACTAGTTATCAAAGCCATGATTTCAAACAAGTTGTAATTTTAATCCTAAAAAAAGGGGTGATGTTGGGTGTTGGGCCTGAGATATGATCATTTTCATGACGTTATTATACACTTTTTGCAATATGTAAATATGCATTTTTATCTTTCAAAGGAGCTTTTTGAAGAATTTTATGATAAAATGGTATAATCGACATGAGGTATGTATAATTCATGTTTTGTGATTCAATCAAGTTTAATTTATCCTGTTTTTATGCTTCCAAGAGTTAATTCATAATTTTTTGTTGTTACAGGGCAAAATGCACCATGTTTCTTGGTCCGACACTTGATCCGACACTTGATCTAGCACTCGTACTGGTACTTGATCCGACACTCGTTCCAGCACCCAGTATTGCACAAAAACGCAAGGCAAGTTGGCGGTTTTGGTATTGGCGTCTAGTGGTGGAAAAATCGGGCACATGGGTTTTGTTTTTCATTGCTCCCTCCAGCTACTAAGCTCAAGACAACTCGATTTCAGTTGTCCAATGAGGGTGATTATTGGATTCTTCCATTTTGTTAGTTATGGCATCATTTATTGTAATTTGCCAAATTTAAAGGTGGTTCGACCCTCTTGTGGTCGACCACCTTGTTTTTAAACGTATAAATACTACTGGGATGATCATTAGATTGTTAAGAAAGTAGAATAGCCATCAGATTGGAGATAAACTCGTTGTACTCTATTTTTTATTTTTCACATTGCCAGAATAGTGCCAGAACTGCGTTTTTAACTTTCATGGTGAATTCGGCCTATTGAAGTTCGTGGTGTGCTTGTAGAGGGTAGACACAACTTGCTGGGGGG
>JZKD02S1660623.1:122983-137257 GCA_000966675.3 Picea glauca | reverse complement strand
AATATTTGGCACTTCATCCTTGGTTAGCTCGTCCATATGGGATGCATATATTTTGCACCCTTTTCTAAAACTTATTTTTAGTTGCAATGATGAAATATTTGTGATAGAAATAGACCTTGGAATATCTTGAATTTTCCTTGAATTTACTTCCTCATCTAGACATGTGAAATCCTTGTTGTAGTAGTCTAAGATATCACATTGCTTGTCTAGTCAATCCATACCAATCAAGCAGTCATATAACCCAATTAGTATGATTTTCAAATCTTTCTTAGTGCCAAATCCATTCATGTTCATTACATAATATTTAACAAGATCATCGATTCTTCTCTTGGTTCCAGTGGCTAGATGAACCAACTAAGACTTTGCATGCTTATATCTCTTCAATTTAAATATGTCAACCATATTAGGATCTATATAGCTATGAATAGCTCTAGAATCAATCAAAACAAATGTGGGTTGATTATCAATCTTACCTTCCACCTCATTCATGTGGGATTGATAGTCTGCTTGTTTATTGTCCAAGGTTACATAAATCCATGGCACACTCCTTCCCACGAATTCCACTGTATCAGCTTCCCGGAGGTTATGAATAGTCCTCATCCTATATCATTTATGAGGAAAATCGTTACACATGTGGTCCCCCTCACATACCCAACACTTTATGGGTTGTTTCCTCAACCTTTTCCTCGAGGAGTCTATCATGATGGGATTATTTTGTGCTTGTTTCCCTTGCCTATATGACTTTGAATTATTCTTGAAGAAAGGTGGCTTGAATCCTTTCTTCATGTAATCCATCTTGCCTTTATTTTTTTCATCCCAAGATATTTGAGAAGCTCTCCACTTATACAAATACTTAACTTTTCTCATGGATTCTTCCAAATTATTGGGCTCATCAAACTGAATTTTAACCTTGTATAATGATGGGAACCCACTCAAGAACCTATGAATTTTAACCTTCTCATTGTTAATATTTTGATGTGACTACAGAAGATATTCTCGTGTATTTGTATTGGTCAAACCTTGAGAAGGTTATTTTAATCTTATTGTATAAATCGACTCAAAAGAAATTATTATTTTATTGTTATCCTTATTGTAAAAGTCAAAACGGCCCCTCTTAGGGTTGCGTCTTTTTGGGAGTCAAGTTATGTGTATAAATAGAGGTCGATTTCCTCTCATTTGTGCATACACACAACTCGCATTCTCTTGTGTATTTGGAGCATAGAAAGGAAGGTATAGTGAAGGAGGTCTTGGTTTCTTGGTCTTTGGTAGCTTGGTCTTGGTCTATTTGTGGAGAGCTATAACGTGACATTGTACTGGTTGAAGGAATCTATACTAAAGAATTGGTTGTTGGGTTTTCTCCCCCATGAGTGTTTCCCAGGATATATCTTGTGTTATGTGATTGTTTATCTTTCAGTGATCCTATTACATGCAATTGTTAATGAATGTTAAAGAAGATAACTTTAACTTCTAAAATTCTAACATAGTATCAGGGCATGCTTGAATAGATAATAGTTCACATATCTAGAAGAGAGAAGGACTTGTTTTTATTGATAGGAGTGGTTTTTGGACAAGACAATACCACCAAAAAGTGAGACCTAGTGGAGCAAATATTTTCCCTCGATCAGATCTTCAGAATCCATAATTTGTGATTTAGGGGCAGGATGAATAAAAAAACCAAGATTGATGAGAAGTTGGATGGAGATGACAACTTCAAATATTGGAAGTACATAGTATCCCTCTTCCTAGAAGAACGTGATCTAGAGAAGTTCACTAAATAAGAGGTTTTGGAACCAGAGGGAGATGAGGCTAAAGAAAAGAACAAGAAGGATATGGTCAAAGAAAAGAGAATTATTGCAGACTCCATTAAGAACCATCTTATTCATCACATATCTTCCTTATACACTCAAAAATAAATGATGGATTCTTAACCCCGATTGTTTGAAGGAAACAAAATCAACTGAAGAATGACCTTGAGAACTCGGTTAAAGAATGTGAGGATGAATAATTCAGAAACCATCCACTCTTACTTATCAAGAGCAAACCAGATCAAGGAGCAGATAGAATTCATTGGTGATACAGTGAATGGATAATAAATGATGATGACCACCTTGAATGGCCTCCCAAGGTCATGGGATGCATTTATTCAGGGGATATGCTCAAGAAGGAAGCTACCCAAGTTCAATAGGCTATGGGAAGATTGCAAACAAGAAGAAGCAAGGATGCTAGCAAGAGAAGAGAAGATGACATATGATGATCAAGCCCTAGCATCCCACACCTGGAAAGGAAAAAGAAAGAAAGAACCATCCTCATCTAAGAATTTTCAAAAGGGCCAAAGAAATAACCCAAATATCATATATTTTTGTTGTCATAAAATGGGACACATTGCTAGGAATCATTCCCTCATTAAGAGACCAAGGGAAAATAAAGGAGTTAAAATGAATAATGTTCATAAGGTTGCAAAGCAATATGAATCAAGTGATGAGGAGTATGTTATTATCTCAACCCTTACAGGAAATGCCACTCATTGAAGTGACATTTGGCTGGTGGAAAGTGGTGCTTCCAAGAACATGAAAAGTTATAAAGACTCCTTGTCTAACCTTACTCATAAGGATTCACTGCACAAGGTGAAATTGGGAGATGACTATCAGTATCCAAACAAAGGAGTAGGAGAATCATCCTACAAGTTAGACTCGGGAAAGCTAATGAATATGAAGGAAGTTCTCTATGTTCTTGTATTGAATAAGAACCTTCTCTCGATTTCAACATTGGATGAGAAGGGTTACAGAGTTGCATTTGTTGATGGACAAGTTATTATGTGGCCTATAGGGAAGAATTTTGATGATGTTGTGCCGATTGGAGTTCAAGAGGGAGGACTCTACAAATTGAAAGGGAAAATAAGATTCATCATTAATTCATGACACTGTGAATCCCAGTGAATTATGGCATAGGGTATTTTCTCACCTACATTACAAGTCCCTACCAAGTGTGAGAAATATGGTGACAAGACTACCATAGATCCAGGCAAAACTAGATGATGTGTACAAAGGTTGTGCACAAGGAAAGAATCTGAAGCACTCCTTTCCCGACAGCAATAACAGAGCCAAAAGAGTATTGAACATCGTGCACTCAGATGTGTGTGGACCGATGTTGGAAACTTCAATAAGAGGGTATGTATATTATGTATCTTTTATTTATGATTACTCACTTAAAACTTGGATCTATTTGTTGAAGGAAAAGAATGAAGTGTTTGGAAAATTCAAAGAATTTAAGGCACTGGTAGAAAACTTGACAGAGCAGATGATAAAGACCTTGTGATCAGATAATGGAGGAGAATTAACTTCATAGGAATTCAAATAATATTGCAAGGAATTTGGGATTAAGAGGGAGCCTTCTACTCCCTACAATACTCAGAAAAATGGAGTAGCAAAAAGGAAGAATCAAACAATCATGGAAGCAGTGAAGGTTATGATCCATGATCAATATATACCTATGTATCTGTGGGAAGAAGAAGCAAAGACTGTAGTGTATGTGTAGAAAAAAAATTCCCCACAAAGTACTTGAAAACAAGACACCAGAGGATATTTTTTCAGGAGAGAAGTCAGAAGTCATCCATCTAAGGATATTTAGATGCCCCATATTTGTGCATGTCCCCAAGAAAAATAGCACAAAATTGGATTTGTCTGGAAAGAATGGCATATTTTTTTGTTACAGTGACACATCGAAGGAATATAGGATATATATTCTCAGTCACCGAAAAGTTGAGATTAGCCGAGATGTCACCTTCGATGAGAGTGCAACTTTCATCAAATCAAAATAGGACTATGCAAAAGAGGTTTATGAGGAGGAGAATGAGGTTACTAGAGTTCCAGAGGCAGAAGCAGTTGAACCAGAGGAAGTCATTCATGAGGATAATGACACAAGAAACCTCATATGCCAATAGAGATTCCTTCTTGCAAGAGAATAGCATCTTGGGCACAAGAGCTCATCAGAGATGCAGAAAGATATGGTGCCCAAGAAAATTATATCAGTGAAAGTAAGAAGTTGAAATTGTTGTTACAACAAAGTTTTCCTCACTCCATGCAACTTTATTGGATGACATTCTATTTCCGTATGAAGACTTAAAGTTCCCTTTTTGTGCATTCCAGAGCTAAAAAGGTATATTTTTCCACATATATGCACCCTATCAGTTATAAAACAAGCATATACATAAGTTCTCCATTAAATCATGCGTACATCGGGTTTGGTGCTCAAAATTAAAAATTATGTTAGGTTTCCATGCCATGTCACGAGATCCATGATCCTTGACCTTCCATATATTGGAAATGCTCTGAATCGGCCCTTCAGTTCCATTTGAAGATCAAAGAAACTCAACAATTCAACAATTCAGTTCCTTGGGGGATTCAACAATTCAACTTTGAGAGAAAAGAAAATCTGGAGAAAATTCACTTCATATTGAGTCTGCATCCCTTTTTCCTTGAAAGTATGAACTCCTTGTTCAACCCCCAAGATCTTCCTTCTTTGTGATGGAGAACCGCATTGAATATTATATATGAGTTTTCCTTTGGTGGGGGATTGAAGTGGTGAAGGCCTAGATGGTGACATGTTGAATCTATTTGAGAGCTAACCATAGGCCTTGGATGCATTTCCTATGAAGTCATGTTGTACTATGGATATCCGATGATGTATAGATTCATATGTTCAACAATCAATGGTCATGAGCTCATGTGGCAACAAAGAATAACTTCCTAATTAAGAGGGAATGTTGATATTTTGATGTAAATACGGAAGATATTATTTCTTTTTTGTATTAGTCAAACCTTGAGAAGGTTATTGTAATCTTATTGTATAAATCGGCTCAAAAAAAATTATTATTTTATTGTTATCCTTATTGTAAAATTCAAAACGACCCCTCTTAGGGTTGCGTCTTTTCGGGAATCAAGTTATGTGTATAATTAGAGGTTGGGTTCCTCTCATTTGTACACACACACAACTCACCTTCTCTTGTGTATTTGGAGCATATCAAATAAGTTCTAGTGTAGGAGGTCTTGGTTTCTTGGTCTTTGGTATCTTGGTCTTGGTCTATTTGTGGAGAGTTATAACATGACATTGTATTGGTTGAAGGAATCTATACTAAATAATTGGTTGTTGGGTTTTCTCCCCCACAATGGTTTCCCAGGATATATCTTAAGTTATGTGATTGTTTATCTTTCAGTGATCCTATTACATGCAAATGTTAATGAATTTAAAATAAGATAATGGTAACTTCTAAAATTATAACATTCATCCATGATGAAATCCACATACCTTAGAAGTTCCAATAATTTCTTCTCATACTCTTCCATGGTCATGTTACCAAGCTTAAGCTCAAAGAACTCTTTCATATTCTTGTCATAATAATTATTCAACAGGTATTTTTATTGAAAGTATTTCTTAAAATTATTCCAAGAAATCCCCTTCTCGTCAATATGCTTGACTTTATTCAATTGATCCAACCACATGGAATCTTTCCCCGGAAGATGATATATGGAAACCTTTTCTTCCATATTTGATGAATAATTGTGTAGCTAAAAATATTTTATCGTGCCCAACAACCAAGCTTCAACTTCTTCTCCATTCATATGTTATTCAACAAATTTTGGTGGCTTGAGCCTCCTGATCTCTCCTTGCAAACTATTTGACTAGAGCCTTCTCCTTTGATGTTTGACAGGAGACCTACTTAGGATGCTCTCTGATTATGAAAACGCAAGTGATATTTCAAATGAATTTCTAGGTGAATAGTGATGCATGATAACACTTTGTGAGTTCCTTGGATCTCTGTAGTCATCCCTCCTATCATGAGATATGTTCTCTTCTGCATGCCCTACACTGACTACATGTCTTATGAAATATTCCTTGTTGATTTGTCTTTCTAGGTTATTCAAAATATGTATCAACTGAGAATTAATTTGGTTATTCTCCTGTTGATATCTTTTCAACCTTTAATTATTTTCTCTATAGATTTGCACTTCCCTATGATAAATTTATTCATAAACTCTACATGCTTCACTATAATTTTGTGTCCATTGGAATATGTTTCTACATTTCCTATGATGATATTTAATCATCTAATTTCATCTCCATGGTCGTAATAACCTTGTGCATCATCCACATATTTAATACTCATTTATAAACTTGATTTATGTCCTTCTTGTACCTCTAATTATGAAAAAATCTTCATGCAATAATTATTGTTAGAGTTATGCATATTATAAAAAATTATTAATTAGGTTATAGCTCATTCTTCATCTCAATTTATGAAGAAAAAAAATGCACTAATCCAAATTCTAATTATTTAGACACATTCCCCACTAAATCATATTTCTGATGATTATACTCATTCCTCATTCAGAGTTCTGAGAGAAAAGTTACAGTCTTAGTTTTGTTTTTCCATTTCTACTCAATTGTACCTTATTCTCACTAGTGCAATTTAGCTAAAAGACCATCTTCTACCCCCTCTAACAAAAAATATTTCAGGAATCATAATTTTTTTTATATCGGGAACATATAGGATTTATGATTGTGAATGCATGCAAATTTTCATATTCAGAATCTAATGCTCCAGTTAAATTATGTATAAATTTGGAATTGATGATTATGTACTTTTACATTTTCTCTAGGATTAGATTTTTAGTCAAAACTAGTTATCTCCCAAATGGAGAAAAACTGGGTAAAACTTCCTCAAGACAAAGTTGTTCAAATTTTTGAGGAGGAAAAATGTTGAGCACGTGAAATTTTATGGATTGGAGATCTAAGATCCTTTTTACTCTCTTGAAGATTTCAAAAATCCCAAAAAAGTGCCCGGGAATAGTGGATTTTTCACTGTTTCGACATCTCCACTCCAAACCATTTTGAATTTCTCTAGAATCCCAACTGGGTATATTGATGCTTGTTTTTTGGAATCCCTGTAAATAAATCACCTTTATCTGGTCCCCTATTACTGAGCACAACCCATATCTTTAAAAACCACTACTTAGTGCATAATCATGAGAACCGAAATGAAGATGATGTATTAGCCTCCTCTGAGAAACAAAGTTGAAGAGAAACTCCATATGACTCTCCTATTTGAGGTAGTGGGGAAGAATATATGTTGAGTGGACGTGCATGTGGACAAGCACAAGTGAATGTGTGAATATCTGGTTCTTCTGTGTAATGCAGTGAGCCAGAGATATGGAAATCCATATGGATGTGCCCTTAATGGATGAGCACTAGTGGTTGTATCAGATCCTTTGCTATATTGATTAAGATTCATACCTTTCTATAACCCTAATTGTAATGTAAAGGGTACAGGTCGGCCCCACCTTAATGTAACTGGTAATTAATGTAAAAGATAATTGATCTGGTTAATATTAATTATATTATAAGCTAGTGAGGTCGGCCTTGTTGTGCCAATAGAAACTTATGTTCACAGTTTCAGGTTAGTATAAGTAAAGGTAAATTCCCCATTGAGGAAACATATCCTTCATGTGAGTTTGGAAATTTCAGCAAGCACGCCTTCTTGGGAAAAGTGTGCACCTCTCTTGGGCGCTAGTCTTCTAGGGTTTGAGCACCCTCTTGTTTGCTAGAGTTTATCTTGGTGGTGAAAGGTATTTCTCTTGAGGAATATAGCAAAGTATTTGGTTGGGTTTTCTTCCCTTGTTGAGAAGGGCTTCCTAGGATACTTCTTGTGTTCTAGTGCATGGTGCTTCTTCTTGTGATCTTTGTTGTTGCAACATTTATGGTTATGGTTAAAGGCTAAAAATGGAATGAAATTCATGCTTAACCTAGATTATTGAAAACTCAACATGGTATCAGAGCATAGGTCTTGAAAGAACCCATTTCACAAGCATCCACCAAGTCTCATCTCACCTTTTGCAGAACCGTACGACCCTTCTAGGGTTTCCAAAAACATTTGTACAACCCTCCCTTCAGTGGTGATCCAGCCCTTAATACTTGGACGTTGGGGCTAATTTTGGAATATAAGAGTACAGCCTCTTCTAGCACATCTCCATAATCTCTCAATGTGAAAATCCAAGAAATTTTGATTTTTGGTCCCAGGATTTCTAGGGTGCCAAAATTTCTTGCAGAATATTAATTCTAGATTTCTGAAGAAACGTTCTCCTGAATCAGAAAGCATATCTATGAAACTATCAAGTTGATTTTTGGAAGTCATAAGTCCAATATAATCCAAGGTTTCTAATTCAAACTAATCATTAGGTTTTCAAAATCTAGTTGGCGAGAATTTGAAGAAACCAATCAAATGAAGAACATAGCATTAGTAGAAGATAAGCTTGATGGATCAAGCAACTTCAGCTCTTGGAAATCAAGGCTTCAAGTCACCCTTGAAGAATATGGCCTATTGGATGTGGTAACTAAAACCCTACCAGCCACAGCTACAGATATAGAGAAAAATATAAGAAAGGAAGAAGATGTCAAAGCAAGAAAAATTATCTACTCAGTAAGAGATCACCTCTTACCTCGTATTGCCAACCTAAAGATATTCTATGAGATGTATGAATCTTTGAAAGAAATGTTTGAAAGTGAAAACACCCTCAGAGCTCTTACCTTAAAGAGCCAACTTTAAAGTACCAAGATGAAGAAAGGTGACACAATTCCCATCTTCTTCATGAAGTTATAAGATATTAAAGAATAGCTAGAGACCATCCGAGAAATCATGTCTGATAGAGAACTTGTCTTAGCCACTCTCCATAATATTCCAAAATCATGGGAGCCTTTCCTTCAGAGTATCAATGGAAGAGAAGCTCTACCAACCTTTGATTTTCTATGGATAGATTGTACTCAAGAAGAACTTAGACTTATAAATAGAGGAGTGGAATATTTCTTAGAAGAAAATCATGCTCTTGCACATCACACAAAGAAAGGAGGAAAATTCAAAAGAAATTTCAGGCAAACATTTAAAGGTGAAAATTCCTCATAACACCCAGGTTATCAAAGAAGAGATGTTGCAGAAATCCAGTGCTTCAGATGTGGCAATTATGGACACTATGCAAGAAACTATCCAACTAGGAAGAAGGGAAGACATATGCTTGCATCGCTTACATTGATCGAAACCCACCTCAAAAGAATGAAGAGAAGAGAGAGGATAAGCACTTACTCTAAAACTAAAGCATGACTACAAACTAGGTACATCAATTGATTTCAATTTTTATAGTTGAGTGCATTTTTTAATAAATCCCTAGTATGGGAGCCCTCAAAGACTTGGACCATTATCCCTGGTACGGGAGTCCAAACCATATTTAATTGATTATTATGCGAGAACAAGAAGAAATGTTTTCCTTAAAAGAAGAGATACCCATCCAACAAACCTAGAGAGTCTCAAATGGAGATTGACAGTAAGATAATACCTTCTCCCCCTTTAGTAGTTCAGAGGGAGACAAACAATATCCAAGTTGATTCAGTTGCTCCATTTGATATGTTCAGAGATATTGTAGTAGGTAATAAAATGCCTACCTAGACTCACTCTGCAAGAGGTAGAGAAACATACAAGCCTCTCAAGGCACATCCCAAGAAAGTAAAAGAGATCTTCAAAGACTATCCTTCTGTCATGAGCCACCTCATTGATGACGAGCCTCCTTGCCTTAGAGAGGCAAGAGGAGAATAGGTATGGAAAGATGCCATAACTGAAGAATACCATTATACCTTAAAGAATGATGCATAAGGGAAATATGTGGTAACTTCCAAGTGAATCTATAAGACCAAACTTGCAGCTGATAGAAGTGTCCAGAAATACAAAACGAGATCTATATCCATAAGGATCTCACAAACAGAGGGAGTTGTCTATGATGAGACACTTGATTCAGTAAACTCGACATACTTCCATTCATACTACTATCCATGAGTTGAAAACTATATCAGATAGATAAATTATTGATGAGTTTGGACTTCAGCAAGAGTGTTGTTGATCCAAAACTATATCATTACAGTGTTGATGACAAGAGACTAATTTTGATGACTTATTCAGAAAGCCTTATTGTTGGATACAAGTAATCCTTGAATTATGAACTAGAGATGAAGAATCTGAGAATAATGCACTACTTATTGAGACAAGAATTATGACAGAGGACCAATGAGATCTTCTCGAGTTAAGGAAAATATACAGTGAAAATATTAAAGAAGTTCAATATGACATAATGCAAAATCCACCGTGATAGATTTAAATAAGAAGATTGATGATGATTCAGACAAGATCGATCCACAACTGATTGGATCACTGTGTATCTGGTTAACACCAGACTTGATTCATTCCATAAAGTGAATGTGCTTAGTCATTCCATGAGTCAAACGAGACATACTCACTAGACAACAAAAAAACATATATTGAGATATATTCGAGACACAGTTGGATGTGGCATGAGATATGACTCTAGTGTGAACTTGATTTTCCAAGATATGTCGATTCATATTGAGTAGAAAGTACAGTGGACCGGAAGAGCACATCCGGTTGATGTTCTACTGTGAAATTGTTAGAAAAAAAGGACCGCGGAGAAATAAAATAAAACAAATGCAGAAACAAAACACAGAAGATACACAATACAATAGAGACATAGATTTACATGGTTCACCCAGTGTGGGATACATCAACCAGAGAAATTTCCAGGTCCTTCCTTTATTATTATCCATCAAATGAAGGGATACAACCTACAAAAAAACTTGTTGTAACTTCCTCTTCGTTCTCTCACAGTCTCCTATCTCAGAATACAATATTTCCCATAATGCATAGCTGAAAAATACATTTCCCTCATAACAGAGGGTTTCCTTCTAGGGAAAAAAACCCTAACATAATTTCTACCGTTAGATCTGTGACCTTATAATGAATGGTCTAGATTTACAATGAAATTACAATATACATTTACAAGGTAATTTTTCCTTCAGGGGCCCGCTTGCCCCCTCTTCACTCCCCCGCATGGAAGAGTGTACATACTTTTTGGGTGTAAATACTTCATGGGGTATAAACATGGCTAAAAATGAAAGACCTCTAAATTAGGAAGATAATCAAGCTCCACAACCAACAATCTCCCACTTGGAGACTGATCTCAAAAACTCCACCGTTGTTGTATATGCTGGACTCTGAACCTTCTTGGACCTGGAAAATTTCTCATATTCATCTCCATTCTTGAAGACCAACTGAAACTGAGCAGGAACTCAGTTTATCCCTGGTTACTCCCTTTTTTAACATGTCTGCAGGATTTTGGCTAGTGTGTATCTTTTCCAACTTCAATTTTCCATCTTCCAAGCGGATCATATGAAGTGGTACCTCAACTGTATATGCTTAATATTCGAATGGAAGGATTATTTATTTGCAAGATGAATGGCACTCTCACTATCATAGTACAACCTGCTATTCTCCTGCTTCTTTCCCAAATCCTCCATAAACCTCTATAACCAAATCATCTATTTACTAGCCTCTATAGAAGCAACATACTCTACCTCTGTTGTTGAAAGTGAAACAACCTTTTACAGTTTTGAAATCCAACTTATTTTTATTCCACCTATAGTAAAAACATACCCTGTGGTGATCCTCCTGTTGTCTTTATCACCTGCCATATCTGAATCAAAAAATACCTGTAGAAACGTGGTTGAACCTCCAAAACATAATGCATGAGTAACAGTACCTCTCAAATACCTAAGAATCCACTTTACTACCTCCCAATGTTCTTTACTTGGATTGTTCATATACCTGCTCACAACTCCCACTGCATGTGCAATATCTGGTCTTGTGCAAACCATTGCATACATAAAGCTTCCAACTATTGATCAATAAGGGACCCTGGACATGTATTCTATATCCTCATGTGTCTTGGGACACATTTCCTTAGTTAATTTGAAATGGTTTTCCAAAGGTGTACTAACTAGTTTTTCATTCTGCACTCTAAACCTCTCCAACACCTTCTCTATGTACTCACCCTGAGACAATGTCAATTTGCAATTTTTTCTGTCTCTTGTTATTCTCACAGCAAGGATTTTCTTTGGAGCACCCAAATCCTTCATTGAAAATGAATTAGATAATTTCTTCTTGAGCACATTTATATCCTACATATTATACCATGCAACAAGCATGTCATCTACATACAATAGCACGATAATATAGCTTCCATTTTCTAGCCTTTTAAAATAAACACAGTGATCAGAATGACATCTACTATAACCCTGTTATGTCATAAACCTGTAAAACTTCAAATACCATTGCCTTGGAGCTTTCTTTATTCCATACAAGCTCTTCTTCAACCTGCATACCAAATTATCCTTCCCTTTGACCTCATACCCCTGTGGTTGCTGCATATAAATCTCTTCCTCCAAATCCCCATGGAGAAAAGTTGTTTTTACATCTAATTGTTCAAGATGAAAATATTCTACTGCCACAAGACTTAAAATAGTCCTAATTGAAGTCACTTTAACAATAAGAGAAAATATTTCATCAAAATATATACCTTTCTTTTGTGCAAACCCCTTTACAACAAGTCTAGCCTTGTACCACTTTTCTCCTCCATATTCTTCCTTAAAATTGTAAACTCAATTATTCTGCAGTTCTCTTTTTCCTACAGGAAACTGAACCAAGTCCCAAGTCTGATTATTTACCAAGGAATCCATTTCCTCCTTCATGCCTTGCTCCCACTTCTTTTTTGTGTCTACCTGCATTGCCTCTTCATAATATTCTGGTTCACCAGAATCAGTCAACAATAAATAATACAATGAAGGAGAGTATCGTTCAGGGGGTATACTTAACCTTGTAGATTTTATAACAACACTTTCATGTGTTTGAGGTAACTGCTTCTTTTGTTGTTGTACATTTTGATTTTCAAGTTCCTTTGGAATTTCGTTTTTAGTGATCTCATCAAGCACGGTGTATTCTTGTTTTTATTTTTCCTGTTTCTTTCCCTATAATTGATCTTTATACATGACCTTCTCATTGAATATGACATCTCTACTCCTAATGATTTTGTTATTTTCATAATCCCATAAGTGATAACCAAAATCATTAACACCGTATCTAATAAAGGTACACTTCTTGGATTTTGCCTCAGGCTTTGTTCTATTTTCTTTATCAATATGGACAAATGCTTCACAACCAAAAGTTTTCAAAAAAGAATAGTTTACCTTTTTTCATGTCCATTCCTTCTCTAGAATTTTACCATCCAAAGAGCTTGAAGGTCCTCTTCTTATTAAGTAAACAACAGTATCTATACCATCTTCCCGGAAATGTAAGGGAAAACCAACACCATTTTCTTGTGGTGTTCTTGGAACTGTCTTCTCTCTACAAATCCCATGGTATGAATAGTAATCATCAAAATCCTTGCTGCAATATTCACGTCCAGTATCTTATATGAGACACTTTAAAAATTTTCTTGTCTCAATCTCAACCAAAGCTTTTCGTTTCTTAAAAGTATAAAANACTTCTTTTTGGTGTCTACCTGCATTGCCTCTTCATAACATTCTGGTTCACCAGAATCAGTCAATAATAAATAATACAATGAAGGAGAGTATCGTTCAGGGGGTATACTTAACCTTATAGATTTTCTAACAACATTTTCAGGTGTTTGAGGTAACTGCTTCTCCTGTTGTTGTACATTTTAATTTTCGAGTTCCTTTGGAATTTATTTTTTAGTGATCTCATCAAGCACTGTGTATTATTGTTTTTATTTTTTTTGTTTCTTTCCCTACAATTGATCTTTATACATGACCTTCTCATTGAATATGACATCTCTACTCCTAATGATTTTGTTATTATCATAATCCCATAAGTGATAACCAAAACCATTAACACCATATCTAATAAAGGTACACTTCTTGGATTTTTCCTTAGGCTTTGTTCTATTTTCTTTATCAATATGGACAAATGCTTCACAACCGAAAGTTTTCAAAAAAGAATAGTTTACCTTTTTTCCTGTCCATTCCTCCTCTAGAATTCTACCATCCAAAGAGATTGAAGGTCCTCTACTTATTAAGTAAACAAAAATATCTATACCATCTTCCCATAAATGTAAGGGCAAACCAACACCATTTTTTTGTGGTGTTCTTGGAACTGTCTTCTCTCTACGAATACCATGGTATGAATAGTAATCATCAAAATCCTTGCTGCAATATTCACCTCCATTATCTTATATGAGACACTTTAAATTTTTTCTTGTCTCATTCTCAACCAAAGATTTCCATTTCTTAAAAGTATCAAAAACATCAATTTTTTGTCGAATGCAATAAACCCAAGTTTTTCTAGTTGCATCATCAATAAAAGTAACATAA
>JZKD02S1660623.1:99989-122973 GCA_000966675.3 Picea glauca | reverse complement strand
ATTGGCAGTAAGTGTCGCTCTTGAACATGACACCCCCTATTCATCATTTGAAGCCGGTTTGGGAAATCCATTTGTCTCTCATTCGATTTGATAACAAGGTCTTTCCATGTGTCGTGTTTGAGTCAATGCTGCCAAATCATTGGTCGTGTCATTCATATGTTTAAGAGAAGTCTGTCTGAAACCTCTATTGAGTCGGCCATCTGCAGTTATCCTTTCACTCTGTGTCGGCCTTCCCTGTGTCCAAAGTCCAATTGCTACATGCTCTGTTTCACCTTCAAACTATGTTACTCATTTCATGTCATTGATGGGGGATACATCAAGGCCCTCCTGTGACGAGTTTTGTTCCGTCGACTTCAGCATATTATCCGGAATGGCAAGTTTCCTCGCTTTCGACAGTGGGTTTACATTATTGGCCCCTGATCGAAAGATTCCATCGGTTGTTCGACATCAAATCATTTATTCATAGTCGATGGATTGTACTATGGTACCTTCGGAGTCATTGACATCAATGGTGATTTCCATCGCACTTGTTAACGGTTACATCAATGACCGGTAATCAAGTGGTTTCTACCATGTTCGACTTCGACACATGTAATCACATGGTTAGATTCGTACTTTGGGCGATGAGAGTGAAGACCCTGGATATTGTCTTTGTGATCCAGGTTGCGATGGAGTATGTATAATTTGCGACACATAGATCCACTGTGTATGTTTCATGGCTATTTCGTCTTGATTGAAAATTTGTCGCACAGATCCACAGTGTATTCAGGTGGCTGTGCTATATAGTGATGGCATGGATCCACAATGTATGATTGGTGGCCATGACCTTGGTTTATGATGTCGTCAGTGTATGATCTGAGTATGAGAATGCCTACCTCAGAATTGATATATATGATATTCTGCTGATGCTTGGATGTTTGCAGGTCTCTGACTAGATGTGCTCTTGGTTCTTGACACACACATGCAACTTACAAAGTCTATCAACTGTCACTAGTTCCACTCTCATACTTTGGGGGGCATTATGTTATCTGCAATTTTGGTCATCGTGATGATGTTATGATGATGTTATGATGATGGAAAATCAAGCTCTTCACTAAGAACACTTTCTTGAGAAAAGTTACATTTGTCTACTTCCGGAAATCACACTTTTAAAGAAGGTTCGCAGGCTATCTATATATTTTCCTGCGAGAATGCCTGATTCTAGCAGGCTGCATTAAGATGGAGTGCGAGAAGTTCGCACTGTACCTAACTGACAGGGTGTGAACATCTTCTTAAAGAGGAAAAAGATGAAGTTCTGGAGCCTTCTAGAAGGGAATCTTCGAGAAGAATGAATTGGCTGGCGAATGGTTATCTAAGTATTGGTTTTCCTGATATCTTGGGATCATTTCCTATCCAAGTAACTAATCTATCTTCTCCTATATATTGAGGAGATTACTCATGGAAAGGGTTAAGCAAGCAGCAAGCTAGAAAGAGATTGGTTGGAGAATTAGTGCAAGACTGTATGGAGGACTGATGCTACAGCAGCTAGAGACAATAGCAAGGTCATCAAAAGTGGTTGATTTTCTTCATGCATGAGCAAGTGTGTGTGTCAGAGATAGGAGCCATCGAAAGGAGACCTACGACATCAAGGCTCAGGTTGTAAGTTTCACTTTCAATTAATTCWATAYAGTAATATKTCCCTTTCCCATAAAGATGATGTCACTTTATTACATAACTCCTTGATCATATGTATAGATTAGCTATTGAATATATTGATCTGCCTTCACTTCGATTGGTTTGTACTGTTGTGATCTGAATGGGACAAGAGCATTGGAGCAAATCTTGGGACAATAGAGACCTAAGGAAAGCGTTCATAAGTTATGTCCATGATCCTCGTCTCTTAGTTCATTCAATAGGCTAGATCTAGGGAAAGTGTATTATTCTGTCATGTTTTGTTCTAGATCCAGGTGGATCTAGGGAGATCGGTTTGTGTCCGCACTCACGGATTTATCCTGAAACAAAGACCATGGCAATATGATAGAAATGTAATTCATGATGGGAGGAAAAATACATATACCCTGGAGAGGAATGGGAGAACTCATATGTTGTGTCCAATTGAAGATAAAGAGGTGAAGCCGGAGGTAAACAACAACTGGAACTGCTGGAAGAGTTCGTTGATATTGTAGTGGACGAACTACCTCGTTCATTGCCACCGATGAGGAGCGTGAGTCACCATATAGACCTCATACCAGGAGATAGTTTTCCAAACAAAGCCGCGTACAGATTGACACCACAGGAGAATGAGGAGGTCAAGAAGCAGGTCTAGGAGTTGTTGGACAAGGGATTGGTCAAAGAAAGCTTGAGTCCGTGTGTTGTTCCAACAGTACTCAGTCCGAAGAAAGACGGAGGTTGGAGGATGTGCACTGATTCAAGAGCCATAAACAAGATAACTATCAGGTATAGATTCCCATTTCCGAGGATGGATGATCTGATGGATTGCTTAAGTGGAGAATTTTTTTTTTCAAAAATAGATTTGAAGAGTGGATATCATCAGATTCGTATGAGAGAAGGTGACGAATGGAAAACAGCATTCAAGACAAATGAAGGTTTGTATGAATGGCTTTTCATGCCGTTTGGCTTGACGAATGCACCAAGTACCTTTATGAGGTTGATGAATGAAGTCCTGAAGGAGTTCATCAGGAAATTTGTCATCGTGTATCTGGATGACATATTGGTTTTCAACAAGACACAGGCTGAACATCTGAAGCATTTGGCTATTGTGATGAAGCGATTACAGCAGGAGAAGATGTTGATAAACATGAAGAAGTCCTCATTCATGAAGACAGATCTCATTTATTTGGGGTTTGTTATATCTGCAAATGAGTTGAGGATGGATCCAGATAAGGTGGAGGTAATCAACAATTGGCCATCACCAAGGAACGTATTTGAGGTAAGGAGTTTTCATGGACTGGCTAGTTTCTACCGAAAATTCATTAGAAATTTCAATGGGATTAGTGCAACAATGATGGATACAGTGAAGAAAAGACATAAATATTTTCACTGGACGGAAGAGGCTGAGAAGAGTTTCAATTTGTTGAAATGAAAGATTACAGAGCAACTGATGTTGGTGTTGCCAGATTTTCAAAAGACATTCCAGGTGAAATGTGATGCAAGCAGGTTTGCCATAGGAGCGGTCTTGAGTCGGGAAGACAGGCCAATTGCATATTTCAGCGAGAAGATGAATGAGGCAAAATAAAAATACTCCACGTATGATAAAGAATTTTATGCTATCATACAGGCATTGAAGAAATGGAGGCACTATTTGATTCCGAAGGAATTTGTTTTATATAGTGATAACCATGCATTACAATTTGTGACTCAACAAGAAAAGTTGAATCAGAGGCATGTTAAATCGGTTGAATACATGCAAAATTTCACTTTTGTGATAAAACATATTTTTGGTACTGCTAACAAAGTTGTTGATGCTTTGAGCAGGAAGTGTTTGTTGTTGCAGGAATTCAAAGTCAATATGTTAGGCTTTGATGATCTTAAGAACATGTATGCAGAAGATTCAGACTTCAAGGAAGCTTATGAAGCAGTTGAGAATCCAGTTCTCAGAGACATAAGTCAGTGGATAGAGTACGTGATCCAGGACGGATTGTTGTTCAAAGGCAATCAACTGTGTATTCTGAATTTCTCCATGAGGGAGAACTTGTTGAAAGAGAAGCACAGTGGAGGATTGGCAGGACACTTTGGCCATGATAAGACATTTTCAAAGCTGAGTGAGTCATACTTTTGGCCAGGGATGCGGTCAGAAGTCAATAAATTTGTCGACAGATGCAGGATTTGCCAGCATTCAAAAGGCAGGAAGAAGAATGCAGGTTTTTATCAGCCATTGCCCATACCAGACAAGCTGTGGGATGAGATTAGCATGGATTTTGTATTGGGATTGTCGAGGACAAAAAGAGGTGTTGATTCCATCTTTGTGGTAGTTGACAGGTTTTCTAAGATGGCACATTTTATCCCATGCCAGAAGACCAGTGATGCGACTCACATCGCAAATTTGTTTTTCAAGGAGATTGTTCGACTTCACGGATTGCCGAAAAGCATAGTTTCGGACAGAGACACAAAATTCATAGGGAATTTCTGGAGAACATTGTGGAAGAAGCTAGGGAATAATTTGATGTTTAGTTCTGCTTATCATCCTTAGACGGATGGACAAACAGAAGTGGTCAACAGAAGTCTGGGAGACTTGTTGAGGAGCTTGGTGACAGAGCACCATAGCAGCTGGGATAGCATATTACCACAAGCAGAGTTTGCTTACAATGATTCAGTGAACAGGAGCACAGGAAAAAGCCCATTTCATATTGTATATGGAATGCAGTCGAGAGGAGTTTCTAAATTGAGGGATTCAGAACAGGCTAATACTAGCAGTGCTAGTGCAGGAGAATTCGCTGAAGCGATGAAGGAACTTCACGACCAGGTGAAGGAGTGACTGGTGAGATCAAGTCAGGAGTACAAGCGCAGAGCAGATCAACATCGGAGACAACTTCAGTTTGAAGTTGGTGATCTGGTTCTGGCACATTTGAGGAAATAAAGGTTCCCGAGAGGAACATATAACAAGTTGAAGATGAAGAAAATTGGACCATGCAAGGTCTTGAAGAAGATGGGATAGAATGCTTATGAAATTGAGTTACCAGATGGGATCGGAATATCTCCGATATTTAATGTTTCAGATTTATATCCATATAAAGCTGATGAAGCAGGAGTAGAAAGTGATGATCAACCAGAGATCCAGTGGCAGAAGCATATGCCAGTTGCAGAGAAGCCACAGATGGAGAAGATACTGAATAAACGAGTGCGTAAGAAAACCAGAAGGAAAGAATATTTTGAATATTTGGTCAAGTGGAAGGGACATCCAGTTGAAGATGCCAGCTGGGAGACTGAAGTAGAAATTCTGAAGCATGGACATACCTTGCAGGAGCTCATGGACAAGAGCCCATGCAAATTTTCAAGCAAGGGAGTATGATGCAGGAGCATTCCTCACGACAAGAAAAAACCAACGTGGAAGCGGAAGTCAGCTGGAATACGTCCAGCGCAAGTTTTTGAATTTTAAATTTTCCCCTTGAAGTTGATGCACTGAACATAAATGAGAGCATTTAATTTGGTGCCTTGGTAAAAATGTAATTAGACCTCGAGCCATACGCTCTCATCTGAGATAGACAGAGACATTTATAGTAGTAGTTGCAGGAGATAGAATTGAATTCTTAGATTAGACAATTCTAGAAGAAAGAGGGAAAACCGGGATATAGACACCCTCATTTGTATCATTGTAATAGGAAACAGGAAGAGTAAGAAGAATCTAGAGAGCATAGGAGAATAGCAGAGAGTTGTAGAAGAAAATCCATGTATAGATCTTGAATTAATAGAAGAAGTTGATTCAGATTCATGGTTGTTGTGTTATTCTCTGTGTATGTGTGTTAATTGCTCTGCTTATGAGATTTACTTCCTGTTATGCATTTGTGTTATGCTATGTGTATGATTTCATGTGTTGAGATTGAAATCTGAGAGGAAGCGAGGTGAGTTACAATTGTTTCTCTTTCGAGCGAGGATTCCTGCAAGGAGTGCAGTTGAAGTTGTCCGCAAGGAGTGCGTTGATAGAAGACTCGGAGAGTAAACTCTTGTTCTCAAAGCCCTCAGAAGTGAAAGTGGGTTGCTAAAGCCATGCAAGGAGTGTGCAGGCTAAGGAAGGAGAGTCTCAGTCATGAACTGAGCAGAATCTTTGGAGGACTACTGCTACGGGCATACGCAGAGTCAAAGGAAGCTCGAATAGTTGAAGTGTTCACAGGTTTTCCACAAGAAGTGCGTGCAAAGAACCTTGTTGAGGTTGAAGTGATCTAAAAAAACTCAGGAAGGGTAGACCTCTGAGTCACTGAAGATCAGCGTAGATAAGTGTGACTTGAAGTCAGGAAGAAGCATCGCAGGTTGGCGAAGCGGCGAAGGAATCTCGTGGAGAGATATACTTTTCTCTTTTCGAGAATTACAAAAGGAAGAACGGACGGTCGAAATCATCTGAAGAGATTTCGCGAAGTTCCGAGGATCGTCAGTTCTTGCAGAGGTACAAGGAGGTTACGGCGAGAAGATTTCGAAGAGGTTGAAGCTCGGGAGAGCTGGGGCCATTGATTCAGAGTCACAGGAGTCGTCAGATCTACACGTGGTATCGTGTATCGGGGACTCGGGAGTTGAAGCCCCAAAGGTGTGCGGTGAGAGCAGCGATATCGCGAGACGTGATATCCCTACAAGATCAAGACCATTCATTGTGGAGGACGCGTGTAAGGAGATTCTCTCATCTCGGAGACTCAGACATTGGAGGTCCGAAAGGGAAGTCCTTTAGCTTCGCGAGTGGCGAAGTGGCGAGAAGGCTAGGAGCCGTCCATCTGAGGAGGACAGGTGGCAGAGATCAGTGATCTCGCGAACTCGGGAGTTTGTCGGTTGAGAACCCAAGTGTTGGGTAGTCCAAGTCATGAGCGACGAAGTGGCGAGAAGATTGGAGCCGTCCATCTGAGGAGGACAGGTGGTCGAGATCTAGAGATCTGGTGAACTTGGGAGTTCGCAGGTTGAGAGCCCAAGTGTTGGGTATCCCAGGTCACGAGGACGTGAGGAGTGAGAAGATAATAACCGTTGGATCCGGATCGTGGAAGACCATTGGATCTGGACGTGGGATCGTGTATCGGAGTCTCGCAAGAAAAGGCTCGAGAATTTGGGCACAGGGATCGCGAGATTGCGAGAAAGCGATATCCTGACAATTGGAGGCAATGTGGGCCATAGCGGAATGCGAGTGGGATACAGGTGGAACGAAGGCCTCTAGATCTCGCCGCGAGAAGTCCCGAAGTATTGGTGTTAGGATTCGCGAGTCACAAAGTGCCGAGAGCATAAGGTGGGACCGCGTGTTTCCTGGAGATAGAAGTCCACATTCCATTTAATTCTCGCATCTCGAGGATTCACGGAATAGGAGGGTGAAAGTTTGACTGTTCAACCTATGAGGTCGCGAGTAGCGAGATCCCTCAGGGAAAAGTCAACGAGTTGACTGACCATCGGATCTTGGGGATCCGAGAACCCAGTGTTCAACCTTTGAACTCACAAAGTCACGATTTTCGATTCCCCGATAAATCAAGGAAGGGGGATCACACGAGAGAACTGTGGGAGCAGATTTCCCGATAGGGAAATAGAAGAACCTTAGAGTTCTTCGGTCCGAGAAGAAGAAGATCCTGTGAGCAGACGTGCCTGTGGTTTGGCACACCTGCGTCATGCAACATCATTTTCTTTACATCAAGTAGTTGTCACACAAGAACCATTTACTCATTCAGTAGCTGTCACACAAGAACCAGCTACTCATTCAGTAACTGTTACATAAGAACCAGCTATAGTTGTTACACAAGAACCAGCTACAGCTGAAACACAAGAACCAGTTGCTGACTTTATTCCTGAAATACAAGAATCAGATGCCCAGGGTGTTGCAACACTATTTTCTTTACATCAAGTAGATGAAACACAAGAATCAGCTATTGATTTTGTAGCTGCTCCACAAGAACCAACTACTAAGGTTGTGACTGTTACACAAAAACCATTCACCCCTCTTGATACACCTATGACAGATCAACAACCATAACCAACAATGGCTTCTCTCTTACAAGAGAATGAGTTTCTAAGATCAGAACTGGAATCTTACAAGCAAGAGTTGGTAATGGAAAAGGAAGCCTATGACAGGGAACTTAATTTGTATACCTTAGCTTGCGTAGCGACCATGGCAGAGAACAACACAAAAGATGATCAGTATAGAGAGTATATGTGCAGCCAATGTGGGGATATTTATGATCAAGTAGGCTACAAAGTGGTTCAAATCCCAATGCCTGGAGCTTCCCCTGCACCTACGAATTTTTAAGTTAAAAAAGAGGAACGCCCTACTGTTACACAAGAACCAGTAGGACCTTCAAAAATTCCAGAAAGAAAAGCTAATCTACAGGAACCCTGGCCTACAACAACTGTTAAATCCGAAGCTCTTGTTTTCATTAGTGAAGCTGCTCAAACTCTACCTATTGATGAATATGCCCCTCCTGGCAAGATCAGTACCCCTACTTTTGTGGAACAAGCCACTCAGACTCTACCTCAGCCTACCACTTGCGATGCTGGAACACAAACTCAACCATGGAATGAGCAGGTAATAATGAACAAATGGAAAAAGGAGTCTGCTATTACACAAGACAAAAGCTTGCAGGAGCACAAACTACTTTGGTTGAACCACATATATTCAAACTGGGAAGCTTTGGAGCAAACACGCAAAGAATCTTGTGCCCATAAGAAGCAAAATGAGGAGTTAAAAAGAAAATTGCTCCTGATGTTCGATGTTGAAACATATCTTAAATTTTTATCCCTAAGGCCTAATTTTTTCTTTTTTGGGTTTTGGCTTTTCATAAAACACGAGTTTCATATCATTTCTAAGTACACGATACCTTTTTCTTCAAATTTTTTAATTTTTTTTCGGATAATGAAAGCGAAAAAGGTTTGCAAAAATTATAAGAATCCCGACGCTTTTTATTTGAAAATTATTTAAAACGTGTTAAATTTTAAACTAACGACTTTTAAATTAAGCTTAAAAGAATTTTCGAGATTCGGGGTTTACTACAAACAATTTTTTTAATGCAAATCGAATCGTGAAATCATGATCCCCGATTTCCCGAAACATTGGAATCTTAATTTAAACACGAATTAATTTAGTCTCTTATAAGAAAGGTTAAGGGTTAAAATAATTATGTCGTGATTTCGGGATTCACGGTTCAGAGAGATCACATCTCCTGTCATCATGTTTCCCGAAATCCCGAATTACAAAACCCCGATCCATAGTTCACGTTAAATTAAACTAATTTTGTTTTGGCCTTAATCGCGATTAGTTAGTTAATTAAGATAAGTTAAGTCCTGTTTAAAAAGCAAGCCGTCACGATTTCGCGATTTCGGAGATTGGATTTTATTGATAACATACTTCTCAACATCATGATTTCCGAAATCCCGAAAATGTCTAATCTCAATTAATTAATGTGCTAAAAGAGTTTAAATCTTAATTAAAACATCGCGATTTTGCAATTTCGAAAATCGTTTTTCATCAACGACATACCTCTAGACATCAGGATTTCCGAAACCCCGAAAAAACAAAGTTTTCAGCTTTAAACTATAATTAACACTAATTAACCTTTTTTCAAAAAACAAGATTAATGGTAATCATTTTTTAAGTGTTCATTTATATTTCTTTCTGATTAAGTAGGTTTCTTGTTTTCTTTAAGAGCCCGAAGGCGCCTAAATACGGACATTAAATGCGTATCTCAGAAAAATATCTTCCGCATTAACAGCTTTAAATTCGTGACAGCTGTGAAAATCTTGTAATTTTTAAATGTATTCAAAATAAACATTCGAATGTCTGTGTTTTCATTTTAAGTTGAGCTCGTTCATCCATTTTCTGTGACAGGTTTTCAATTAAACGCAGAAGTCATGGCACCCAAAAAGGCACCGAAGAAGAATGAAGATGCACAGGAAGGAGATATTATCTCCAACACCACTCCACACGCTATAGATTCTATTAAATCTTGGACTCAAATTTCCAAATTGCTGGAATACGAGTTTGAAAATGCTAATCCTGATTTTGAAATTCATTTCCGGGACATAGCTGAGTCAGATCTTCATAAGATCGTTGCGCACCCGAGTCTCGTGGCATACACTGATATGATTAGCTGGGCTCTGGATAAGGTCGATATCCCAACAAGGATCATTTTAAATGAGCAAGGAGCTATCGTCATATCATTCAGACCAGAGCACAATCAAGTAATGTATAAACTCTCGCCAAATCCTAAACATACTTTTAATGCTGAATTTTTAGCAAAGTTTCAGAGAAAAGAATGTATTGAGGTAGACCAAACATATCTCGATATGATTAGAGGATGGGCGAGGTGTCCAACAAAGTTTAGAGTTGATTCCCATGGGATTTATGCTACAACATCCTTAAATGAATATATGGTATATGTAGCCATTATGTTATGTAGACTTTTCGGGAGAAAAGATCCCTGTCATTTTCATGCAGATTGGGTGCCCTTTTTAGAGGAAGCTTCAGAAGGAAATGGTTTTTACTGGCATAATATTTTGTCAGATAACCTAACACAAGAAATTTTAAACTACAAAGAAGCAAAATCAAAGGGACAACCAACAGCTTTTTATATGTCTGCATACATTATGGATGCAATCTGTTTTGTGACTCCCTTTCCATTAATGAATTGGAGTTGGAGCATTTCCTGTCCAGAACCCATTCATAAATATCACTTGGCCCTTTGGGAAGAAAATGCTAAAGACGCATTTTATGAGTTTTGTCATTTTATTATTATTCCTATGCACAGAATGTTTTTTGGATGCGAACCCCCTCGCATTTCTGATGCAATCACAGAAAGTCTTAAAGCAGTTGCCAACTGGTTTATTGAGGAAAATTTTTCCTACATTAGGGTTTATGGTTGTTCCATTCCCCCTCATGCACTCCCTAAATTCCTACCGGATAGATTGGTGTGCAGGGAGGTAGCTCATCAGATAGTGAAGGGCGGTGTTGGATTAGAATTAAAAGCAGCTCAGAAGAAATCATGGCCATCTTTCCCTGTTCATATTGGGAAATTTTCTTTATTAAATTTAGGCCATTCTAAGGTAGAGGTTGAGTCATTGGAAGAAGTGAAATTAGTAGATATTGAACACAGAAAATATGACCCCTACCAAGTAATAAGTAGGCATTTCATACATTGTAATCTAAAGGCGTATGAACATGAAGCATCTATTTATGATGATATATTTAAAGATGTTAAATCCTATGAAGAAGTACTAAACAGAGTACAGGCCATGCCACCTGACTCACAGACTTGATTCACATCTTTTCAGAGCCATAGGCGAAGTTGCCTACCCAAGAGTTTGCAGGGTGAAGTTTCGACCCCACCGCCAGAACAGGAAGGGCCCCCTCCAGGGTTTGAAACTAATACATAGGATAAATAAAATACCAAAGGCAAGTTGAAGAATATTGAGATACCTTCCCATGACACGGAGGGTTCTCAAACAAAAGAATCGGGAACAGAGAGGGGAAAAGAGATGGAAACAACTCCAAAAATCATGAAGGATGTTCCAGAAAAGATAGGAGGAACAACATCAACAGAGCTCGGTAGTACTATCACCTCTTTAACTCCATTGCAGTCAACTTTTGGAACCCCCCATGAAGGATATTTATATGTCAGTGATCTAGAGCCGATTTCAAGAGATGAAATCCCCCCATCAGATTATTTTTTCAGAAAAAAGCGAAGAGCCGTCTTGAAACAGGAAATTCATCCAAGAAGAGAGGGGATGATTAAAAAGCATAGGGTTATTATAGATGGAAAGAAACTCAAAGATGGAGAATTTGCTACAGAGTTAGCAGGTACAATGGGTGCTATAGCATCAGCAAATATGTATTCTGTTGGCAATTTAACAACTATGCTCGAACAAAAAGACCAAATAATAATTCAGTTGTAAGAAAAATTAAAAGAAACTGAGAGAAATATTAGTTGGGGAATACAAAAGGGTCTAGAACAAGCTAGACTAAAGGATATGCAAGAAATTCAGAAAATGAATAAAGACTTGGAGGAGGCAAAACACATAATACAGGTCACACAGGAATAGGTCCGAAAGCTAGGAGAAGAAAATAAACATTTACAAGATAAAATTATTTCTATTACTAATCAAGTAGTAGAACTTGAAAATTTCAGGACACAAGCATTGGAGATATATTTGAGAATAGAGGAAGAACAACAGAAAGTGTTTTTGAATCTGGAAGTAGTCCGGAATTATTTTCAAGAAACAAATAAGTCATTGGAGAATGTTTTCCAGAAGGAAAGGGAGGCAAAAGCAGCTAGAACAACTTTTCAAAAGGCAGTGGCCTTCTCATCAAAGGAAGAAGTTGGAAAGATTCAGAAATTATCTATTTCTGAACAGGTTAAAGGGGACATAATATTAAAAGTGTGGGAAGCAAACCTGGACGAATATAAAAGAATAACCAGAGAGGTCAATGATGATTGCTAGGGAATTTTTGATCTCTTAGAAAGAGCTTCATTGAATATTAGAACAGATGACTGTTCCGGATTATTAGGTGAGATTAATATTGCCAAGCACCAGCTAAGGTTCAAAGAAGAGCTGGAGGAAATGAAGATAGAGATTTCAAAAATTAAATTAATCAATATCACAGAGATCAATAAATGGATGGTGACGCCGAATCTAAAGTTGAAAACTATTAAATTCACAGAGAAGATGATAGAAAATCATTTGCCTGAATTGCAGAAAAGATTTTTCTTATTTGAAGCAAATGAGATACCAGATGCTCCCAGGACTTTTTTTGAAATTTTTGGGAAAGTGTGTTCAGTGTATTGAAGCGGAGACAGGAAGTTCGTCAACGCAAGCTTAAAATATTTTTTTAAATGTTTTTATCATTAGAAATTAGAAAGAAAATGTAAACGGTTGACATTATTTTTTATGTAACCGTAATATTAGGAAGTTGGTTAGTCACCAATGAGAAAATTTTGATGAAAATGTATAAATGTAGTTTCTAAAGGCTAAAAAGAGGCTTCAGGATTTTTTTGGAGAGAGTCGATTGTAATAACAGTTTTCAAATACATCATAATATAGATTACAAATGAGATTATGAATCCTGCAAATTTGTAGCTATGTGTTCTTTAACCCTGTTTACTATACTTCATTGTATTTTTCTTTCAATGTTTTTCTAATGAATAATCAATTTGAAGTTATATACATCTTTGATTTCTAGTTCAGATTGGTTTGGATATCAAATTATTTACAGTTTTCCCTCTGAAATTGCTATCAGTGATTTTAAGACCTGTAAATCTTTTGAACCTTAATACTTAACTTTCATTAGAAACCTCATTTTCTTTCATTATTATCTATCGAAATATGAGATTCTTTCTTGATTAAAGCCTCATATTTTTCTGTAATATTTATTTGTTATTTTATGATTCTCAAATTGTTACAAATCCAGGAAACGGCCTCGAATGTATTTATGTTAGTGTTTTGAATTTCAAAATTGTTTTTCCTATTCTCATCTCTGAAAAGTTTGAAGTAACATTTGATTAAAATCCTTTTACAAATAAATAAAGTTTTATCCTCCATGACTGTTCCAAGTAGCAGACAACCCAACATTAAACCTAGCCTTCAAGATCAAACCAGTATTGCCTTGAATCTATTTAATACCATTTTACAAACAGTAACTAACCGGGTTGAATTAGAACGTTCATGGGCTTCTATTGAGAGAGACATTAGCATCCAAGAACAACAGGAAGCAAGACAGAGACAGTTGAGAAATTGATTCTGCTTCACCCTTCCTTTTGAATTCTTATTCTCAAATTATTCCTTTAAACATTTACGGATGCCTTGACGGTATACTTTACATCCTTAAAGTATAAACTCAGGAACAACATTCAATTTGGTACAAAAATTGTTGGCTGCTAGGAAACCATCCCCAAATTATTCTCTTTTCCTTATAAAACGACTTGCATTCTTTCAGATGAAATCAATCAAAGATGGAAGACCCTATGCAGTGTTCAAACCAGAAGATTTTGTTCAAAATTTTGCAGAAGCCTCTACTATTGATCATCATCTACTATGTGAGTTATATCTTCATAATGAAGCCATTCCTGAGAACAGACAGCTTAATCTTAATCCTCTTGTTGGTGATATCCAGATTCGGGCACTCACCTCCTTCCTTGCCAACCAGATTACGTGGTAGAATGATTTTCTAGCTGTCAGGCATAATGAAGATAACCATCTCCTCTAGATACGGCCAGAACCATAGAACGCTGCCACCTTTGTTGCAGAATATTGTCATTTTTTGAAGAAACCAGGGATGATTCAACATATGCGGCAACTACAGGCAACAGTGCTTCAGGTTTTTCAACAGTTTATTAAATCCGTAGAGACTATTGCCCTAAAATAAAATAACATGTTTTGGCAACAATCTTCTGAGAAAAGGCAGGAGCACAATCCCTTTAGTCCTACCAATCTTGAGACAACAATCTTTCAGGTACCCAGTTACATCAAATGTGTCCAGCAATGCACTGAAAATTGGATAGGTTATCAGTTCCATTTTCCCATTCTGTGGATGTTAGCAGAGAAGTATCAAGTTCATCATAGGTTGCCCAAGAAGGTTGAAGCAGCAGCCTGGCAAAGGCTACAACATGTTCAAGGATTCAGAGCCCCAACAGACAGTACTTTCTACAACTATTTCTTAAGTAATTTGCACACCCAGAGTCAGTATCCGGATTCTGATTCAAATTGAAGTTTCCTGAGGACATGCAACCTTTTTAGTTGGGGGGGGATGTTAGGACCCTATAATGTACATTTTTTCTCATACTTTTTTCTATCATTACATCCTTTTCTCGCTCATATTTAAGCTTACATTATCACCTTAATCTATTTTTCCAAAGGTATATAACGTTTATTCTCTTTGCCATATGTTTAACTTGTTTTACATGTAATTTTACATTGCTTTCATACTTAGCCATTAATCAGAAATATATAGTTGCTAAAACAGTTTGAAGACTGCAGTTAATATATCGTTGTTGCTTGAAGACCACTTTGTTGAACAGTTAAACAGTACGCAAATCCCGTTGCTGAAACAGTCTGTGATTTGCGATGCTGAAACAGTATTTCACATACAGTAGTAACATAAAAGATAATTAAAGGACCTGTTACACTGGCCACAACAGTTGTACCTCAAATCCAGCACCATTACAACCACTGTAATGGCATTTTGCTACGGAAAATCCGAATATCCTATTCCAGCATAGAAGATTAGATCAGACTAAGAATAGGATTTGTACGTACACATGTAATCTTATGCTTAATTGTATTAAGAGGATTCTCCTCTTTAAATAGAGGAGAAATCAGCATTAGAAGGGGGATTATGGAAGGCTTAGCTAGAAAGGAATTATAGAGAAGGAGTGTGTTCACTTTTGATATTGTAACTTGTTACATTGGACAGATGAATAAAAGATCGTTTTGAGCATTTCTTCTTAGTTCCCTTTCATTTCTGGGGAATCTTGTGAGAAGGAGAGGGCCCACCTTCTTCACAAGATTCACCCATTAGTTTATGTAGTGTGTTAAGTATTGTTTTTATTCATGCCTTGTTAAAACTCTGTTTTGCCGAAACTCTATTTCAACTAATTGTTGCATCGTTTTCATACAATTCATTCTTAGGTAATTGTTGATCATTTTGATTGGTAATTCTGTTTGCAGAATGAGTTTATGAAAGTGTGATATTCAGAGACAGGTGATGAAGATTCCTACTTTGGGGAATAGGGTCATGTTCTCTGTTACATAATAGTTAGTCTTCTTTGTAGTATGTTGAAAGGTTCCTTTTTCCTAGGTTGTTGTTTCTTAATGTAATCCAGGATTCTTCTGATAATTATTTTCCTTTGAATCTTGAATTCTGCAATAGATAGATTGATTTTACTGTAATTCAAAGTAGAACTTCAGTCTATTCAAAGCAAGTTGTGATTAGTGTAACTTTTACTACAACTTTGGATTGCTTTTGATATTGAGCATATACAGTGTGTGATTGCCTTTGAAATAAACAGACTTCCCTAGGTTGACAATTTATGTAACACTTGATTGTTTTAATTAATAAACAATTATAATGACCAACAGGTTCCACAAATCATTTCATTTTCCTTGGCCTAGTAAAAGAAAAAGGTACCAAACTATTTAAAAGTTCCAAATAGCAAGACATGCATTATCGTACCTTGAACACAACTTAATTCAACTAAATGTATTAACTTGTGGAAAAACATTCAGAAATCACTCTTGTCATATATCTTCCAATATTACCCAATCAGATTCGTTCTCATTTTCTTTCCAGAATATTTCCACACATAGAGGCGGTGTAGGGACAATGCCTACAAATCAAGACAAAGTTGAATGTATGTATAAGAGTGTACTAAATTGGCAGAAATAAAAAATGAAAATATTAAAAAAAAAAAAATTATCACAACAATCTAAGCACACATAATAGTCTTTATCATTTTCCTATGTAACAACACAAATAAACTAAAGTTAAAATCAAAATCATAATGCAGATAAAAAATTGTGGCCATTCATTGATCCTGGAATGTAATTAGTGCCACGCTTTTTTCCAGTACCAAAATAGATTTCCATGCCAATTCATAAGCTCTATGGTATGATTTGTGGATTTCACGTTATTTTTAGTCATCCTTTAGGGATATTTAGAATCAAGCCGAGTATAGTTTGGAAAGGAGAAGTGAAATGAGCTATGTGCTAGTGGAATAAATACCAAGTTGTGCGTATATGTATTAGGTTAATGGAACTGATTAGAATGATTGCATTCCCATGATATAATTTGCATGTACAAAGTTACATGGTTGTGACCTTTAATTTGATTGTTGCTACTATTTATTTCAGTGTGTAAGTGTTGTTAAATTTTCCCATATGATACCTTCATATTCTATAATTTGTTAACAAGTATCATCTCACTGGACAGAGTCTCCCTAAAGCAAAAGGTATTGGATTTTTTTAGATGTCTTCTGGGTGTATTTATTTTTTGTGTCATGCAGAACATATTTATTAATACCTTGGACTTGTGATATTGCAGGTAGTGGATGCACCTGAGATTTTGACAGTGATTAGCAAGATACCGCATCTTTCAAACTTTTTGAATTCACTTTATGGTTGTCAATACAAGTCATTCTTTTTCGCCTTTGGTGAGAATTTCCCTTGCATTTGATATCTTTCAATTCTAATTTCAGTGCAAATATAGAAACATGTTGACTCTGAATTATGGTTGTTATGTCCAAAGAATTTTTCAATAAAGTTACAACATTACATGTGTGGATTCCATATGGTATCCAAATCTTGAAGAGAGGAGGAACTATCTCCAAAGTGGTCAAAACATGAGTTACAACACAAAACCAGCCATCCAAAGGGTGATATCTATCCAAATAATCATACCGCCCCCATAAAATGAGAAAGAAATGGTAGAAGACCACCCAATTTTTCCATCATATACAAAATGACCTCCTCCAAATGTGTAAGCTGCCACATGTGCAAAGCATCCCCCAAAGAAAGATAACAAATTCCATAATTAGCCTTCCATGCATGATCATGTGTGAAACTAGCCATATGTGTGAAAGATGAAGGACCATTCCACATGACAGAATAAATCATGAGTGTTATATAAGAAAGGGCATAACATAAACCATGTTTCAAATTTGGTTAACTATAATAGATCCTTTAGATCTATTATAGGACAAGGGGAATTAGGGTTGGTAAGAAAAAATTGGTCCTTAAATCCTACAAATGAATATGCCTTCAAGATGGAAATTATTTTACCTGATAGTGGTTGATACAAGGCACTTACGGGCACATGATACCAACAAAAGTACCTACTAGTTTTCATATTACAACACATGAAAACTCCAATGTGAGATCTACTGGTAACGTTGTGGGAGGTATCATTTATGGTCTAAATTGACCAGCCAAGAGGGCACCTGGAGACTTATATTCAGGATCATTATGCTTCATAGGATTCATCTTCGTGTTGCGTCACCTTTGGTGACTTGATTCCTTCATCACACAGATTTTCTATGCAACCTTTTTTGGAAGATCCAAAACAAATATTTGACATGACATTTGATAGTCTAAACTGGAAGCATGGGGCATTAGTTATATAGCAGCACTGTGGCCTAATGCATAATTTACTTGGCATACATATTCAATACACACGAGGACTTGTCATTTATGTTCTAGAGGAAGTTCCAACCATAATCAGTTCATGATGAAGACGTGGGCAGTATAAAATGCTCCATTCATGGAGTCATATCTTGTCATGATGACAGAGTATAACCAACATCTCCATCATCATTTTTTGGCCCTCCAAAATGATATTCTCAGCAAAATTGTGGTGCCCTGGATTGGATGGATGATAAACCCGGGATTTCCCTAAATTAAGGCATATTCTTAGCAAACTAGAGGGTATATTGAAGGGTGGAACAATTAACTTATTTGTGGTAGCTTATGGTTGGATTGTTGGGCATATTGTACAAGCAGTGATACTCCTCCAACACCTGCACCAAAACAACAACCTAAGAGTTGAATTTGGGGCTACATTATGAACATAGTTAAGGTTAGAAACAAATAAGGTATATACCATCATGTTTGAGATAAACAAAACCTCCTTGGTATCTATGTTATCTCTGAGGCTTATGAGAAATATACACATCATTTTACATTCAGTTTTATGAACTTTATCTTTCTAGATTTTGATATTTTATGACAACTGGGAATGAATTTCACCTACAACATCACTAGTTCATACCTAAGCACACCTAGAATTGAAACTTTGAGAGTATATTTCGGTCTCTTCTTTGCCATTGTGTCTTTGGTATAGTCAAGGATTTTTTGAAGATTCAGGTTGTCATTGTGTACCTATTGACAACATGCAACAAATCAAATAATGTTGAAGTATGCATGATTGTTCCATGGAAACAATAGTATAACTTTGATGGAGCATTGAGACTAAGATGTCATTTTCACTAATTTTTCATTGGCAAGTTATGCAAGTTGTTAGGTTGTTGTCATGGCTGATCAAACATTCATCTCTCTACCATATATGTATGCATGGATACTTATTTTCTTCACCTCATCGTGAATTCTTGATTATTTATGGAGTATTTATGGGCTTTATCCTTGAAACGCTAGACCTCTCCAACTCAATTTATGAACAAAACATTGACTGCAGTCATGAAGGTGTTTATAATTTCAAGCAGTCAATGTTTTGTTCCAAACCATAATGCATCACTTTGTAGCTGTGTAAGGGATACATATAGGGGATATGAATAAAAAAAAATTTGTTTCTCTTCATGATTCCATTTTATAAATAAGTAAGTGACCCTGTATTGGGCATGAATTTTGACTTAAGTGTATTCCCTTCCTCAATCTAGAATTGTTTCGGCCTCCTCAAGTGAAATCAACATCTTGATTAGGGTTCTTTTAGAAATATCGGGCATTTTATGAACACGTATGGGGGACATAATCTTGAGATTGAAATATGGAAGACATAATCTATCTAGAAATGACAAGAAGATTGAAGTTGAAAAGCATTGACCATACTCACATTTATCATGTTCAATGGGTGTAGAAAGGGAAGCATGTGATTGTTAAGAAACAATGCATCATTCCATATACACTCCATATATTATAGGATGAAGTTATGTATGACGTTTCTCCATTAGAGGCATGCTTGGAAAATGATCCGTCTAGGATTGACATGGAAAGTATGAATCTAAACCACAAAAGTGGCATTTAAATGCTATAGGTTATATGTATACACTATCCCATAATCATCAATAGTCCACATGGTATAACTCATTTGATCCAAGTAGGATAGCAATACAATTTTGTGCTCATAGAATTGTGTACTCCTAACAGTTACTAGACTAGCAAGGAAAACACATTCCATTGGCAGATTTCCTTTATCAAAAAAGATAGAATGAGATGTTGCAACAATGATGCTACAACGTAATGCAATTATGAAACAATACAGTGAACTATTAAGTATTTGAAAGGAGTACCAATGGAATGTCTAGTACTACTTATGGGTTTTCATGTATGGCATTACCAAAAACCTTCTCCTAACTAGTTGTTCAAGCTAAGCACAAAAAGAAGGAAAATAGGCAATGATATAAACCATGAAGATATTGTCTGGAATGCATAATAAATATCAAAGGATCAAATAAGACTTATCAATGATTCAAATAGCATATAAGTATCAATTATAGAGATAAAGAGAAACAACTAATGATATTCCAGTGGAAAAGCATAAACTAATAAATTGTCCCTTAATGAGAGGCTTGTACTAGGTGAGATCCAATATTCTCTGTGGGAGGGTCCTTTGATGCTCCATTATGGATCAATCTTGAACTTTGATTAAGAATGGGTGGCATATTCCCTTACGAATGGTCATTGTGGAATGGAAATGGAAAATGTGAGGGGAAGCAAACTTGGAATAAGTGAGTGGATGAAATTCAATTATCACTCTTTGGATCTATTCCTCTGACATAATATTACTCTCAATTACGTCCTTTCAAATGATTTACAATGGATTCTAATTATAGAATTCATGTATAAATTTCATCACACACATGGATAAATTTCATCATTATTCCAATCTTTGGTACTACTTGGGAAGTGATGAAGTGTACCAAGTTTTTGATCAACTAGGTACATGTGAATGCTCTCTGACTATATGGAGAGCCCCATCCATGTATAGGGCATCCATAGACTTACAAATATCTCTATGAAAGGGGAATATGTAACCAATGCATTCCAAGGGGAAGGAAAACATTGTCGACCAAAAGGAGAGCCTAACCTATACCAATATTATGGCATGAAGAGAGGAGGTTGTAGAGTTATCATTAGTTTTATCAATCATGACTAGGTCCAGTTCACATATTTTCATCTAATTATCTTCCATATTATGAAAATTATGACAAGGGGGAATGCAACTTGGATACCCTTTCAGTGGTAGAGTTTTGCATCTAGGGAGCCAATATCAATTGGTGTAAGATTTTGATGAATGAGTTGTTGTGGGCCTATGTTGATTCTCATTCATCAAGAACCTATTTCATCTTTTAGTATTGTTAGTTTCATTCACCATGTGGAAGTGTATGCCGCCACAAGGTCATGAGTTTCACCCAATGCCAGACAAAATTATCCTTTCCTTGTAGTATGATCCATGCAAGGTTTGCAAGGATGTGCCTAGATCTTGGCGTTTAATGATGAAGAATTTTCCAAGTCATACAATCACATGATCAATGCCACCAACTAGGTTCTTAGAATTCTATTGGAATTACTTAAGTATTATGCAAGGAATATTTGGTTTGGCATGTCAAGCAATCATGCCTTTATGTGGCTAAGAGGAGATAACTCTACAAAGTCTAAATCTACCACCCTTTCATATTACTTAATAAAGGTTGTTTTTTACAAAGAGGTTTGTTCATGGTCAAGGGAACATAAATAAAAGACATCATCTGGGATGAAATACATATTGCCAAAAATTCCAACCAAGGACTTGAGGATGAAGCAGGTTGTAATCAAATATGAGATGTTAAAGAATCCAAAAGGTAACATAGGTCATCTAGGATTCTAATTATAATCTTAAAGAGAAGCCATCTCAGCCTTACCAATCAACTACATTTTCAGTTCTACCAACTCATCCTATCTTAGACTCAACCACATTTTTGGGGAAATATTTGAATGAATTCCCAAGTCAACTGGCCATATTTTCTAGGTGTGAATCAACAAAAAGGCAGAAATTGGTCAAGCCATTGAGTCAATTTTCCATTATAGTTTCTAATCGACCTAGCTAGGTTGGGTTAGAGCATATTCTAGTTATGGTACATGGTGTTAGGTAATATCATACACATTTTTGCAATACCTTGTGAACTTTGGAAATCATAATGGATTCGTCTCAATTGAGGAGACATTGAAAGACTACTAAACATTTGAGAAGACTATTTTCTAGACTCCTATTATGACCATTGAGGATGATCTACATGATTATGTTCGTTATGTCTTGGGAGTCCTAGTTTGGAATTAAGTAGAACAAGAAACCCCTTCATATATAGGAGTGCACCAATAGCAAGAAAAGGGAACACCAGTCGATCTCCACACTATGGACAATATACCATCTAAGAAAAGCATTGACAGAGAAATGGAAAATGTGGCTAGAGTCCTCTCAAGAGTAGGAAGAAGCGGAGATGATATGGTGATGTGGATTCATGGTTCTAGTGTATGATCAAAGGATATATGATCACAGGAGGATGAGTCGATGGAGGAGTCAAAAGGAGAGGAAATCCATGAGCATTTCCTAAACAATACTAGTCCTCCATTCTCACCACTACAAAATTTATTCATTATGGAAAAACTTGAGAAACTCACACATGAACCTATTCGCTATTAAGTGATGAATGGATCATGTGGGTACTATAGGGTTAGGGTTAGGGTAGAATAGGTTTATTGGGGAGACCTTATGCTTTTATTTTAGAAATTTTTAATTTTTTTTGTAAAATCATGGGAAATTCCAAGGGCACTATGTATTCAAGGGTTTTTATCAGTAATCACCTGGATCGAATCAATGAAACAATGCTAGATATCACTGAAAGAAAGGTTAGGGTAGCTTAAATAGCATACCATTATTTCCCTCCTTGCCCTCGACAATCTCATGTGCAAGTCTCGGTCTCGGTCTCAGATGGCCCTCGATGGTCTCATGTACAACTCTTGATATTGGTCTTGGATGGCCCTCAGTCTTGGTCTCAACCTTATATCCCAATCACATTTGCACCCGTGAATTATAGAATGTACACCATGTATCTCAATAACACATTGTAAGAGTGCCCTAGCCGGCAGCGAACACGATGTATGAACGTGATGTATGTAATAGCTGAAACCGAAATAGAAGAACACTTCCAGCAGGCAATGATTCCTACCTTTGGGAGATCCCCTTCCACCACTGGAATAGATTCCACTATTTATGAGGTATATTTTCACACCCATCGGTATGATTCTATATCAAAGGAGGAAACTGATTCTCATACGATCGGACTGAACACGAGGATATTGATCGACCTTAACCCAGAGAATCAGACACACAAGAAACCCCCCCAAAGACACTCACCCTATGCACTAAATAGAAAAATCCCACAGCCTCATGGAATCAATCAATCTAAGTCCCCCGCAATATCATTCTCATCCACCTATTAATTGGGATTGGTTTTGCTCCTCGGGCGGGGTTTTTCTCAGCTAGTAGATGGGCACCCAATTTTCTTTGTAATGAATGGGTGTGAGCAGATTAGTTTGGCATTTGTATATTTTTTTTGGT
>JZKD02S1660623.1:76370-92563 GCA_000966675.3 Picea glauca | reverse complement strand
GAGGAAAAAATAACTCCCACCAAAATTTGTAGTGAAGGTGGGGCCATGATTGGTTACAATTGATTTAGGCATGCCATGGAGTTCAAAAATATTGGCCATGAATACATGTGCTACTATGGAGGTTTTTATTGGGTGTTGTAAGGAACATAAGTGAGCATATTTAGAAAGGTAAAAAAATCCTACCATGACCACTAATTTGTTGCCTAATTTCAATAAACCCACAATGAAATCCATAAAAATGTTAGTCCACATTATGTATAGAATGGGTAAGGGTTGTAATGCTTTTGGGGGATTGATCGTTTCCCCCTTGTGTCTTTGGAAATTTTCACAATTGGCCACAAAGGTGTGGAAGGCCCTCTTCATGCCCTCCCAAAAGAATGAACATTTAATCCATTCATATGTTTTTTGAAACTTGGAATGACCCATTGTAGGAAAGGAGTGTAATATAGATAACTCTCCATATTTAAATGTTGAATATTGAACCAAAAACTACACCCTTTATATTGAAGTTAATATTCTGCCAAATGTAGCATGGATGTGCCTATGGGTTATCTTGTAGCTAGTGGATCATGTTTCTTGACTAGCTAGGCATTAGAAAAGATAAGTAAAATAGGAAATTTTCCTTCTCATACTTCCTAGATAGAGAATCGGCCACCACATCCTATTTTCCCTTATTTTAGATAATATTGTAGTCATAGATTGACATTTTAATGACCCACTTTCAATGCTTCACAAATACAATTTTTTTTTCTAGGAGATATTTCAAGTTGCAATGTTTTTATTTTAATCTGGAAATGATGCCCCATCAAGTAAGGATGATACATATCAACTACATGAAGAATAGACAACATTTCCTCCTCATAGGTGGATTTGCCCAAGTTTTTATCATATAATTTCTTATAGGTGAAGGCCAACAAGAATCCCTCTTGCTTTAACATTGCCTCCATCTCTTTCCTAGAGACATCACATTCCAAGACAAAAGTCTTATTGAAGTTGGGTATGGTGAGTACTTAGCGTATGTATACCTCCGTAGACTTTACCAGTCAAATCGTTGGGTGGAGGGGGGTCCCTTGTCCCACAAACAAGGGAGTCTCATACACCAATTTGGTGTGGCTTGGTCATGACCTTAAAATTAGATTATTATTATTATTATTATTACTAGGGTAGTACGTGGCATATTTTAAATCCTAAAAAGTCTGTTTGTTCTACTCATTCCAACTAAAGGAATTGTTTTAGATCATGATGGTGAAGTGACATGTCATTTTAACATAATTTATTACAAACTTCCTATAGTAACTTATGAGGCCAAGAAATCCACACAAAATTTTGAGTCTTGGGGTGAGGTCAATTTCTCACCATCTCAATTTTCTTAGGATCAACATGCACACCCTCCCCACTAGCAATTTGTCCCAAATATTCAACTTCTGAGGCACAAAAATCACATTTAGAACATTTTAGGAACAAATGGTGATTACAAAGGAGTTGTAAGCCCTAATCCACATGTGCTACCCAAGTTTTGTGGTAAACTAAGATCTCATCAAAGAATATTAGGACAACATGGCATAGAAAAGGTCAAAATATGTGGTTCATGATGAAAATTGGAAGATGCGCTCTAAAGACAAAAAGACATCACCAAAAGCTCGTAATAACCTTCACAAGTGTGGAAAATAGTCTTTGGAATATTTTCTTTATTTATGTGAATTTGGTAATAACCGGAGCAAAGACCAAGTGTGGTGAAGAACTAAGTGCTATGTAGATCATCTAAGAAATCATTAATGATTGGAATGGAAAATTTATCTTTGAGGGTTAAGTTGTTAAGATATTGAAAATTAGGACTCTTGTGCTAAGTACCTTCTTTTTTAGGAACCGTGATGATTGGAGAGGAGTAGAGGTTGGTACTAGGATGGATGACACCTGCAAAAAAAAAATTCAATTTCATTCCTTTTGGAAAAAGTATGATGATATGGGAACACACTAGGTGGTCGGTACCTGAGAGAAGTGGGATGTTATGATCGTGCTCACTACATGAGGGTGGTAATCCTTGGGGAATTTCAAATATCTATTGGTGTTCGTCCAAAACAAATTGCAAGTATAAATTAACTAGTTGAATAGCATGGAATTGTGCAATAACATTGGAATGAACCTTTTTTAGGATCTTTTACACATGGTGGGAGATATCTATTTTTGGAGAGCTTGCTTTGATACCTTTGATCATGTACTAATTCTCTTCCTTTTGGAAATTCAAGTATAAATCCAGGAAATCAATGGTGGCGAGGGCTAATTTTATTAATCATTCAACACCTAAAACAATATCACATCCACCCATTTCAATGGAAAACATGTGATTTTTTAGGGAAAAATAACCCATTTGAAGTTTCACATGTTCACGTTGATCACAACATTTCATAGACCACCCATTAGCAATCACAATCTAAAATTTGTTAACAACATGGATATAGTTCTATGTTTCTTGGGAAATGCAATGATGAATGAAATTATGGTTGTTACCATCGTCAATTAAGACAATGACCCTCTGATGATTGATATAGCCGACCAACTTTAACGTTTGAGGAGAGGAAATAACAAGCAAATCATGAAGAGGGATTTGGGGTTCTTCACCTAGTTGGTTAGGAAGAGGAACTTCCTCAAAGGGGCGGGTGACTCCTCCTTGAATCCCTCCATCAACTTCATCATTATAAATTCTCTTAGAAATGACCATAAATATTTTTTGTTCCTTACATTTATGGCCCAAAGAATCTTTTTCATCATAGTTGTAATAAAGACCCTTGAGTTGACATTCGACCATTTTGACATGTGTCAAATTATGGACCTTGAGGGGTGGAGTAGGCTAAGAAGGATCCACCACATTTAGGGATGGATGTGGAGAAAACTTGGGATGTTTGATGATCCAAAATGGATCCAGGAAGGCTAAAAATCAAATTTCTCGAAATCAGACAAAACCAACGTCATTGTGTCAGGCTCATCGAATCGATTCCGACCATATATTTTTTTCTTGAAATGGACACCATATGTAGAAGTTATCGTGATCTGAAGATCAGATCAAACGAGCAAAAAAAAGTCAAATTCAACGTGTCAAATTCAACGTTGATGTCAACATGACACGTGGAAACACCAAGAGCTGACATGTGTCACTCATTTTTTTCTTTTTTAGGGGGTGATTTGGCCCAATAAAAAAAGTTACACGTGGCACCATACGGAGGTGACACATTGCATTGTACGCACTGACACATGGAATCCGTACAGATGACACGTGATAGGTGGTTGGACAATGACGTAGTAGGGTCATACGATGATGTGGAAGCCATACAGATGATTTGGCGACTGATGTGGTGATGATGTGGACTATACGGACAGACATGTGGAAGTTGTATGATGACATGTGGCTCAGCCAATGGCAAGGTGACACGTGGTCCAATGAGGAGCTAACACATGGAACCTTCTAGAAGGTCAACTAAATTTGGTGGTTCCACCAAATCTTGCAGATTCTTCCAAATCTGGCAGAATCTCGCTAAATCTAGTTAACTGGTGCTAAGTTTGGCAACTGCCGCTAAATTTGGCATAGTCTGGCTTATTTAGCTAGGCACATAAATCAAGAAAAGTTAAGTTTTTTGGCATGCAAATCGAGACTATACGGACTTTATGGATCTGCAACATTGGGATTCATGCCGAGGGACTATTCAGAAGCAGTTCGACTTTATACTCAAAAGTTCCATAATTTCAATATGGATTATGTTTCTGCATCTGAGTAGACAAACAGAAAAGTGCCTCTAGAGCCCGAGATGTCAATCCAAGCATAGTCGAATTTATACTCAAAAGTCTCATATTTTTATGTTCCAGCCAATGGTGATGTTTGTTTCTGTCCAAAAATTGTGGATCTGAAAGGTGGTTTCAGAAATTGTTATGTAAGAATTTCTTTGTATTCTTTAAGCATTGAATATTAATAAGAAGTCTTCCTCACTGAGACAAAGTCCTGGAGACATAGGCAAACTTGTGCCAAACTTCGTTAACAATATTGGTGTTATGGTTTGTTGTTTTTACGTCTTATATGGCTGCAACATTCTTTCATTAAGATTCTTCCCTTAATTCCTAAATGGTAAATCAATTCATGCAGAAACTTAACCATAGCCTTTAAAGATCATTTTCAGATCAAGCAGTATCAAAGCAGGTTTACAGTTGGTTGTTTGAGATTTCATGATTACCATGGAAAATCTAAGTCTTGCTGAAGGAGAGATTGTAGAAGGATATCCATAGATTGGATCAAGAAAGAGGACATCTCAAATTGAGAAGATGGCATCAGAAGAAGGACTTTCTCAAAATGAAAGAGAGTTTCAAAAGACTTTCTTTGCCATGTCGGAGATGGTAAAAGTGTTGTATGATGATTACTTGGAACGAAAGAGACCTTTTCAAGGAGAATCTTCAAAGCAAGCCAAAATTGAAGAAGGAGAGGACCCTCCTAAAACTCCTCCTTCACCTCCTTCATCTCCATCTTCTTCTTCTTCAAGTACAATTTCAACTTCTATTGCAAGAAAACATTCTCATAAACATAAGCCTGCTATGCCATTACTTAAACTTGATGTAAAATTTGTTTTTCCTATGTATGATGGCGAAGTTAATGCTGAGAGACTTGATAATTGGGTTAGAAAGATGGAGGTATAGTGTAATGTGTCAAAAATCAAAGATGAGGCAACCAAAATCAGATTGGCATCGCTTTGTCTTGAAGGAACAACTCTCATCTCATGGCAAAGTAAAATGCAACATGGAACTCAGCAAGTTGGTAAGATTTTTCCATCATGGCATGATTTTATTTCCGCACTTAGAAAACAGTTCTATCCTTTGGGGTATAAGGAAAAGGATTTAACTGAATGGCAAAGTCTTAAGTTAAGAAAAGGACAGTCAGTGCAGGAATACACATATGAATTTCGTAAGATGGCTTTGATGTTAGATGTTCCATTGACTACACAAGAAACTCTTATGAAGTATATAGGAGGTTTTCATGCTTATATTCGTAATATTGTATTTATGTTTGGACATACTAATCTTGATGAAGTTTATGTCCAAGTAACGTATATTGAAGAAGGGAAAACTGGAGTTAGTGTGTCAGGGGAATCATCTTCAAAGAAATATGGAAAAGGCAAAGGGAATGGGAAGAAAGCAAATTCAACGACAGTGAAGGAAGATAATTTATCTTGCAAGCATTGCAAGAAAGAAGGGAATGATAATGAGCATTGTTGGCAATTTCACCCAGAGAAGAGACCAAAGTGGTTCAAATAAAGGAAAGGGAGGAAAAAAGTTGCAACAGCAACACGACCAACAGACTTGGGGTATGATTCAGGTGATGAGTCTAATATTACAACAGTTGGTTTGATAGGTAAAATTGGTGATGATTTTGATTCAAGAAGTAAAGTGTTTCATATAAGGGTCATAATGAAACATACCAAGATCGACACATTGATAAATAATGGATCTCAATCTAACTTAATTTCAAAGGAAGTGGTTAAGAAATTGGGATTAAACACTAAGATGCATCACAAACCCTATTCACTAAATTGGATAAGCAAAGATCACAAATTTCCCTTAACAAGGCAATCTATCATAAAATTTGCAATTACATCTAAGTATGTGGATGAAGTAACATGTGATGTGGTGCTGCTAGAAAAATGCGGAATGGTCTTAGGTAGCCCTTATCTATATGATCGCAAAACAATCTTCTATAGGGAACATAATCAATATCACTTAACTAAAGAAGGGACATAATATGTTGTACATGATCATCGCATAAAAGTAAATCAATCTCTTCTAACAATGGAACAATTAAAGAAGGCATCTTATGCAAGAAATACACCTATAATTGTGTCAAGTAAAGCAGTTGATCTTAAAGATGAACATGAAATGGTTGTAGGATGGGAATTCAATCATACTTTGCTTCAAGATAAGTTAATGTCATGCAAGCAAATCAAACATATGGGTTCAATTTCAGTCATATTTCTAATGTCATCGTTGCTAATGTTTTCTACATGGATGGTAGTGGATTCAGTAAGATGTGAATGAGTTCAAATGGCTAACGATATTCTTTCAGTTGTCATGGTTATTATGCAATTTATTATGATGTTACATATGCACATGACATAGTTTAAAGACAAAGGACAAGTGCGGAGGCCTATCCCGCACTTGATGTCTGGTTAATACCCTTTTGGAGGACCAAAAAGTCTTAGTGGGGAGGAATGATCCAAAATGGATCCAGGAAAGCCTAAAAATAAAATTTCTCAAAATCAAACGAAACCAATTCCATTGCGTCGAGCTTGTCGATTTGATTCCGACCATATATTTGTTTTTTGAAAATGGACACCGTATGCAAAAGTTATCATGATCTGAAGATCAGGTCAAACTTGCAAAAAAGTCAAAGTCAACGTTGACGTCATCAGTACGTCATGTTGACATCAACAGGACACGTGGTACCACCAGGAGCTGACATGTGTCACTCATTTTTTGTTTTTTTAGGGGGTGATTTGGCCCAATAAAAAAGTGACATGTGGCACCGTACAGAGGTGGCACATGGCACTGTATGGAATGACATGTGGCAGTCGTACGAATGACATGTGGCAAGTGACTAGGAAGTCATGTGACAGTATGTATGTTGACGTGGCGGCTATATGGATCACGTGGCGATGATGTGGATTGTACGGACTGACATGTGGCAGTCGTACAAATAACATGTGGAAATCGTACGATGACACGTGGTGGGCTAACGTGGCTCAGCCAATGGCGAGGTGACACGAGGCCCAATGAGGATCTGAAATGTGGCACCTTCTAGAAGGTCAACTAAATTTGGTGGTTCCACCAAATATGGCGATTCCACCAAATCTGGCGGATTCCTCCAAAACTGGCGGAATCTCGCCAAATCTAGCTAACTGGTGCTAAATTTGGAAACTGCAGCTAAATTTGGCGAAGTTTGGATTATTTAGCTGGGCACGAAAATCGATAAAAGTTAATTTTTTTGCATGCAAATCAAGACTGTACAGATCTGACAGGGTGCAACATTGGGATTCGTGCCAAGGGGAGGCCTCGAGGGACTATTCAGAAGCAGGTTGACTTTATACTCAAAAGTTGCAGAATTTCAAGGGGATTCTGAATATGGATTATGTTTCTACATCTGAGTAGTTGAACAAAAAAGTGACTCTAGAGCCTGAGATGTCGATCCAAGCATAGTCGTCTTTATACTCAAAAGTCTCAGATTTTCCTGTTCCAGCAAATGGCGATGTTTGTTTCTATCCAGAAGTTGTAGATCTGAAAGGTGGTTTCAGAAGCTGTTATGTAATCCTTTCTTTGTAGTCTTTAAGCATTGAATATTAATAAGAAGCCTTCCCCACTTAGACAAAGGCTCGGATACATAGGCAAACTTGTGTCAAACTCCATTAATAATCTTGGTGTTATGGTTTGTTATTTTTACTTCTTATATGGCTGCAACATTCATTCATTAAGCTTCTTCTCTTAATTCCTAAATAGTAAATCAATTCATGCATAAACTTAACCATAGTCTTTAAAGATTATTTTTGGCTCATTTGGATTGGGCATAGGATACAACGTGTGCACGATGAGCGAGTTGAGTGGCCTCCAACTAGATAGCAAGATGGTTAATCTCCACTTGACCTTTGATTTCCTCCTTAAGACCGCTAATAAAGAAATGCTTAAAAAATTCATTAGTTAATTTTTTTTCTAACAAAAAAAGTCTCAAAAGGATCAGTATATTCTTCCACCATGCACATTTAATGTAATTTGGTAAGTTGGCTCCAAAAATTAGTATCTCGGATAAAGCTAGAAAACAAGGTGTTCTAAAATATTTTTCATGTAATGAACCTTAGAGAAGATTTCTTATGCCATCTCCATCACTACCAACATTCCCCACCTAGATATAGTACATTGATTGGAGATTGATTTAGAGTTTCAATAGGCCATTCACTATGGAATGAAGGGGGAAATAATGTTCCATTTGGTCAACTCAACCTACTAGTTTTTACCCATCAAACTTGATTAGATCAACTTTAGGTAAGAGAGGAATTAGATTGTGGGAACAGTTAGAAAATGAGTGGTCATTATTGTAACCTTATTCATCATCAATGTGCTTACCCTTATGAGATCCTTTACCTAAGAAATTATACTTTAATCATGCTTACCCTCCAACTTCTCAATCTTATCAAAACAAAGGCTGACTTTCCCATTAAAAAAAGACATGTTGGTCTCCAGTGTGTCGATTGAATTAGTAGGTGAGAGTGTTGACTCACTATGAGAGAGACTAAACCATTTGTTTTACTTCCTCCATGGATGATGTGTTGTGGGTGTGTGTCATGGGACCATGGGATCCACTAGAGAGGTTATCTAAGAACTATCCCAATGCAATTAGTGTCTCAAGAGGGATCTGTGGAGATGGGCTAGAAGCAACTGTGTTGGTGGGTCCACGGAAATAATTGATTGAGAGCTACATCATGACAATTAGAACCACATAAGGAGTCTTTTAAGCTAGGTCTCCCATAATGGCATTGGTGGGCCATAGAATTATTTTTTATGTGTATTGGTAGGCCTAAAACTCCTTTTATTAAATCCAGTTGGAGTATTAATTATTTATGAGTATTACTGAGATAACAAAATTCTCAAATTCTTGATATTGCAAATTATATAAGAATTTCATTGTCGATGTTGCAGAAGTTAGGGCTTGTAGGGCCCTAAGAAAAAATGATGTTAAGTGTTATATCTCTATGATATATATAAGGGTTTCCAACCATTGTGCTCGATTGAATCTTTCACGACACTAACTAAGGAGGATAGACCATACCCTTAGGCATGTTATCTGATTCACTAGCATGTGATAGTGATCTCCATGAGTGTTCTTCTTGATGTACTATAACAATAGGATGGATGACATGATTATGTAAGGTTGGTTTTAGGTGTGTCTGGGGGGATTTCGATATACCCAAGGGTACGTGGAAGAAAAATTTGTATAAAAGTGTTGTATGATATGATAATACTAGAAGGGGTGCTAATAAAGGTTACATAGGTGTCCAATTAGTTGACACCACTTGTATTTTTTTTTGTATTCTTCCCTAATTGTATTGTTGAATGAAAAATATTTGTGTTATTTAAATGCGTTACAACACATCTCTAGCCTAAAAATGTTTTTTTCTAAAATTTGAGCACATGTTGGCACATGCAAGTGATTTGATACCACTTTTGGTGTTCCTTTTTAGCTGAAACACAATATTTAGAGAGGCAACAATATAATTGTGGAAAGAAAATGGACAAAATTGGAATATGGAAATAATAATAGTAAGCAAACCTTTATTAATATTCAAAAATGAGATAAATGTTCACTTTCCTCTTTAAGGGGAATCTCCAGCTAACCAGAACTCCAAATATAATAAATTATAATTACTTGGAAATATATTACATAGCTTCTACTACTATATATAGTTTCTAATTGACGAAATCCCTAGCCACCTAGTGGACCTCCATTAATGAGGCGTCAACTACTAAGTAGTGGACCTTCTTTAATGATTTATTGATTTTACACTCTACTACATTGAGGCCTTACTTGATAAAGATGGCCTCAATACATTAAACTATAAAAACTTATTCTCCTAACCAAGGGAGTTAGGGTGAGATCCCAACACTAAAATAGTGTAATGACCTATAGCCCTAAGGTCACATAGAGATAGCACTAACAAAAGCATGGGGTAATTCTTAACTCATTCATTATCTTTCAAGTACATTGATTATATATTATCAACTTCGACCCCCTATCTCTCTACTTGTGTCTTGATTGACTCACTAGTACTTCTTCTTTATATCTTGTCTTTGCTATGATTGGTGAATATGGTTGGCTAACCCAAATTTGATGTCTATCATCCTATTTATTCTCACAAATAAATCCCCAATGTCCTCTTTGACTCTTCCTCTACCTCTAACTCTTTAGTTTCATCTTTCTTTGTGACCTCTTATCTTCCCCATTACATTGTTTCCTATCTCCATTATGATATTCTCTCTTGCATTGGACCCAGTGTGTTGTGCTCATCTAGAGAACCATCTTCATGGTATTCTACATGCACTTCTCTTCGACCATATTTTACACGCTCTTATGTTGATTCCTATGTTGATCCAGATTATTTTGAGAACGACATGAAGACAAAAATATAACCGATATATAACAAGGATTGGCAGAATGGGGAAGCCTATCTCTAAAAAGAAAGAGATGTTAGCTATGCTTCATTCACAACAAGATTTACATCACACTCCATTGCATGCTTAAAGGGCCTCCTTCACCTCAATTATATATGAGAGAGTGAGAGGAGAACAATTCCCATGATACATGTGGGATAAATTGGACTAAGTTTATAAAATTCCATAGGCATGTAAAACATTGGACTAAGTTTATAAAATTCCATAGGCATGTAAAACACTATGACTTCCCGGGTGGTCACCCATCCCAGTACTACTCTACCATGAGCACACTTAACTGCAGAGTTCCAATGGGATCTGGTGCACTAATGCTATGTTGTAGGCATGTACATAAGACCACTAGGAAATCATTACATGATGTCTGTAATTAACAAATGAAGATGACATTACATTCCATTCCCCATCAAAAGGGTAATATCATGGTTTATCAAAACCGTAGGCTCAAAATGGTGATTCAGTGAAAAAGGTGGATGGCCACTGAGACGGATCTAGATCATTCCTCCCCCCTTAGGAAGAAATGGTCCCCATTGCGTCAGGTTCCCATGGGAGATGGGGAGACTTCTGCTAAATCTGAAGCAATGGTCCTCCTTAGCTTGTTGAAGGCTTTCATGAACCTATTGTTGGAGGGGTTGGATTTGTTCAACCAATATATTTGCATGATCTACCTGAGTGTGGGAGGACTATATCGGTGAAGATGCAACATGAAGAGTATTAAGGGTTATGTTATAACCTTGCTTGATTGGGTAGTGTGGAGGAACCCCCGTAGGTGCAGCAAGAACATCTTGGGACTCTTCTACAATCTTTTCGATATGCTTATGCTGGATAGAAAGTTCTTGGGTTGAGGTTGCAATGGTTGCAATGTCCTTTTGTTCACCTTCTGATTGGATTGTGAAGAGGCTAAACTTTGCAGTATGAGAGATTACATTGTGGCATTGTTTTGGTGGGACAATAGTTGGAACTACCTCTGGTATCTAGTATAGATGACCCCCCGGAGTAACAATGACGCTAAGGGGTCGAGACTCATAAACAACATGATGCCTCCACGTATATGGCTAGACTAATAGAACATCACAGACTTCCAGTGGGGAAACATCACATAATACATCATCCTTGAATGGATTGATGCCATAGGACAGGCGACACTGTTGGCTGACACGAAGATCTTGACCTTGGCGAAGCCACCTGATGTTGTATGGTTGCGGGTGTGGTGTTGTTGGAAAATCTAACTGCTTGCAACCTCTTCTAAGATGATGTTCTTTTGGCTTATGCTATCAATAAGAAAATGCAGTGGGGTCCCCTTCACTCACATCTGTGAATGGTAGAGTCGCTCCCCCTCCTCAGGATTCTCTTCTGGTTGGATTGATGCAGTTGCGACAATAACAATGGGTTATGCATCAATTATCTATCTTCTTTTGTTATTTTTTGAATCAGGGTCCAAGTCGGGGTTTGACTCTTTGCCTTTGAGCTTGGCCACCAATAACTGTATTAAGCGACATTCATCAATGTTGTGTCAAGGGTTGTTGTGGAACTCACACCACTTTCCAGTGTCTTTCTTAGACTTCCCTCTACCCTTCTTTGCCTCAATTTGGGACTGCTCTCTTGAGGTTGGCCTTCCTTGTTTTGTCCTTCATTATGTGAGTTAGATTTGTCTTTTTCATGCTTCTTCCACTTACTCTATTTCTTGAATTTCTTCTCAATTTTGACTGCATATCAGTAAGCATCTCCCAATGAGGAGATGTCCAAGAAAACCATCTTTGTTTGGATGTACCTATGTAGACCACTGTGATACTTCAAAATCAGGTGTCGCTCGAAGTCTTTGATACCCGACTTTGAGCGTAAGGTATGAGATATGTCGGTGTACTCTAATACCATCTGGTCTCTTTTCTGATGCAGAGTTGTACATCTCATGTATTGGTCATCATAGTTTTTGACATAGTAGAACTCATCCTTTAGGGCATCTACAAAGGCCTCCCAAGTGGGTTATCTCCCAAATAGTGTAGATTCATCCGCGGTGTACCTCTCCCAGTAACCTTCCCACCAAGATATGACATGGGGAAGGGATTTAAGGAGCATGAAGGTGATCTTTTCATTGTCGATTTTTTTTTGGACAGAGTAATGACCTTCTAGCAATTCAACCATTTTTCTAGAGCATTTGCATCTATCTGGCCTTCAAATAAGGGGATATCCAAATTGGCTTGTACCTTGAAGGGTGTCACACTTGCAAAATGGATTCTTGTTGAAAATGCCTCAGTCGTCGCCATCGGTAGTCTTTGAAGGATCTGAGCAAAGTTGTTCATCATCTTGTTTCTCTGTTGCATGAGGGCTTCCTCGAGCAACGTATTGAAAGGATATCTTGCTTTGTCATCTCTCTTTTCTTCCGCCATGGGAGGTCGCTTGGGTTTACGAGAGCAGTTTCCCTCAAGCGAAACTAGCTCGAGACCCAATTCTCTATACCCTGACCTTGTCGGAGACCTTCTTTGAGAAACGACAAGGAACAACCTTCTCTGATACCACTGATCCAGATTATTTTGAGAACAACATCAAGACAAAATTATAACCGATATATAACAAGGAAATAAACAGAGATAATGCAGAGAACATAGAAATATAGTGAAACCAACTTCTATTAATGAATAAGAGAGAAAAGCAATGTAGAACACAAACTGGAAGAATGGGGAAGCTTATCTCTGAAAAGAAAGAGATGTTGGCTATGCTTCATTCGCAACAAGATTTACATCACACTCCATTACATGCTTAAAGGGCCTCCTTCACCTCAATTATATATGAGAGAGTGAGAGGAGAACAATTCTCATGATGTTGGACAAAGTTTATAAAATATCATAGGCATGTAATAACACTAGGACTTCCTGGGCAGTCACCCATCCCAATACTACTCTAGCCTGAGTGCGCTTAACTGCAAAGTTATAATGGGATCTGGTGCATTAACGCTATGTTGTAGGCATGTACATAAGACCACTAGGAAATCATTACATGATGTATGTAATTAACAAATGAACATGACATTACATTCCATTCCCCATTAAAAGGGTGAATATCATGGTTTATCAAAACCACAGGCTCAAAATGGTGATTTAGTGAAAAAGGTGGATGGTCATCGAGATTCATCTGGATCACATGCTTTATCATCGTTGTGTATAATAATTCCATACTTTATCATCATTGAGAATCTTAGTGAGATCATCCTTCACATTCTCCATTTGAGTCAATTGTCGCATGCTTCCTTCCTTCGCGCCAAAAATATGTGTTGCACCAATTCATCTTGTCACACTTGTGCCTTTTTATTGACCATGCTTTCCTTCACCCTTTGCATCTTCATCTCCCGTAACACACTATTTGTGCTCTTCCTTAGAATTTTTTGAGATCTCTTGCAATAGTGTAAAAGAAGGAACAACGTGGATAGATAAAGATGAATAGTCAAGCGAGGCTTATGAAGAACGATGAGGGAGTTGTCAAGATTGATATGTAGTGAAGTCAGAATATGAAGGGTCATCTAAATAAACACTTTTGAGAATGAGTAGAGTTGGCAAATGATTTTGATTATAGAATTGTGTGAGTAGAAGAACCTCTAAATCCATAAGTGATATACTTAATAAACTACACACTTTAACAATAACATTAATGGCAAGATAATTACCTAAATTGTATATATAGTTTTGTATGTAAATGCATGTTATATGATTGTTAAAATCCCTGGAGTATGACCTAAAATTGTTTGTGCTTCGCTAAGAGCTAGTCTTCCTTAAACGTAAGGCGCTAAGAGCTAGTCTTCCTTAAACGTAAGGAAACACATTAACAGCCCAAGACCCACAAACATATGGCACCAGTGAAATTATGCCTCGGGTTATTTCACATGGTGTGGTTTTCCTTGAATAATGGCAATGAGTTAGCCCACATTAGCAAATAGGAACTAGTGATGGTTGTCCCAAATGCTAGTTGATATACTGAGTTATGATAGATTTTCCCAATGTGGTAAAAAAAATTGTTATATGATTATTAAAAGTAACACTATCTTTTGTAAAATCAAATTGTAGGTAAGTGAAACTAGGAGTTTGTGGAAAATTGGGATCATCTCTACCCCAACTACATTAAAGGCAAATAAAATAATTCAAATACAAAGTCAATGAATGAAAAGCAACTATTAATAAATATATAATGGGATTGAAATAGTTTGAAATCTTATTTTTTTGTTTTTGCAAGTCTTAAAATATTGGTTTAAGAGATATCATGAAGATCATTGTTGGCCACAATCATGCGGGTATCAAAATAACCTTCAAATTTATTAAGTTGCCTGTCATGGGTCCCGAGGAAGGAACCAAAACAATGAGAACAAAATGTTCTCTGATTAGAATAAATGTTCTATAATGTTTCATGTTCTTTACTCTCTAGCATCTCCCTCCAATTTATGGCTGGTGGCCACCTATGCCTATGCCTATGCCAACTGCTAGTCCCCACAGATTCCCATCACCCCTGCATTGGCAAGCTTTCAGTTGACACACTGACCAAGAAAGCAAGACTTTGGCCAGACATACTTTCACCAATTTCCACTCGTATGGTATCATATCATATCAAATGTACGAATTTAACTACTCCTTTGACCTTCAAGACCAGCAATCTTCATGCTTCTACCTCACAGATCACATCCATACATTCTGAATCTCATAGGTGAATTTTGAGAATCAGATATAGGCAGCTTTAAATGCTGATGCTGAATCCTATTGGTGTTCAGCGTTTATCAGTACGTTTTATTTTGCAAGTGGGAATATAGTAGGTATGAGGTGATGTGATGTAGTAATCATATGGTAGATTCGATGGCATGGTATTCAGATATTGTATTTTAGTATAGTAAAGTGGTTGGATCAGTGGGAGCAGAAAAAAATCGGCGCATAAATCGCCTTACATCTCGGAAAATATTAAATCCAAGCTTAAACAGCATCTCTGAGAGTCTCAGAGTGTGCTATGTCCACACCCACCAGCGTAATGGCAGCAGCAAACAGCCCTTGGGACTGGGGGTACTATGAAAATCTTATTCTCGACACAGATTTCTCTCTGGGTAATTTAATCGATCGTGAATCATTCCGTTTCATGAATTCACCGTTTTAAATTTCTGCTTTATGATCATCTGATGAGATCCTTAGGCTTATGTTCTTCTGATCTTATTAGCAGCTATATCTCGATCGCTATGCGATGAATGGATGCATGGTGATGTTCACAATATGCTTGCATCGACACCTTCGCCTCAGATAATTCAGCAACCCCAACTGTCAATCTTGTCACTGGATAATGAAGGTTAGTACAAAGTTAAATACCCCAAATGTATGAACTTTATTTTCTAGAGATTCAGTTGAGTTATATTGCAAATTTTTTTAACCAGATTACAGTGATACTTGTCCTGAGTCAAGATTTTGATGGCAGGCAAATCCACTCAGGCAGCTGCTTCTTATTTTTGCCAAATTCAAGACTTTTCTCAAGATAATAATCCCCGTTGTAAAAGAAGACGAATGCTTCTATTTCCTGGAGATGAGGCTTTTGGTCAATCATGTATGACCTCTGATGATCCCTTCCACCAGTATGGATCCATAAGGGTGAGACCCGTTTTATTTCTGTAAGTGCCTCACTGCTGTCTGTAAAACAAGAATTGCAATTCACCGATGCAGTTTGGTTGTTTATGCAGAATAATTCAGGCTATGACAACTTCAGAAGTGCATGTGAGAGCATGCAGCTCCCCGAGTCAAGCTCAAGTTCTCTGTGGTTATCTGGTAATGGTAAGTGTTAAAAATTCAAGCTGAATGCATTCTGAGAATCACGTTTGCCAGAAGGTGTACTTCTATATAATGAATTATGTAAAAAGGTTTACTTCCATCTTAATCCCGGAATTATTATGGCCCAGAGGTACCCAATTGCCCGAGGTCTCCATCTCCATATTT
>JZKD02S1660623.1:59348-76360 GCA_000966675.3 Picea glauca | reverse complement strand
ATATATATATATATATATATATATTGATTAAATTAAAAACAAAAAATAATAAAACATTAAAAAAACCAAAAAAAATATACAAATGCCAAACTAATCTACTCACACCCATTCATTACAAAGAAAATTGGGTGCCCATCTACTAGTTGAGAAAAACCCCACCCAAGGAGCAAAACCAATCCCAATTAATAGGCGGATGAGAATGATACTGCAGGGGACTCAGATTGATTGATTCCATGAGGCAGTGGGATTTTTCTATTCAGTGCATAGGGTGAGTGTCTTTGGGGGGGTTTCTTGTGTGTTGAATTCTCTGGGTTAAGGTCGATCAATCTCCACGTGTTCAGGCTGATCCTATGAGAATCAGTTTCCTCCTTTGACATAGAATCATCCCGATGGGTGTGAAAATCTACCTCATAAATAATGGAATCTATTCTAGTGGTGGAAAGGGATCTACCTAGGGTAGGAATCATTGCCTGTTGGAAGTGTTCCTCTGTTTCGGTTTCAGCTATTACATACATCACGTTCATACATCGTGTTCGATGCCAGCTAGGGAACTCTTACAATGTGTTATTGGGATATATGGTGTACATTCTATAATTCACGGGTGCAAATGTGATTGGGATAGAAGTTCGAGACCGAGACTAAGGGACATCCAAGACCAAGATCAAGAGTTGTACATGAGACCATCGAGGGCCATCCGAGACCGAGACCGAGACTTGCACGCGAGATTGTCGAGGGCAAGGAGGGAAATAATGGTATGTTATTTAAGCTACCCTAACCTTTCTTTCGGTGATATCTAGCATTGTTTCATTGATTCAATCCAAGTGATTACTGATAAAAACCCTTGAATACATAGTGCCCTTGGAATTTCCCATGATTTTACAAAAAAAATTAAAAATTTCTAAAATAAAAGCATAAGGTCTCCCCAATAAACCTATTCTACCCTAACCCTAACCCTATAGTACCCACATGATCCATTCATCACTTAATAGCGAATAGGTTCATGTGTGAGTTTCTCAAGTTTTTCCATAATGAATAAATTTTGTAGTGGTGAGAATGGAGGACTAGTATTGTTTAGGAAATGCTCATGGATTTCCTCTCCTTTTGACTCCTCCATCGACTCATCCTCCTGTGATCATATATCCTTTGATCATACACTAGAACCATGAATCCACATCACCATATCATCTCCGCTTCTTCCTACTCTTGAGAGGACTCTAGCCACATTTTCCATTTCTCTGTCAATGCTTTTCTTAGATGGTATATTGTCCATAGTGTGGAGATCGACTGGTGTTCCCTTTTCTTGCTATTGGTGCACTCCTATATATGAAGGGGTTTCTTGTTCTACTTAATTCCAAACTAGGACTCCCAAGACATAACGAACATAATCATGTAGATCATCCTCAATGGTCATAATAGGAGTCTAGAAAATAGTCTTCTCAAATGTTTAGTAGTCTTTCAATGTCTCCTCAATTGAGACGAATCCATTATGATTTCCAAAGTTCACAAGGTATTGCAAAAATGTGTATGATATTACCTAACACCATGTACCATAACTAGAATATGCTCTAACCCAACCTAGCTAGGTCGATTAGAAACTATAATGGAAAATTGACTCAATGGCTTGACCAATTTCTGCCTTTTTGTTGATTCACACCTAGAAAATATGGCCAGTTGACTTGGGAATTCATTCAAATATTTCCCCAAAAATGTGGTTGAGTCTAAGATAGGATGAGTTGGTAGAACTGAAAATGTAGTTGATTGGTAAGGCTGAGATGGCTTCTCTTTAAGATTATAATTAGAATCCTAGATGACCTATGTTACCTTTTGGATTCTTTAACATCTCATATTTGATTACAACCTGCTTCATCCTCAAGTCCTTGGTTGGAATTTTTGGCAATATGTATTTCATCCCAGATGATGTCTTTTATTTATGTTCCCTTGACCATGAACAAACCTCTTTGTAAAAAACAACCTTTATTAAGTAATATGAAAGGGTGGTAGATTTAGACTTTGTAGAGTTATCTCCTCTTAGCCACATAAAGGCATGATTGCTTGACATGCCAAACCAAATATTCCTTGCATAATACTTAAGTAATTCCAATAGAATTCTAAGAACCTAGTTGGTGGCATTGATCATGTGATTGTATGACTTGGAAAATTCTTCATCATTAAACGCCAAGATCTAGGCACATCCTTGCAAACCTTGCATGGATCATACTACAAGGAAAGGATAATTTTGTCTGGCATTGGGTGAAACTCATGACCTTGTGGCGGCATACACTTCCACATGGTGAATGAAACTAACAATACTAAAAGATGAAATAGGTTCTTGATGAATGAGAATCAACATAGGCCCACAACAACTCATTCATCAAAATCTTACACCAATTGATATTGGCTCCCTAGATGCAAAACTCTACCACTGAAAGGGTATCCAAGTTGCATTCCCCCTTGTCATAATTTTCATAATATGGAAGATAATTAGATGAAAATATGTGAACTGGACCTAGTCATGATTGATAAAACTAATGATAACTCTACAACCTCCTCTCTTCATGCCATAATATTGGTATAGGTTAGGCTCTCCTTTTGGTCGACAATGTTTTCCTTCCCCTTGGAATGCATTGGTTACATATTCCCCTTTCATAGAGATATTTGTAAGTCTATGGATGCCCTATACATGGATGGGGCTCTCCATATAGTCAGAGAGCATTCACATGTACCTAGTTGATCAAAAACTTGGTACACTTCATCACTTCCCAAGTAGTACCAAAGATTGGAATAATGATGAAATTTATCCATGTGTGTGATGAAATTTATACATGAATTCTATAATTAGAATCCATTGTAAATCATTTGAAAGGACGTAATTGAGAGTAATATTATGTCAGAGGAATAGATCCAAAGAGTGATAATTGAATTTCATCCACTCACTTATTCCAAGTTTGCTTCCCCTCACATTTTCCATTTCCATTCCACAATGACCATTCGTAAGGGAATATGCCACCCATTCTTAATCAAAGTTCAAGATTGATCCATAATGGAGCATCAAAGGACCCTCCCACAGAGAATATTGGATCTCACCTAGTACAAGCCTCTCATTAAGGGACAATTTATTAGTTTATGCTTTTCCACTGGAATATCATTAGTTGTTTCTCTTTATCTCTATAATTGATACTTATATGCTATTTGAATCATTGATAAGTCTTATTTGATCCTTTGATATTTATTATGCATTCCAGACAATATCTTCATGGTTTATATCATTGCCTATTTTCCTTCTTTTTGTGCTTAGCTTGAACAACTAGTTAGGAGAAGGTTTTTGGTAATGCCATACATGAAAACCCATAAGTAGTACTAGACATTCCATTGGTACTCCTTTCAAATACTTAATAGTTCACTGTATTGTTTCATAATTGCATTACGTTGTAGCATCATTGTTGCAACATCTCATTCTATCTTTTTTGATAAAGGAAATCTGCCAATGGAATGTGTTTTCCTTGCTAGTCTAGTAACTGTTAGGAGTACACAATTCTATGAGCACAAAATTGTATTGCTATCCTACTTGGATCAAATGAGTTATACCATGTGGACTATTGATGATTATGGGATAGTGTATACATATAACCTATAGCATTTAAATGCCACTTTTGTGGTTTAGATTCATACTTTCCATGTCAATCCTAGACGGATCATTTTCCAAGCATGCCTCTAATGGAGAAACGTCATACATAACTTCATCCTATAATATATGGAGTGTATATGGAATGATGCATTGTTTCTTAACAATCACATGCTTCCCTTTCTACACCCATTGAACATGATAAATGTGAGTATGGTCAATGCTTTTCAACTTCAATCTTCTTGTCATTTCTAGATAGATTATGTCTTCCATATTTCAATCTCAAGATTATGTCCCCCATACGTGTTCATAAAATGCCCGATATTTCTAAAAGAACCCTAATCAAGATGTTGATTTCACTTGAGGAGGCCGAAACAATTCTAGATTGAGGAAGGGAATACACTTAAGTCAAAATTCATGCCCAATACAGGGTCACTTACTTATTTATAAAATGGAATCATGAAGAGAAACAAATTTTTTTTTATTCATATCCCCTATATGTATCCCTTACACAGCTACAAAGTGATGCATTATGGTTTGGAACAAAACATTGACTGCTTGAAATTATAAACACCTTCATGACTGCAGTCAATGTTTTGTTCATAAATTGAGTTGGAGAGGTCTAGCGTTTCAAGGATAAAGCCCATAAATACTCCATAAATAATCAAGAATTCACGATGAGGTGAAGAAAATAAGTATCCATGCATACATATATGGTAGAGAGATGAATGTTTGATCAGCCATGACAACAACCTAACAACTTGCATAACTTGCCAATGAAAAATTAGTGAAAATGACATCTTAGTCTCAATGCTCCATCAAAGTTATACTATTGTTTCCATGGAACAATCATGCATACTTCAACATTATTTGATTTGTTGCATGTTGTCAATAGGTACACAATGACAACCTGAATCTTCAAAAAATCCTTGACTATACCAAAGACACAATGGCAAAGAAGAGACCGAAATATACTCTCAAAGTTTCAATTCTAGGTGTGCTTAGGTATGAACTAGTGATGTTGTAGGTGAAATTCATTCCCAGTTGTCATAAAATATCAAAATCTAGAAAGATAAAGTTCATAAAACTGAATGTAAAATGATGTGTATATTTCTCATAAGCCTCAGAGATAACATAGATACCAAGGAGGTTTTGTTTATCTCAAACATGATGGTATATACCTCATTGGTTTCTAACCTTAACTATGTTCATAATGTAGCCCCAAATTCAACTCTTAGGTTGTTGTTTTGGTGTAGGTGTTGGAGGAGTATCACTGCTTGTGCAATATGCCCAACAATCCAACCATAAGCTACCACGAATAAGTTAATTGTTCCACCCTTCAATATACCCTCTAGTTTGCTAAGAATATGCCTTAATTTAGGGAAATCCTGGGTTTATCATCCATCCAGTCCAGGGCACCACAGTTTTGCTGAGAATATCATTTTGGAGGGCCAAAAAATGATGATGGAGATGTTGGTTATACTATGTCATCATGACAAGATATGACTCCATGAATGGAGCATTTTATACTGCCCACGTCTTCATCATGAACTGATTCTGGTTGGAACTTCCTCTAGAACATAAATGACAAGTCCTCGTATATATTGAATATGTATTCCAAGTAAATTATGCATCAGGCCACAGTGCTGCTATATAACTAATGCCCCATGCTTCCAGTTTAGACTATCAAATGTCATGTCAAATATTTGTTTTGGATCTTCCAAAAAGGTTGCATAGAAAATCTGTGTGATGAAGGAATCAAGTCACCAAAGGTGATGCAACACGAAGATGAATCCTATGAAGCATAATGATCCTGAATATAAGTCTCCAGGTGCCCTCTTGGTTGGTCAATTTAGACAATAAATGATACCTCCCACAACGTTACCAGTAGATCTCACATTGGAGTTTTCATGTGTTGTAATATGAAAACTAGTAGGTACTTTTGTTGGTATCATGTGCCCGTAAGTGCCTCGTATCAACCACTATCAGGTAAAATACTTTCCATCTTGAAGGCAGATTCATTTGTAGGATTTAAGAACCAATTTTTTCTTACCAACCCTAATTCCCCTTGTCCTACAATAGATCTAAAGGATCTATTACAGTTAACCAAATTTGAAACATGGTTTATGATATGCCCTTGCTTATATAAGACTCATGATTTATTCTGTCATGTGGAATGGTCCTCCATCTTCCACACATATGGCTAGTTTCACACATGATCATGCATGGAAGGCTAATTATGGAATTTATTATCTTTCTTTGGGGGATGCTTTGCACATGTGGCAGCTTACACATTTGGAGGAGGTCATTTTGTATATGATGGAAAATTGGGTGGTGTTCTACCATTTATTTCTCATTTTATGGGGGCAGTATGATTATTTGGACAGATATCACCCTTTGGATGGATGGTTTTGAGTTGTAACTCATGTTTTGACTACTTTGGAGATAGTTCCTCCTCTCTTCAAGATTTGGATACCATATGGAAGCCACACATGTAATGTTGTAACTTTATTGCAAAATTCTTTGGACATAACAACCATAATTCAGAGTCAGCATGTTTCTATATTTGCACTGAAATTAGAATTGAAAGATATCAAATGCAAGGGAAATTCTTACCAAAGGTGACAAAGAATGACTTGTATTGACAACCATAAAGTGAATTCAAAAAGTTTGAAAGATGCGGTATCTTGCTAATCACTGTCAAAATCTCAGGTGCATCCTCTACCTGCAATATCACAAGTCCAAGGTATTAATAAATATGTTCTGCATGACACAAAAAATAAATACACCCAGAAGACATCTAAAAAAATCCAATACCTTTTGCTTTAGGGAGACTCTGTCCAGTGAGATGATACTTGTTAACAAATTATAGAATATGAAGGTATCATATGGGAAAATTTAACAACACTTACACACTGAAATAAATAGTAGCAACAATCAAATTAAAGGTCACAACCATGTAACTTTGTACATGCAAATTATATCATGGGAATGCAATCATTCTAATCAGTTCCATTAACCTAATACATATACACACAACTTGATATTTATTCCACTAGCACATAGCTCATTTCACTGCTCCTTTCCAAACTATACTCAGCTTGATTCTAAATATCCCTAAAGGACGACTAAAAATAATGTGAAATCCACAAATCATACCATAGAGCTTATGAATTGGCATGGAAATTTATTTTGGTACTGGAAAAAAGCGTGGCACTAATTACATTCCAAGATCAATGAATGGCCACAATTTTGTATTTGCATTATGATTTTGATTTTAACTGTAGTTTATTTGTGTTGTTACATAGGAAAATGAAAAAGACTATTATGTGTGCTTAGATTGTTGTGATAATTATTATTTTTTTAATATTTTCATTTTTTATTTCTACCAATTTAGTACACTCTTATACATACATTCAATTATGTCTTGATTTGTAGGCATTGTCCCTACACTGCCTCTATGTGTGGAAATATTTTGGAAAGAAAATGAGAACGAATCTAATTGGGCAAGACTGGAAGATATATGACAAGAATGCTTCCTGAATGTTTTTCCACAAGTTAATACATTTAGTTGAATTAAGTTGTGTTCAAGGTACTATAATGCATGTCTTGCTATTTGGAACTTTTAAATAGTTTGGTACCTTTTTCTTTTACTAGGCCAAAAAAAATGAAATGATTTGTGGAACCTGTTGGTCATTATAATTGTTTATTAATTAAAACAATCAAGTGTTACATAAATTTTCAACCTAGGGAAGTCTGTTTATTTCAAAGGCAATCACACACTGTATATGCTCAATCTCAAAAGCAATCCAAAGTTGTAGTAAAAGTTACACTAATCACACCTTGCTTTGAATAGACTGAAGTTCTACTTTGAATTACAGTAAAAGAAATCTATCTATTGCAGAATTCAAGATTCAAAGGAAAATAATTATCAGAAGAATCCTGGATTACATTAAGAAACAACAACCTAGGAAAAATGAACCTTTTAGCATACTGCAAAGAAGACTAACTATTCTGTAATAGAGAACATGACCCTATTCCCCAAAGTAGGAATCTTTAGCACCTGTCTCTGAATATCACACTTTCATAGACTCATTCTGCAAATAGAATTACCAATCAAAATGATCAACAATTACCTAAGAATGAATTGTATGAAAACGATGCAACAATCAGTTGAAATAGAGTTTTAACAAGGCATGAATAAAAACAATACTTAACACACTACAGAAACTAATGGGTGAATCTTGTGAAGAAGGTGGGCCCTCTCCTTCTCACAAGATTCCTCAGAAATGAAAGGGAACTAAGAAGAAATGCTCAAAATGATCTTTTATTCATCTATCCAATGTAACAAGTTACAATATCAAAAGTGAACACGCTCCTTCTCTGTAATTCCTTTCTAGCTAATTCTTCTGTAATCCCCCTTCTAATGCCGATTTCTCCTCTATTTAAAGAGGAGAATCCTCTTAATAAAATTAAGCATAAGATTACATGTGTACGTACAAATCCTTTTCTTAGTCTGATCTAATATTCTATGCTGGAATAGAATATTCTGATCTTCCATAGCAAAACGTCGTTATAGTGGTTGTAATGGTGCTGGCTTTGAGGTACAACTGTTGTGGCTAGTGTAACAACTCCTTTAATTATCTTTTCTATTACTACTATATGTGAAATACTGTTTCAACATCACAAATCACGAACTGTTTCAGCAACAGGATTTGCGTACTGTTTAACTGTTTCAACAACATAGCAACAATGATATATTATCTTTTCTTGTTACTATTGTATATGAAATACTTTTTCAGCATCGCAAATCACAGACTGTTTCAACAACAAGATTTGTGTACTGTTTAACTGTTCAACAACGTGGTCTTCAAGCAACAACGATATATTAACTGCAGTCTTCAAATTGTTTTAGCAACTATATATTTCTGATTAATGGCTAAGTATGAAAGCAATGTAAAATTACATGTAAAACAAGTTAAACATATAACAAAGAGAAGAAACATTATATACCTTTGGAAAAATAGATTAAGGTGATAATGTAAGCTTAAATATGAGCCGGAAAAGGATGTAATGATAGCAAAAAGTATGAGAAAAAAGGTACATTATAGGGTCCTAACATCCCCCCCAACTAAAAAGGTTGCATGTCCTCAGGAAACTTCAATCTGAATCAGAATCCAGATACTGACTCTGGGCGTGCAAATTACTTAAGCAGTAGCTGTAGAAAGTACTGTCTGTTGGGGATCTGAATCCTTGAACATGTTGTAGCCTTTTCCAAGTTGCTGCTTCAACCTTCTTGGGAAACCTATGATGAACTTGATACTTCTCTGCTGGCATCCACAGAATGGGAAAATGGAACTGATAACCTATCCAATTTTCAGCGCATTGTTGGACACATTTGATGTAACTGGGTGCCCGAAAGATTGTTGTCTCATGATTGGTAGGACTAAAGGGATTGTGCTCCTACCTTTTCTCAGAATATTGTTGCCAAAACATGTTATTTTCTTTTAGGGTAGAAGTCTCTGTGGATTTAATAAACTATTGACAAACCTGAAGTATTGTTGCCTGTAGTTGCCGCATATGTTGAATCATCCCTGGTTTCTTCAAAAATTGATAATATTCTACAACAAAGGTGGCAACATTCTATGGTTCTGACCGTATCCAGAGGATATGGTTATCTTCATTATTCCTGGCATCTAGAAAATCATCCTGCCACGTAATTTGGTTGGCAAGGAAGGAGGTGAGTGCCCAAATCTGGATATCACCAACAAGAGGATTAATATTAAGATGTCTGTTCTCAGGAATGACTTCATTATAAAGATATAACTCACATAGTAGATGCTGATCAATAGTAGAGGCTTCTGCAAAAGTTTGAACAAAATCTTCTAGTTTGAACACTGCATAGGGTCTTCCATCTTTGATTGATTTCATCTGAAAGAATGAAAGTCGTTCTGTAAGGAAAAGAGAGTAATTTGGGGATGGTTTCCTAGCAGCCAACAATTTGTGTACCAAATCGAATGTTGTTCCTGAGTTTATACTTTAAGGATGTAAAGTATACCGTCAAGGCATCCGTAAATGTTTAAAGGGATAATTTGAGAATAAGAATTCAAAAGGAAGGGTGAAGCAGAATCAGTTTCTCAACTGTCTCTGTCTTGCTTCCTGTTGTTCTTGGATGCTAATGTCTCTCTCAATAGCAACCCATGAACATTCTAATTCAACTCGGTTAGTTGTTGTTTGTAAAATGGTATTAAATAGATTCAAGGTAATACTGGTTTGATCTTGAAGGCCAGGTTCAATGTTGGGTTGTCTGTTATTTGGAACAGTCATGGAGGATAAAGCTTTATTTATTTGTAAAAGGATTTTAATCAAATGTTACTTCAAACTTTTCAGAGACGAGAATAGGAAAAAAAAATTTGAAATTCAAAACACTAACATAAATACATTCGAGGTCGTTTCCTGGATTTGTAACAATTTGAGAATCATAAAATAACAAATAAATACTACAAAAAAATACGAGGCTTTAATCAAGAAAGAATCTCATATTTCGACAGATAATAATGAAAGAAAACGAGGTTTCTAATGAAAGTTAAGTATTAAGGTTCAAAAGATTTACAGGTCTTAAAATCACTGATAGCAATTTCAGAGGAAAAACTGTAAATAATTTGATATCCAAACCAATCTGAACTAGAAATCAAAGATGTAGATAGCTTCAAATTGATTATTCATTAGAAAAACATTGAAAGAAAAATACAATGAAGTATAGTAAACAGGGTTAAAGAACACATAGCTACAAATTTGCAAGATTCAGAATCTCATTTGTAATCTATATTATGATGTATTTGAAAACTGTTATTACAATCGGCTCTCTCCGAAAAAAAATCCCGAAGCCTCTTTTCAGTCTTTAGAAACTACATTTATACATTTTCATCAAAATTTTCTCATTGGTGACTAACCAACTTCCTAATATTATGGTTACATATAAAAACAATGTCAACTATTTACATTTTCTTTCTAATTTCTAATGATAAAAACATTTAAAAAAAGATTTTAAGCTTGCGTTGACGAACTTCCTTTCTCTGCTTCAATAAACTGAACACACTTTCCGAAAAATTTCACAAAAGTCCCGGGAGCATCTGGTATCTCATTTGCTTCAAATAAGAAAAATATTTTCTGCAATTCAGGCAAATGATTTTCTATCATCTTCTCTGTGAATTTAATAGTTTTCAACTTTAGATTCGGCATCACCATCCATTTGTTGATCTGTGTGATATTGATTAATTTAATTTTTGAAATCTCTATCTTCATTTCCTCCAGCTCTTCTTTGAACCTTAGCTGGTGCTTGGCAATATTAATCTCACGTAATAATCTAGAACAATCATCTGTTCCGATATTCAATGAAGCTCTTTCTAAGAGATCAAAAATTCCCTGGCAATCATCATTGACCTCTCTGGTTATTCTTTTATATTCGGCCAGGTTTGCTTCCCACACTTTTAATATTATGTCCCCTTTAACCTGTTCAGAAATAGATAATTTCTAAATCTTTCCAACTTCTTCCTTTGATGAGAAGGCCATTACCTTTTGAAAAGTCGTTCTAGCTTCTTTTGCCTCCCTTTCCTTCTGGAAAACATTCTCCAAAGACTTATTTGTTCTTGAAAATAATTATGGACTACTTCCATATTCAAAAACACTTTCTGATGTTCTTCCTCTATTCTTAAATATATCTCCAATGCTTGTGTCCTGGAATTTTCAAGTTCTACTACTTGATTAGTAATAGAAATAATTTTATCTTGTAAATGTTTATTTTCTTCTCCCAGCTTTCGGACCTGTTCCTGTGTGACCTGTATTATGTGTTTTGCCTCCTCCAAGTCTTTATTCATTTTCTGAATTTCTTGCATATCCTTTAGTCTATCTTGTTCTAGACCCTTTTGTATTCCCCAACTAATATTTCTCAGTTTCTTTTAATTTGTCTTGCAATTGAATTATTGTTTGGTCTTTTTGTTCGAGCATAGTTGTTAAATTGCCAACATAATACATATTTGCTGATGCTATAGCACCCATTGTACCTGCTAAATCTGTAGCAAATTCTCCATCTTTGAGTTTATTTCCATCTATAATAACCCTATGCTTTTTAATCATCCCCTCTCCTCTTGGATGGATTTCCTATTTCAAGACCACTCTTCGCTTTTTACTGAAAAAATAATCTGATGGGGGGATTTCATCTCTTGAAATCGGATCTAGATCACTGACATTTAAAGCTCCTTCATGGGGGGTTCAAAAAGTTGACTGCAATGGAGTTAAAGAGGTGATAAGACTACTGAGCTCTATTGATGATGTTCCTCCTATCTTTTCTAGAACATCCTTCATGATTTCTGGAGTTGTTTCCATCTCTTTTCCCCTCTCTGTTCCCGATTCTTTTGTTTGAGAACCCTCTGTGTCATGGGAGGTATCTCAGTATTCTTCAACTTTCCTTTGGTATTTTCTTTATCCTGTGCATTAGTTTCAAACCCTGGAGGGGGCCCTTCCTATTTTGGCGGTGGGGTCGAAACTTCACCCTGCAAACTCTTGGGTAGGCAACTTCGCCTATGGCTCTAAAAAGATGTGAATATGGTCTGTGAGTCAGGTGGCATGGCCTGTACTCTGTTCAGTACTTCTTCATAGGATTTAACATCTTTAAATATATCATCATAAATAGATGCTTCATGTTCATACACCTTTAGATTACAATGTATGAAATGCCTACTTATTACTTGGTAGTGGTCATATTTTCTGTGTTCAATATCTACTAATTTCACTTCTTCTAATGAATCAACCTCTACCTTAGAATGGCCTAAATTTAATAAAGAAAATTTCCCAATATGAACAGGGAAAGATGGCCATGATTTCTTCTGAGTTGCTTTTAATTCTAATCCAACACCACCCTTTACTATCTGATGAGCTACCTCCTTGCACACCAATCTGTCCGGTAGGAATTTAGGGAGTGCATGAGGGGCAATGGAACAACCATAAACCCTAATGTAGGAAAAATTTTCCTCAATAAACCAGTCGACAACTGCTTTAAGACTTTCTGTGATTGCATCAGAAATGCGAGGGGGTTCACATCCAAAAAACATTCTGTGCATAGGAATAATAATAAAATGACAAACCTCGTAAAATGAATCTTTATCATTTTCTTCCCAAAGGGCCGAGTGATATTTATGAATGGGTTCTGGACAGGAAATGCTCCAACTCCAATTCATTAATGGAAAGGGAGTCACAAAACAGATTGCATCCATAATGTATGCAGACATATAAAAAGCTGTTGGTTGTCCCTTTGATTTTGCTGCTTTGTAGTTTAAGATTTCTTGTGTTAGGTTATCTGACAAAATCTTATGTCAGTTAAAACCATTTCCTTCTGAAGCTTCCTTTAAAAAGGGCACCCAATCTGCATGAAAATGACAGGGATCTTTTCTCCCGAAAAGTCTACATAACATAATGGCTACATATACCATGTATTCATTTAAGGATGCTATAGCATAAATCCCATGGGAATCAACTCTAAACTTTGCTGGACACCTCGCCCATCCTCTAATCATATCAGGATATGTCTGGTCTACCTCAATACATTCTTTTCTTTGAAACTCTGCTAAAAATTCAACATTAAAAGTATGTTTAGGATTTGGCGAGAGTTTATACATTACTTGAATGTGCTCTGGTCTGAATGAGCCGACGATATCTCCTTGCTCGTTTAAAATGATCCTTGTTGGGATATCGACCTTATCCAGAGCCCAGTTGATCATATCAGTGTATGCCACGAGCCTCGAGCGTGCAACGATCTTATGAAGCTCTGACTCAGCTATGTCCCAGAAACGATTTTTAGAATCAGGATGAGCATTCTCAAACTCGTATTCCAACAATTCGGAAATTTGAGTCCAAGATTTAATAGAATCTATAGCGTGTGGAGTGGTGTCGGAGATAATATCTCCTTCTTGTGCGTCTTCATTCTTCTTCGGTGCATTTTTGGGTTCCATGACTTCTGCGTTTAATTGAAAACCTGTCACAGAAAATGGATGAACGAGCTCAGCTTAAAATGAAAACACAAACATTCAAATGTTTATTTTGAATACATTTAAAAATGACAAGATTTGCACAACTATCACGAATTTAAAGCTCTTAATGTGGAAGATATTTTTCTGAGATACACATTTAATGTCCGTATTTAGGTGCCTTCAGGTTCTTAAAGAAAACAAGAAACCTACTTAATCAGAAAGAGAAATATGAATGAACACTTAAAAAATGATTACCATTAATCTTGTTTTTTGAAAAAAGGTTAATTAGTGTTAATTATAGTTTAAAGCTGAAAACTTCGTTTTTTCGGGGTTTCGAAAATCATGATGTCGAGAGGTATGTCGTCCATGAAAAACGATTTCCGAAATTGCGAAATCACGAAATCGCGCTATTTTAATTAAGATTTAAATGCTTTTAGCACATTAATTAATTGAGATTAGACGTTTTCGGGATTTTGGAAATCCTGATGTTGAGAAGTATGTTATCAATAAAATCCGATCTCTGAAATTGCGAAATCGTGACGGCTTGCTTTTTAAACAGGACTTAACTTATATTAATTAACTAACTAATCATGATTAAGGCCAAAACAAAATTAGTTTAATTTAACGTGAACTGTGGATCGAGGTTTCGTAATTCGGGATTTTGGGAAACATGATGATAGGAGATGTAATCTCTCTGAACTGCGAATCCTGAAATCGTGACATAATTATTTTAACCCTTAACCTTTCTTATAAGAGACTAAATTAATTTGTGTTTAAATTAAGATTCCAACGTTTCAGGAAATCGGGGATCGGGATTTCACGATTTGATTTGCATTAAAAAATTTGTTTGTAGTAAACCCCGAATCCAGAAAATTCTTTTAAGCTTAATTTAAAAATCGTTTGTTTAAAATTTAACACGTTTTAAATAATTTTCAAATAAAAAGCGTCGGGATTCTTATAATTTTTGTAAACCTTTTTCCCTTTCATTATCCGAAAAAAAATTAAATTTTTTTAAGAAAAAGGTATCATGTACTTAGAAATGATACGAAACTCGTGTTTTATGAAAATCCGAAACTCGAAAAAGAAAAATTCAGGCCTTAGGGATAAAAATTTAAGATCTGTTTCAACATCGAACATCAGGATCAATTTTCTTTTTAACTCCTCATTTTTCTTCTTATGGGCACGAGATTCTTTGCATGTTTGCTCCAAAGCTTCTCAGTTTGAATATATGTGGTTCAACCAAAGCAGTTTGTGCTCCTGCAAGATTTTTTCTTGTGTAATAGCAGACTCCTTTTTCCATTTGTTCATTATTACCTGCTCATTCCATGGTTGAGTTTGTGTTCCAACATCGCAAGTGGTAGGCTGAGGTAGAGTCTGAGTGGCTTGTTCCACAAAAGTAAGGGTACTGATCTTGCCAGGAGGGGCAGATTCATCAATATGAAGAGTTTGAGCAACTTCACTAATGAAAACAAGAGCTTCGGATTTAACAGTTGTTGTAGGGTAGGGTTCCTGTAGATTATCTTTTCTTTCTAGAATTTTTGAAGGTCCTATTGGTTCTTGTGTAACAGTAGGGCGTTCCTCTTTTTTAATTGCAAAATTCGTAGGTGCAGGGGAAGCTCCAGGAATTGGGATTTGAACCACTTTGTAGCCTACTTGATCATAAATATCCCCACATTGGCTGCACATATACTCTCTATACTGATCATCTTTTGTGTTTTTCTCTGCCATGGCCGCTACGTGAGCTAAGGTATACAAATTAATCTCCCTGTCATAGGCTTCCTTTTCCATTACCAGCTCTTGCTTGTAAGATTCCAGTTTTGATCTTAGAAACTCATTCTCTTGTAAGAGAGAAGCCATTGTTGGTTCTGGTTGTTGATCTGTCATAGGTGTATCAAGAGGATGGACTGGTTTTTGTGTAACAGTCACAACCTCAGTAGCTGGTTCTTGTGGAGCAACTATAAAATCAACAACTGATTCTTGTTTTTCATCTACTTGATGTAAAGAAAATAATGTTGCAACACCCTGGGCATCTGATTCTTGTATTTCAGGAATAAAGTCAGCAGCTGGTTCTTGTGTTTCAGCTGTAGATGGTTCTTGTGTAACATCTATAGCTGGTTCTTGTGTAAAAACTACTGAATGAGTAACTGGTTCTTGTGATCAGGGGATCAAATTTTGCTCAAAAATTCAAAGTGCTCGGAATCGCTTCAAACCAAACGAGAGCATATGCCTCATCGTTGCGAACCCAATGCAACTTGTTTCATTTGAAACGGACGTCGGGAGCGAGAGATATTGCAATCTGTTCATAAAGTCAAACAGGCAAAAAAAATGATGCTGACTGTTCAGTCCGTACAGGCTGATGTGGCAGGGTCGTACGACCGTACGATGATGTGGCAAATTTTGGTTGGCAGTTGAGGTTGAATGATGTTTCGACACATGTCAGCATGTGGTTGGTGGTTTGATACCATGTGGCCCAGTCATGGGCTGCCACATGGCACCTTTATATTGGTTGTTTTAATAAAAATATATTGGAGTCTGTGGGGTTCGACCCCTAGACCTCCCCACCGCATAATCCTTCACAACATCCGCCCGACCGTTGCACCGCCATTTGTTCCTTGTTACATAGGTGTGTTTAATTATATTTGAGTTTGCACTATGTAATGAATGGCGGGGGGGACGGGTCGGGGCTTAGCCCCGACCCGCAGTCTTATTGATAATGTATGTGACCATATGGGAGTGTTAAACCAAAACCCCATGGTTTTATTGTTATTATATAACCATGCCTTTGTGTAAACAACGCACGGGAAGTTAACCCATGTTTTCAAACAAAAATCGTGCGGTTACATGGTTTGTGGCCACATTTCACATGGGTGCAGAGATGTATGGAACTCGGTCATATGGGTTATTACATATGACCATGACCGGAGCGGGGGAGTTAAAACGGTTGTTAAACGGTTAGCCCATTTTCCATAGCGCGAGGTCATATGACCCTTATGTGCCCAGGTGCTAGGCGGTTAGGGGCTAGCGCGCCCTTAACCGTCCTATGGTTTGCACCGTTGGTGCAGTTGCGCTCGGTGCTGGTTTTTCATGCTATTTATTGCGTGTGTGCCAGGTTCAATTTACAAGGGTGCAATTTGTAGATGCAGAGACAACAAGCTTGAAGGGGAGACTTCCAGGAGGCCTAACTTCTTCGTTTTTTGATCGATTGAGGTGCCGAAAGAGCCCGGACAGGGGTTTTTGGACGCTCTGAAGACATTGGAGCAGTCGGTTTGTCAGTTTGAGCATTGTAAGACATGTTTTTGATCACTTTTGAGCAATTAATAATAATGATCCATTGGAAGCTGGACCAGGAGATGTAGCCCAAGAGA
>JZKD02S1660623.1:35162-46917 GCA_000966675.3 Picea glauca | reverse complement strand
CTTAGTTCATTCAATAGGCTAGATCTAGGGAAAGTGTATTATTCTGTCTTGTTTTGTTCTAGATCTAGGTGGATCTAGGGAGATCGGTTTGTGTCCGCACTCACAGATTTATCCTGAAAGAGGACTCAACTGAGATGATTAGTTCTTCAATAAATCCTTCTGGTTTGATTTTAGAACGGTCAGCTAATTCTAGAATGGTTGGGGTATCTCTAATTTCATTCTTCAGTTGTAACAGTTGTGAAGTTTCAAGAGTCATAATATTGATAGCAGCGCCTAAGTATACCAGAACTTGAGGAATTATTGTTTTTCCAATTTTCATTGTGATAGTAGGATGGTTGAGATCACCATATTTAACTGGAGGAGCTTTACCTGACATTAGTGCAAACAAATCACCCATGACATGAACTATGAGGGGATCTTTAGTTTTCCTACCGAGTTTCTTAACACAAATGTCTCGCATAGTTCTGGCATAAATTGGTACATCTCTTAGTGCTTGTAATAGTGGAATTTTGACATAGAGATTTTGTAATTCCCCTAGAAGATTGAAAGTAGGTGGCTCAGGAGTTTTAGTCAAATCTAAACTCTCAAGGAATGGTGGTTCCGCTATTTCAGCAACAGTATTAGAGGATGGTTGTACCCCTTTAGGTGAATCGTGCTTGTTTATTTCTTGTTTATCAGAATCAGAAGAGGTAACATCATAAATGAAAGGTTTTACTATTTTCCCAAATCGTAAATGAATATCATTGCATTGTGCAGGGAAAACATAAAGTATAGGCTGGTTTTGAATATCAATACACTGCATAACCTTATTATTGGGGTTAGGGTTAGGTTGTACAGTTATTTGGGGCAACATCATTTGATTATTCGGTGGAGCACCTGATGGTAAAGGGAGTGGTTGCTGAAATTGTGATTGAAATTGAGGAAATTGATTTGGAAACGGGGGTTGTTGACCTCTCTAATTTGGATTCCATTGGTTAAGGTAAGGTTGTTGTTGTGAAGGCCAAGGCGTCCATATTGTTGGGTCTACAAAGGGAGGGGTTGTTTATTGCATGGGTGGGTAATTCATTTGATTGAAGGGTGGGTATTGCATTTGGTTAAAGGGAGGGTAATTTGCTTGACTAAAAGAAGGATAATTATTCAAACGATTAGAAGATGTAAATGGCATATTAGGATTCATACCTTGTTTCGGTGGTTGCGATTGCCTTCTCTGTGTCAACAGATAGACAACTTCATCTTCTTCATCGGTTGGTTGTAATGCTGCTTTGATTTCTGGTAAAGAAGGGCATTGTTGAGTTTCATGATCCTTATCACAAAGGGTGCAAATTGGCATTTTGTCCAATGGGCATTCCCTTAGTGGGTTCTTTTCTCTGCGTTTGGAACAAAAGATGGACAAAGCCACTTCTTCTTCGACTTGTTTCTTTTTAATCTGCAAGGTGTCAATTTGTGAAGCAAAAGAACTTAACATTTCAGTTTTAAAATCCTCAAGTAAATTACCTATTTCGGCTCTTGTTGCTCCTCCACTGGCTGATTTTTGAACTCTTGAAAATGTGGTATCTCTGCTATTTGATCTATTCCTTGCAGCTCCTCTTGAACATCTTTTACAGAGGTTAACAATTTCATCATATGATTCTTTAGATATGTCCCCTTTACCAAGCATATTCATCATATCTAGACAGTCATCCCTTACTCCTTTTAATAATATTGTTTTAAGAATATCTTTACTTACATCAGGGTGACTGGATCTTTGTAGATTATACGGTAGCCTTTCCACAAAGTCCTCCAGATTTTCATCCTCTTTTTGTATCATCTTGAATAGTTCCTCTCTTTTTTCTCTTGTTCAGAAATAGTCTTGATATTTGTGTAGAAATTTATGTTTCATCTAATCCCATGTTGTGATTACATGACCTCCAAGACTCATGAACCATCTTAATCCATTTCCCTTTAATGTTGCTGGAAATAGCTTTAATTTTTTAGCATTGGTAATGTAATCATAACTTCTGCATAATATATCAAACTCGAAAAGGAATTCATCAGGATCTTCAGAAGATAAACCATGAAAGTTGGGTAAAGTTGAAAGTGGAATATTCTTCATAGGAGCTACTCCTCTAGGAAGATCACCAATAGGAAATCCTAAGGTAGAAAAATATTTTTCATCGTTTACCTCTCCTTCAGGACCTACCTGTTCTTCATGGTGCAGTTCTTCATTATACCCATCCATGGTTTCTTCTGTTTGTTCCCCTACTGCACTTGCTTGATCCTCAATGTTGTCTGTTGGTTTCTAAACTTTCTTCATTTCAAAGTTCGCTTGAAAGGAAGGTTGAGGCTTTGGTTTTCGAGAGCTTGGTCATTGAGGAACAAAAGAGTCAGATTTTGATATAATCTTGTCGATAAAAGTCTTTCTTCCTCCCCTTCCTCTGCCCCTGCCACCTGTAGGGTCAGTTTCCTTGGGGGCTCCGCGTCCTCTCATGCAATCTGTACATCTGAAAGAACATAAATGCTTTTGAAATCTATAATTGCCTTCCCTGGCAATGACACCAAAAATGTTGGTCACTATAATTGTTTATTAATTAAAACAATCAAGTGTTACATAAATTGTCAACCCAGGGAAGTCTATTTATTTCAAAGGCAATCACACACCGCATATGCTCAATCTCAAAAGAAATCCAAAGTTGTAGTAAAAGTTACACTAATCACACCTTGCTTTGAACAGACTGAAGTTCTACTTTGAATTATAGTAAAAGCAATATATCTATTGCAGAATTCAAGATTCAAAGGAAAATAATTATCAGAAGAATGCTGGATTACATTAAGAAACAACAACCTAGGAAAAAGGAACCTTTCAACATACTGCAAAGAAGACTAACTATTCTGTAATAGAGAACAAGACCCTATTCCCTAAAGTAGGAATCTTCAGCACCTGTCTCTGACTATCACACTTTCATAAAATCATTATGCAAATAGAATTACCAATCAAAATGATCAACAATTACCTAAGAATGAATTGTATGAAAACGATGCAACAATTAGTTGAAACAGAGTTTCAACAAATCAGAGTTTTAACAAGGCATGAATAAAAACAATACTTAACACACTACAGAAACTAATGGGTGAATCTTGTGAAGAAGGTGGGCCCTCTCCTTCTCACAAGATTTCCCAGAAATGAAAGGGAACTACGAAGAAATGCTCAAAATGATCTTTTATTCATCTGTCCAATGTAACAAGTTACAATATCAAAACTGAACATGCTCCTTCTCTGTAATTCCTTTCTAGCTAAGATTTCCGTAATCCCCCTTCTAATGCTGATTTCTCCTCTATTTAAATAGGAGAATCCTCTTAATACAATTAAGCATAAGATTACATGTGTATGTACAAATCCTATTCTTAGTATGATCTAATCTTCTATGCTGGAATAGGATATTCTGATCTTCCATAGAAAAATGTCGTTACAGTGGTTGTAACGGTGCTGGCTTTGAGGTACAACTGTTGCGGCCAGTGTAACAACTCCTTTAATTATCTTTTATGTTACTGCTGTATGTGAAATACTGTTTCAGCATCGCAAATCATAGACTGTTTCAACAATGGGATTTGCGTACTGTTTAACTATTTCAATAGCGTAGAAGCAACAATATATTATCTTTTCTTGTTATTGTTGTATATGAAACACTGTTTCAGCATCGCAAATCATGGACTGTTTCAGCAACGGGATTTGCGTACTGTTTAATTGTTCAACGACATGGTCTTCAAGCAACAACGATATATTAACTGCAGTCTTCAAACTGTTTTAGCAACTATATATTTCTGATTAATGGCTAAGTATGAAAGAAATGTAAAATTACATGTAAAACAAGTTAAACATATAACAAAGAGAAGAAACGTTATATACCTTTGGAAAAATAGATTAAGGTGATAATGTAAGCTTAAATATGAGCGGGAAAAGGATGTAATGATAGCAAAAAGTATGAGCAAAAAGGTACATTATAGGGTCCTAACAAAACCGAAGATGACTATGTTGGGAATAGTCATGTGAAAGGAAATTTGGATTTTTTGTTTGAGCGTTATTTAGTGTTGCAATCACCTGTAACTACACCAAGAAGTTCCGTTCATGTTGAACAATCTGGGTTTGGCTCTTTTAGAATGGCTCCTCCTCCATCAACAATTTTTTTCATTAGAAGCAGTCTATGAAGTTGGGGCGAGTAAGTATGGGATGCCTTTTCAAGAAAATTGTAGAGATCTTACATTGCTTTATCTTTAGAAGGTTAAATAATTCATATGATTCTTGTATTTTGTGAATCGAATGATTCCAATATGTTGAATATTGATTACAACAAGCTAACCATGCAATGCATGATTGTTCTTTTATATGGGATTATGTAACATCATCAAAATAGTTTGTGATGATGGTTGAATGTTTTCAACTAATCTCCTAAGCATCAATCAACAATAGTGTTCTGTTGATAATAGTCTGAATAAGGAAAATTAGAGTTCTTACTTGAATTAGATGAAATATTAGGATCAATATTGTGGAAAAGTTGATACCATCCTTACACTTGAACAACCAAATATAAATAATACCCATAAAATAAGAGTTAATGATATGACTTAAACTCATAACACAAACTCTGCATAGTTAGATACAATCTTGTTAGAGCGTAGGATTTGGTGTTGTGGGTAGAGTATCAGATGTAGGTGCAGTTTTATTATTTTCCTAATTGTTGTTCATAGGATTGTGCATGGAGAAAAATATTTGTAAAAAGATCTGGGATAAATAAAGAAGACAGAAAATGTAAATGAACATTGATTGAATAAACTTATATCAAAAGGAATTATGCTAGAATAGAAGTGTTGAGACTTGGGAGATCAGGAACTCTAGATACACAACTCCTTTATTAATCGAAGTTCAATATTGAAAAGGAAAGTTGAATTGTTACGAGTCACATGACAATGTGAAATGGGAGACAAAGGAATAAAATATACAAGTATCTGACATGGGACACATGGGCCATAGTGAATGGGTGTGACCTCTATGGAACTTAAGTAATAATAATTAATAGTAATAAATGTGTTAATTAGGTCCATTACACGTCGTCCCTCCTTGAAAGGATCCGACCTTGAAGTAGGATAAGGGATTGGTGCTAGACATCAAATTTGTGCATGGATCAACAATAAATCATATTCTTCATTAGGTACAATACTAAGGCTTGTATGTATCATGAAGATGGGGAATTCTATAGCATATCATTGTAAGGCTTCTGTAGCATATCATTGTTTTTAGAGACTAGAAAACTATCAAGTTTTTTTTTTTTTAAACCTACAGAATGCCTCACTATAGAGATGTATGTCCATCACAAGTATGACATCTACGTCGCAAGCCATTGGTGGGTTTTCTACTCTGCCACAAATCTTTGTCACTATTTCCACGTGTCGTCGTCTCTATAGTGATGCATGTTCATTGCAAGAAGGTTTACATCTCTTATTATTGCCATGAATATGTAACTCCTTGTGAAAAAATTGCATCCCTATAGCGACGAACATTCGTGGAAAGAATTTTAATATTCACTATGGGATTCCATCTTTTCGACGTATGTTCGTCGGTCTACTGACGATAGTTTGTTGCAATTACAACGATGTGAAAATAAAAATTAACATAAAATATTTAGGATGATGAAACATGGCGGTGTGATTTCGTCATTGTTTCCACGAATAATCTTAGTGCGTGGATATAGCGACGCAAAAAGTTCCACAAAAAATACTTTTTTCCTTCGTGAAAAGTGCAACGGATATGTGTGGAAATAACAACGAAAAACTGTGGCAATTTGGTCATATGTAGTAGTGATTGTTTTAAAAAGAAGTCTATACATATTAATTCACACAGAGATCAAGCTCGGGGTTGTATTTTAGATTTGATTGTTGTTGTCGATTCAATATTGTGTCAATTATATGATAGAGGCCTGTGTATGATTGGTTCACCGAGCATGCTCTTAATTCTTTCCATGATTTAAAAAAAAAAATCTATGTGTATTTAAATCGTGCCCAATTTTTATTAAAGATCAATGACTGTTGATTGTTTATCCTAGGTGTATTATTGCTTCGTTGCCAAGGATGAATGTTGGATATAGAAAATGGAATCGTTGTGCATAGTATGGTTGTTTTAAAAAGGGAAAGAGATCAACATTAGCATATACAATATTGTGGAATTTGAGATATTTGCATGGTCATTATATAAATGCACAGACTGTTATAAATTAAAGATTTATGGGAAATTAAATTGTTTAATTGAGACAACAAGCAATTTGTATGAAATTGAGGGATAATGAATTTTTTGGTCTTGGAAGTGGATGCTTTTTGGATTAAATTTGAAATAGAGTTATGATAATTTATTGATTTAATTTATTTTATGAATAGTATCCATCTAATTCCCTCTCATTTTCTCACTTTTTCGCTCATTATAAATCCCCTCACGATCCCAAATTCATTTTACATGCTCTGTTCACTAAAATTAAATTAGAACTTTGTATGACAACGATTAAAAACCAAATGAAACAGAGATAGATGGCAGTTGGTATGTTTTGGTATTGTTGCACAATCAATGGTTTAATGAATTGTCGAGCAGTAATCATGTTCTTACTCCCAGTCATGATATCACTTTTACACTCAATACAATCCCATCGGATATCCCTGAACCCTATTTCACCCCTTACTCATTGACAATTATTAAATACATTTTATGGATTGGATTGCATGGGTCTGATGTTAATTGTTGAGCCAAACTTTGTTTCATATTAAGAGAATGTCATGTATGGTCTATTTAAGAGCTAGTTTCTAATAATTTCTACATACACGATGAGCTTCTTCAACAGAGGAAGTCATGGTTGAGACAATAGGGGAAGAGGAAATTGGAACAAAGGGCCTAGAAGGCCCATATTCTCAATACATTTCGATGTTGATCCTCAAGAGTTAAACCAACTCTTTCAAGCTAGATTTTTCAATTGGACTGGACAAGGGATAGTCTAGCCTAGACCAGAGAGGCCTCCCTTCCATCCCTAGCATGTTTCTGGTATCCTTGTTCCCCCTCATGTATATTTGCAACCTAAAGTTCCCGAGAATGATGGATGGAAATATATTTTTCAACCAACATCCTCCCACCATCGTGTCTTGCCAAATTTTTCTTTACCTCCTCCTCCTCCACCTGTTAACCCAAACGTTTAGATTTCCCCTACACACTCACCTGTATAGTCCTCCCACGCAAGCAAAAGACTCAAAACCGAAGCCCACCATATGCATGACAAAGGAAAAGTTGTTGTTGCCCCCTCATCTCCTTCAAGTGACTCAACCAAGTTAGTCTCATCTCGTATGCACTTGAGAAATGATTGTTCCCATGCCATCAATGAGATAAAACCTTAAGGTTCTACCCAACCTGAGGCTAATTCAAGGAAGTCAAAAGGGGATAGCAGCAACAAAGGAAAAATTGTCTCTCAAAGTGGCAAATACGGTTTTTTATTATGTTTTATTATTGATTTATTGAGGACAATGGACTGCTAAAAGTTTTGGACAACAACTATAAATGGATACTGTGGATGTTTTGATATAATTTGAAATATCTCTGATATTTAAATTTCAAATTGTGGAAATTATTATGGGATCCACAAGGAGGGATGTATTTGATTGATTGTCTAATTGTTTTTATTTTTGCTAATAAATTAAAGGGAGTCACAAGGGGTCCCACCTACTAGTTATTATTTAATAGAGGACCCTTTATTATTATTATTATTAATTATTCCCCTAAACTAAAAGTTAGTTGAGTTTTAGTTAACTTAACTAAATGAGGCAGTTGAACTACTTCAACTAATTTGGAATGCATAAAATCCAAATGAAAAGGAAGAACAAGGGGAGAATAGAAGGAGAAAACATACTAAGGTTTTCTCTTGAGTTTTATTGATATAGTTAAATTTTCATTCATTCTTCAATTCATTAAAAGCCTAATTCTCTTTTATGACAACATGGTCCTATTGTAGACAACAAGGTTCAAAGATGAATCATATCATCACGACACTTGTTTCATAGGTGTTGATCTATATTTGATAGTCTGTGTAGACTTGTTTGTTAATGAATTAAACTTCATGACTGATAAAGGATATTGTCCAGAGTCAAGTGGGCAACAATTTGTAGCAAGTTGATTTGTTTTTACTTCTTGTCAGAGTCCTTTTGTATGGTTTTCGTTGGGGATATCTAAGTTTGACCTTGGTCCATGCTCCCACAAGGATTTTTGTAAAGAGAACAATTCTTTTGATTTCTTGGAATGAAATAAATTGATTGTTATTCTGTCTCATCTGTAGTAATATGTGACTTCACATTTTTTCTTTTGATCTCCACATTTATTTTTTTCAATCTGTTATATTCAGAAAATTATATAAAAATGTTATATTTTGCAACAATCTTTTATTTCAAAAAATTAGCCTAAGCCCTCATAATTAATACTTGTGGATTGGGAAATACTTTTGAGGCTATAAACATAGGGTAACATTCTCGGCTATCTTGCCTTAGCCAAGCAAGATTAGAAAATGATTGAGTAAGATAAATTCATATGATTTCCTCAACATTTATTTGATGACCATATTGGGGAGATCTTCAATATCTCTCTGGTTGATTATATGTTTGATTTTCATTGAATATATTTATATTTTTGATATTGATTCTTTGACCGTTTCTTTTCTTCATGACTGTACCTGTTGCAAGGCAACCCAATATTGAACCCAATCTTAAATATCATAATAACATTTCTTTATCATTGTTTAATACCATATTAGAGACCGCTAATACCTGGGTTGAGATTGAACGCTCATCGAAAATGATTGAACAAGACATGAGAGTCCAAGAACGTTGGAAAGCTAGGTAAAGAAAACCTAGGAATCAATTATAGATTTTTTTTCCTATAGTTTTGATCTTCTTTTCATGTCTGTAAACCCTCACATCTCTAGGAGAAGAAAGAATTTATCACCTGAGATCAATCCTATTGCTGAAATAGGAAGAAGAAACATTGGTTTGTCAGTCCAACAAAGTACTCTAAGGAGAAATTTTTCTGATTCGGCTAGTTCACCGTTCTCTCCCTTACCTATCGTTCACAAGATGGAATCTAGTGGTGGATCTGGTGGCACTAGAGGTGATTCTTTGTCTCAGCCTTCAACTACTGGCATGTTTTACAGGCAGCATATGCTTGTCATTGATGGCAAGTACATCAATGATGATGGCTTGAGTACAACCAAAATTATCAGTAGCGCAGTGATAATCGGGGAAGAGCAACAACTGTGATGACTGGATCAAGGATAACCTACATGTTCTTTAAAGTGAAAGGAGTAGCGGGCTCACAAAATCCTAAAATAAGGAGGATCGTCCATCTTTAGGCAGGACACGTGGGGAAATATCGTCATTTCACTGACTGGAGAGTCAAAGGAACGGGGTTCCCTAACCTCTCGAAATTGCGATATGCGAAATCGTGAAACAATCTGAGCCGTCAGATCAAGGTTTGATCTGGACCATTGATCCCAGTCCATTTCGGAGTTTCATGGATCGAGAGTTGGAGATGTCAAAGAATAATAACCACAGGAATCTCGAAATCGTGATATGCGAAATCGCGACTTAATCTGAGATGTCAGATAAAGGTTTGATCTAGACTGTTGATCCCAGTCCATTTCAGAGTTTCAGAAATTGAGAGATGGAGAAGTCAGAGACTCTCAACATTAGGAGTCCCGAAGTGCCGAAATGTGAAATACCGAAACAAGACACGTTAGCAAACCACGTCAGCTAAGAACACGTGGCACAACCAGACAATGACAAGTGTCAAGCTGATTCAACATTTCAGGCACATGTAAGTCACGAATTAGAGTGACACGTGGCAGTTATTCGACACGTGTCAATCCACGTGTGATGTCAACAGGTTTACATCACTTCGGAGTTTCAGAAATCGGGAGATGGAGATGTCAAAGAAATCCTACCATAGGAGTCCCGAAGTCACGAACCCCGAAATCGCGATATGCGAAATCATGAAGACTTCAGGACCATCGAATCACTTAGAGTGTGGAACGTTGATCCGACTCCATTTCGGAGCTTCAGATATCGGGACATGGAGCATCAAGAGACTCTACTATGGGAGTGCCGAAATCCTGAAATGCCAAAATGCAAAACACATTTTGGCTCAATCTGTGGTCGTAACCATTGGTCACATCGGCGGAAGATGAAGGAAGGAGCTAGTTTAGATAAGCTCCATTTTGGATTTTTGGGGATCGAGACATGGAGCGTAATGAAATCATTACCACGGGGATCCCGAAATGCCGAAGTGAGAAATGGCGAAGTAAACGCAAGTTTCTATGAATTCAATCCAATGGTGCAAGTGAAGTTGAACAAGATCGCAAGGCTACTTTTGTGCCTCGTAGTGTAATTGCTAGAAACCATTGATGGTCTCTGCGAGAGAATTCGAAGAGACCTCTGTGTGATCAACAAAGGAGATGAAGAGTCTCTAAGCTTCGTCCAGTGAAGTAAGACGATTCTTAGGGGGATTGACAGATGGATGACTGTTGAAGTCTGTAACTAAAACAAAAGGCATAAGCTCGACTGTGCCAGAGAAGACGAGGAGTCTCAACTGCCAGAGAGGTTGAGGAATCTCAGCAGAACACCTAGTGATGCTGAACGCATGGTGGGAACCACCAGAGAAGATAAAGAGTTGCGATGATCAGGAAAAATCACTCAAGATGTGGAGGATATTGGTGGGGGCGTGAGCATGTAGAGGCATGGAAATATTGCATGCACAAGGAGCACAGGGACTATAAGAATGTGGAACAAAGAAGAGATTGGGGTTGTTGTCGCTATGTAGGAGAATTCAGGTGTGTACAAGGAGGTAGAACATAGGAGAAGAAATGCACAGTTGAGAAATGGTGCATTGAAGGGATATGGCGCGGAGAGAATAAAAGGCAGAAGAACAGAAAGTGCTAGGGGTGTGTAGAAGACACTGATGCAGAGAGGGCATAGCAGTGTAACTGAACAATGACAAGGCTGGTAAGCCATTGAATAATTTTATATTGCTGTAATAAGTTTTAGTAATGAAGAATTAATAATTCAGGGTGGTTGGGAGGTACTAGGGAGGACTGGTGTCCTCAAAGGTTCAAGTGGGTGCTTGAACACAGGGAGTTGGTGCTTCCTTCTAGTTGATGCTAGAGAAACCAGGGAGTTGGTGATTCCTTCTAGTTGGTGCTAGAGAAACTAGGGGGTTGGTGCTTCCTTCTAGTGGGTGCTAGAGAAAACAGAGAGTTGGTGCTCTCAACAAGTTTCATCTTGCAAAAATAGAGGTTGTAGCCTCAAAATGAGTTGGTGCTTATATGTATGATAATGTAAAGAATGTAGATAATTATTATCATATAAAGAAAAAGAGGTTTTTACCCTGTATGGGTTTCCTCAGGAAATATCTGTCTCTGTGTTTCTCATATATGTGACTAATGCGGAATGTGTCAACGTTTATTTCCCTGCATGATTGTCATCATCATTGAGTGCCTTGTAAAGTTTTTTTTTTTTAAAGAAGCATAAATGTTCAAGCACGGTAACAACTAATTCACCCCCCCCTCTCAGTTGTCCAACATTTGGTATCAGAGCCGACCCCTTTTATCTAAGGGTAGATCCTAGAGCTTAAACATATCAAGCCATGAAGGAAATTCAACCAATAAGGCCCCTCTGTTCAATGGAACAAACTTTTCCTTCTGGAAAGTTAGAA
>JZKD02S1660612.1:115202-143944 GCA_000966675.3 Picea glauca | reverse complement strand
GGGGTTGTTATTTGAATCCTATGTTGTTCCTTACTATCCAGAATAACAAAAAAATGGATATGGGTAGTAAGGTCCACACCTTCCTAAGAGAAAATATTTTAAATTTTTCCTAGGAATTTAGAGTGATAGGGTCTAAAGATAACATCCTAGGATTTGGATCATTTAGGTACCTCCATGTTTTCTTCTAGTGGAAAAATGTAAGTGCATAAGAGCATTCAAAAAATAAATGTTGATTGGACTCCTTGCTTTTATACATGAAGAGAAATTTGAGAAACCTTCAATACCTCTTTGTGGGGATTTTTTGTAGTCAAAAGTCTTCTGCAAACAAACAAATAGAGGAATTAATATTTGGGATGCATTGTTACCCTATATTATCTTCGAAATCTTGTACTTTGCAACATCTAGAAGAAACTCTACTAGACATTTTGAGAATCCCAATTTTACCAAGGGGACAAGGTTTTGTACCATAACAATTCATTTGGTTATTCTAGGTTGAGTGAGGCTTTCCCTTTTAGGAGCATTAAGAGTTTCTTGTAGTCTTCCCAGAGTCATGGGGGAATTTTCATTCTTGGAACATTTTCCATTGCTTCCATCTATTAGAATTATTGACATTGTACTAAGTGATATTGATGACCTTTCGACCTCAATCCCACAGATGAATTAAAATTATTTTGTAGCTACAGACTTGAGTTGCTTCTAAATATAATGCGTGGGCCCAAATTTCCTTCTTTAATAGAGATCATAATTCTTTGTGTTTATGCAGCTTGTGCTTTTGCTGTGCGAAGCTCTTATTTCGGCCTTGGATCTTTCTTGCGACCTATAAATAAAACCTTACACCAACTCTAATTCTCCATCTCCTTTACTCATCAACATCCACTCCTTTATCCCCATAAGACCTCGTGCAAGGACTATGTGCTAACTTCATCAACTCTTTACTTAGTCAACCATCATAATATGTTCTATCTTCAATTTCCACCGTTTATCGTCACAATATCGACGATCCTGATCTCTCCTCAGATTCTTCCTTTTAGATTGGTTCGTTGTCTAAAGCCTACAACACTCTGAGTATATGGCTTCGACTGCCTACGCTTTCCTTTTCGGATCCTGAACTCCTGCGCAATCTCCACCATCAATCACGTCCTCTAACTAATCGTAGTTGTTGATCGAGCTTCTTTTGTCATAGTCTTTAACAACTAGGAACTACTTCGGATATGAGTATTGAAACATCCTCCACAATTGATCGTTAAGATCTACGATCCACAACTCTTCAGTATTTCACTTTCACTTCTAGTATTCCAGGTCTTGTCAAGGGGATTACACGTGGATGCCACATGTCACACTTTCACTCATGGATCCAACTACCACGTGTCACTATGGTATTAATTGATCTATTCAAATCTGAATATATCTCAATCATTCATCAGTATGGCCCTATCAAAGTTCATCCAACTTGTGGACTCCAATGACTCTACTTTGAAAGCTAATAAAATACCGCCACGTGTCACTTTCATAGTTGTTGATGTGTGCTACTCCGAATGGATATGAACCATTGCTAAGGTCTCTCTCTGTCAAACCTTTCCAACCATTTATCTCTCTGATAGCTTCTCCAATGATACACCACCATGTGTATTCTTCTGAACCATTATACTCCCTGCTTTGATCGAATTTTCATCGTCGATCGTACTTGACCTCATCAAAGTATTACTACAACTTCAACTCTGAGTGAACTAACTCTAAAGGTCTTCAGACCGTTTATCTTGGACATTGATCTATCTCCCTTGCTCAATCCTATCTTTTGATCTTACTTCACTCTATCAGAGTATCCCTCTAGCTTTTCACTACGATGATACAGACTCTGATAGCCATAAACAATATTCTTCGTCAATATGGAAAAGCAACCGCTCCATATCTAATCCTGACCGTTTAATTTTTAAACACACCAAATCAACTTGGTCAGATCGATCAATGATAAGACTTGATTCTGAGTCCCAATCGAAAAACCATTGTTCCTCCTTGCCTACAAAGGGTTTCTACCACTAGTTCATCTTGTACAAAGACTAGAATTTGTTTGATCCTTTCTTAATGACCTCGATTGATTCAACTAAGGAATTAGTCATCCATTATCTATTTGGGGACATCGATCTCTATAATGATCGATGATCAATTTCTCCTCCGATATGATATTTTCCCCACAACATCCAGAACCTGCACACATGATTTAAGAAGGGATTCCTCACGGTTCAAATATAATGCCTACAAAATTCAATCTTACAGAGAATTAGACATGCACAATAATGCATAGAGGTATTCAATAGACTATTCCATATAAATCTCGAAATAAAGTGACTCCATTAATCAATTGTACACATATTGTACATAGGGTTACATAAGGCCTTTCTCCTCTAATGTAATTTCACACCCATACACTCTTTGGCATGATTTTCCTCACTTAATGGCCACTCTCTCATGCCCGAAGGATTACAAAATATAAAGGAAGTGTCTGAATTGTTAAATCCATTTCAAATCCTAAACGTACTCCCTAAAATATGAAACAAATATATAGGATCTCTCATATCCACAATATCCTCAACCATCTCACAAAACTTCTCAAAATCTTCTTAAACAAGGCAGACTCAATTACATATCATCATCCTCAATTTAACAAACCCTATCTCATAAAATGCTTATAGAACTCAATTAAACATAGGAATTACAATAATTAAAAGATCCCCTAGGTCTAGTTAAACAAGGTTGAATTAGGAATAAAAATGATCCTACATCAGACTCTGAGGGTTAATATCATTCATGATCTCCTGATCATGAGTCTTCAATTATTGATGTTCTACTAGATCCCATACCTTATACTGTTTTCCATTTTTTTGTTGTCTTGTTGCTACCTTTTTGTTGTCTTCTACCTTCCTGAATCCCATACTTTACTCTGTTGTTGTGCAACATCTCTACTTTCTTTAGTAAGTTGTATTTCCATACTAAACTTCTTCTGTTTCCCTTGATAACTACATCTGGAAATTCCAATGTCCAGTCTTGTCTCTTGTTGGTACACACCACTACTGAAATTTGTATGGTTGTTGCCATCTCTTTTTATTCACATCTTTGTCTGTCCTCAGCTCCTTGAGAACATTACTCACTAAATAAAAACTTATGCAAACAATATTGCATACCCTTAAGATGCATGCTCAATCTATATGATTTCCCAATCAAAATTTGTTCTTGGAATTTATTAAAATGACAAACTTATTGTAAAAATTTTATACCTCTTTCCATGATCATGCACCAGTGATCATCATCCTTCACTATCGTTTCTCCTCTGGAAAGATCCAAACTTGCATAATTGTAGCCTTGCATATCCCTTTCCAATATTTTATGTACTTCATCCTCTGAATATGCATAACTTATTCTTTCTCAGCTTTCAAGAGACAATGTTGTCCCTTCCTCTGACATCACATATTTTTGGATATGTCTCTCCTCCATGCCTTCATGAGGAAAATATTCCTTTAGGACAACTTCAAGTGGCTACCTATCTCCATGACCTGCATAACATGTACAACCTACAATCACACACAAATTATTAGTTTTAAAAACATGAGACCTCCGAGTCTCCTTAGATGCCTATATCATATTCTCCTTATGCTAGAATGAACTTTCCAAGTTCTTCACAAGGTCTGTACTCTAAACCTCATCCTCCTCTCAAAGCATCACTCCCTTTCCTGGTTCACAAAAGTGAACTTCTATTCCTACTCCCAAGGACTTCCTGTACTCAACTTCTCTGAGTTTCTCTTCTCTGATATGACCTTCCAGTATGTGTCTCTTCTCCCTTGCAATCAATTATCTAACATGACATTGATCCTTCATCTTCATTCTCCAAACATGTTTATGGATTTCCTCACTCTCCTGTAGCAGCTCCATAATTATGCCGAGTCTTTCCTTTAGTTGAACAAATTCCCCGTCAAACTCTTTTTGAATCCTCTTTCTGTCAACTTATTTGGCATCCTATTTCCTCTTGTTGTGGCTTATCTATGAACCTTTGACATGACCATCAAGAGTCATCTCCATATTCCCTCTTGTGAAATTCCCCTAGTCCACTATGAGCTGCATCAAGCCTTTGTAGCAAGTCTCCTCTACCTACCACTCGATACCTCACCAAGCTTCCTCCTGAGCTTTGGCCTTTTGGTATTACTAGTTCTCTCCACTGGAACCTTCTAAGCACCCATTTCTCTTCTATGGCTCTGCACCTACTCACTTTCCCCTGAGAACTCCATCGTTCTCCTCACTTCCAATCTTCAGCTGGAAGTGTTACAACATCCCTTGCCATAGGGTTCTTCCACAAGATTCTCTTTCTCTCTTTGTCACAACTCTACTCGTTGTCAATGACTACTACCATTCCTTCTGCTACTACCTACAATCACAAGTCCTCATAACTAGAATTAATTATAAAATATCAGACTCAATACCTACAGGCTCTATTCATGATCTTGTCTTCCACATTCATTGCGCTTGAATGGGAAACTCCCTATCACAATGCTTCTGCAGTTTCTAATGTACTCCTCTATACATGCTCCCTCTGAATCAACTCATATTCTTTGTTGGTTGCTTTCACTTTTCTGAAGAAAACAATCCTCCTTCTGATTTTCCTTTGAAATGGAAAATATGTGTGTTATTTCCCCAAGGGATCAATTCTGCAATCATCAATTGTTTGCTATGATACCAAAAATGATGACCTCCCAACTTCAATCCCATAGATGCAAAATTATAAACTAAAATTCTGTTGCAAATATAGACTCGAGATACTTCTAAATGTAATGCGCAGACCCAAATTTCCTTATTTAACATAGATCATAATTCTTTGTGTTTATGCAGCTTTTTCTTTTTCTGCGTGAAGCTCTCATTTTGGCCTCAGATATTTCCTACAACCTAGCAATAAAACCTTACGCCAACTATAATTCGCCAACTCCTTTACTTATCATCATCTGCTCCTTTATCCCCATAAGACCTCATGCTTGGACCAAGTGCTAACCTCGTCGATGTTTAACTTCGTCAGCCATCAGACATTGTTTTATCTTCAATTTCCACCATTGATTGTCACAAGATCGACGATCCTGATCTCACCTTGGATTAATCCTTTTAGAGTGGTTCAATTCCTGAAGCCTATAGCACTCCAAATATATGACTCTGACTGACTGCACTTTCCTTTTCAAACCCCGAACTCCTACATAATCTCCATTGCCAATCAGATTGATCGTTGTCATTAATCAAGATTCTTATTTCATAGTCATTAATCGCTAGGCACTCATTTGGATTTGAATATTGAAACATCCTCCACCATTGATCGTTAATATCTACGGTCCACAACTCTTCAATATTTCAATTTCTCTTCCACTGTGCCAAGTCCCATCAAGGGGCTTACATATGGATGCCACGTGTTAGTACACTTTCACTCATGGATTAAACTGCCACATGTCATTCTGGTAGTCGTTGATCTATTCATCTCCAAATAGATATCAGTCGTTCATTGGTATGGTCCTATCAGAGTTCATCCAACTTGTGTACTCTGATGACTCTACTCCAAGAGCCAATAAAATACATCCACGCATTGCCTTCATAGTTGTCGATGTGTGCTACTCCGAATGGATCTGGACCATTGGTTAGGTCTCTTTTTGTTGAACCTTTTCAACCATTTATCGCTTTAATATCTCCTCCAATTATACACCACCACATGTATTCTTTTGAACCATTAAACTTCCTGCTCCGATAGAATATGCATCGTCGATCAGACTTGGTCTCGTCGGAGTATTCCTACAACTTCAACTCTGAATGCACTAACTGTGAAGGTCTTCAGACTATTTATCTTGGTCATTGATCTCACTTCAATTTATCGGAGTATCCCTCTAACTTTGCACTCTGATGATACAAACTCCGATAGCCTTAAACAATATCCATCATCGATCTGGAAAAGCAACTACTCCAGATCTAATCCAAACCATTGAATTTTTAATCGCACCAACTCAACTTGGTTTGATCGATCAATGATCGAACTTGATTCTTAGTCCCAATTGGATGACCACTATTCCTCCTAGCCTACAAAGGGTTTCTACCACTACCTCATCTTGCACATAGAATCAAAGTTTATCGATCCTTTCTTCATGACCTTGATCGATTCAATTAAGGACTTAATCATCCATTATATCTTTGGGGACATTGATCTCTATGATAATCGATGATCAATTTCTCCTTCGATATGAGATTTTCCCCACTGCATCCAGAACCTGCACACATGATTTAAGAAGGGATTCCTCACAGTTCAAATATAATGCCTACAACATTCAATCTTGTAGATAATTAGACACGCACAATAATGCATAAAGGTATTCAACAAACTATTCCATATAACACTTGAAATCGAGTGAGTCCATTAATCAATTGTACACATATTGTACACAAGGTTTACATAAGGCCTTTCTCCTCTAATGGCCTTTCACACTCTCACACTCTCTGGCCTAATTTTCCTCACTTAATGGCCACTCTCTCATGCCCAAAGAATTGAAAAATATAAAGGAAGTGTCTGAATTGTTCAATCAGTTTCAGATACTAAACACACTCCCTAAAATCTGCAATAAATCTCTAGGATCCCTTAGATCCACAATATCCTCAACCATCTCACACAAATTCTCGAAATATGCTTAAATAAGGAAGACTCAATTACATAGCATCATCCTCAATTTAACAAACCCTGTCTCTTAAAATTATTCTATAACTCAATTAATCATAGGATTTACAATAATTCAAAGACCCCCCTAGGTCTAGTCAAACAAGGTTGAATTAGGAGGAAAAATGCTCCTACATTGGATATTTACCACGTCCCCATCACTTTCATGGAGAGTTAAAAATGAGAGGTCTATCACTTTAGAAACTTATTTCAAACATGAGTTTCTTCCATGATGTTTGTATTTCATAGATATATAATACTGTTAAATTTGTAGAATAAACAATTACCATTTGAAGCATAAGCTCTTTTATTTATTTAAAGAAAAATTTCATCTAAATAAAAGAGTTGAGAATTCAAAATTTGATGAATGCACTCCAAATCTACAAATAATGTGCAATGGGACAATTTTGTTATTTAACCAACCCTTGGTCATCTTATATTTTTCTTAATGAATTTGAATATTCATATAATACTTTGATGATTTTAGATAACCTTTCTACCTTGTTCCTAGACTCAAGCCATGGAAAATATTAGAAAATGTAGGTATCACTCCCAAGCTCCATACTGTTGTAATTATGATCCACTAAAATATGATCTCTATGATAAAACATAATAACCAATATTCATTACCCACTGATTGTAATATTCATTATAAGCAAGGACACCCCCTTTCTCCCACCCTTTTTGGCATTTATATCAATAAAATTGAGCAATGCTTAGAAGAGGAGAACATGGGCGCATTAGTATTAATATGGTTTGACTCGTTGCCAGTCTTCTCTCATGCATTTGTGATATTGCACTTCTTATATTCACAAGAAACTCAAAGTTTTCCAACATTTTTGTAAAAATTAATTATGAACATGCCATCAATATTGGTAAAACCAAATTATGTTAATTAATTCTAAGAAAATAATTTATGTTAATTAAATCTAAGAAAATGATTTATCCTACAATTTTGTGTAGTGATAGTACCTTGAAGAGGTACTATGTTACAAATTACAAATATTTAAGTATCGATTTCAATTTCCATTTAAACTAGAACCAAAATGTCAAGAAGATCTAATAATTAGTGGTCAAATATATATATATATATATAAGACTTTGCTATTCGGATAATAAAAACCTTATTTTAAACACTCTAATTATCCTATTTATTCTATATGAATGTGAACTTTAGGTCTACAACATCTTGAGTGACGTTGGCACAGAATTGATCAAACCAGGGTCCTTCTCAAGTTACCAACAAAAGGCACTGAGTAGTCTAGAGTGCTGGCATTTTCATCTCCTCTGAAGAGAAGAAGTCTCACCTGAAGCGCAACCAAGACAAAAAAATAGGGAAGGGAAAGGAAAATACTTAGGTGGGTTTCCAGAGTCTTCAAGATTCACCATGATCTCGCGCAAGACAAACTAACCACAGAACAAATCTGAACTCATTCATATTGGAAATAAAGACACTCAAGTTGTGATAGCATTCGTAAACAAAGACAACATATAGATCTTATCAACCATAAATAAGTACTGTAAGGAGACAATTCATAAGCATACACACATAATGACAAAATAATTTCAAAATTTAAGGTCCTTTCATATATTATCATAAGAGCTTCTCGGGTACAATCTCATAGATACATATCAAGACTCTGTTACAAGCTTCTGGCTCTGGACTCATTTCACATAGCTCTATCTACTCCTTTTCCCCAAAATGTATACAAGTTACAGTCACAAAACCTCTTGTTTGTCTGCACACTCTATACCAGCTATGACAAAACCCTACAGACAAGAAACTACACCCAACAATAACAACAAAAACCCAACAATAGCATCCAACCCTTTTACAATAATATGCATCTCAAACAGAGAATTCAACTCATTGTCTGCTTTCTAGATCTGATCGAATTTCTCTTGTTTCTCCAACGGATCCATGGTGACCACAACTTCTTCGTTGAGCAGCTGGATTCTTGCATGCACCTCCTCCAGAGTTTGGTTGTGGCTTGCCATAATTACCATCCAATAAATGACTTCACTAAATATCTTTGTGCACTCGACCGTGCGCTTGTGTAGTGCTGCTAGAGCATTGTTTCCTTCCAGCACTACTTTCTCCATCTTCTCTTGCAACTTCTGAGGTAGTTGTTCAGCTTCCTGCTGAATTTCCTGCAATTGTAATTCCATATTCTCTGCATGAATGGCCAGCTGTGACCATGCTCCTTGGAGTATCTCGATCTGTTGCTTAGGCTCTCCTATAGTGCTGGACTCTGGAAATTGTGGTGCTACTTTCCTTATTTTCGGTCAGGCTTCAACAAGCTTCTCCTGGACTCTTTCCAGTTTCTGCTTCGCCTGGATCTTGGCTTATTCCTCTTGTGTTTTGCGTTCTTGAGAAAGGAGTGCTTCCTCCCTTGTGAACTATATAGTCCTTTTGGAATGTTGGAGCCTTTTCTCCAATTGATTAGTTGAGGCTCTGATCATTTCGACTAGTTGCGTTGTTAGCCACTATGCAAGGTCAACAGAAGAAGGGGTGGCTTCCCTGGGTACTCGGACCCGTAGTGGGAGACCATTGGCCATTGAATTCTCTGAAGGTGTCTCCACCTCCTCCTCTCCTGTAGATGGTCCTGGAACAAGACTCAACCTCAACGTTGATGGTAGGAACGTTAGTACTTCTGTTCTATCCAAGCAGAGTTGCAACAACTCTACGCACTGCTATGGGTTTTGGAGGATTAGATCCATTTGTTCTTGTACTGATGTTGCACTTTGTCCTGAGGCCATATCAGGTTCCTTATGAAACTCTGGTACCTCCTCCTCTTTGTGGATTTCAACTTACAGGGTTGCGCTTCCGATAACACCCTCAACCTTGGTTGTTGAGGAAGTGCGTTGAGGACTTAGGACTTACGGCTTCGACACTATTTGCATCTCTGTTGAAGATGACGTGTCCTGAATTGACACAAAGGGTATAATTTTTTGGTTCTAGGCTTCAGGGTTTTTCCTCATGAGTTCTATCCCCTGCTCAGATATTTCTGGGTTTGGACCAGTGAGTTATGGTCTCTCCTCAGTTATCTCTAGGGGATCCAATTGCATGGGTTCTGGGTCGATGGTTTAGGATGGGATGGCAGTTTCTTGAGGTGATGACTGGGGTTGTGGTGGTGATGGAGGTTTCTCAGTGATGATGGTGGTGGATGGAGTGGTGTTAGGCTCAGGGTCATCCTAGATGTCTATAATGTGGGATTTTTGAGCCGCTGAGTGAGTGAGAGGAATGGTAGATGAAATGGGTTAGGGGTTCAAAACCTTTCTTGGGGAGATCCCCTTCCTGGGTTTCTTAGCCATTGGCTCTGTGATGAATGTAGCACTAAGAATTTCGTTGATATCCTTACCTGTCAACATAGCTTGATCTGGAAGCTGCAGGAACATGGGTAATGTTCTCTTCTTTCCCTCCAGCGACTACGTCTCTTCCTCCTTGTTGGAGTTTGTCTATATTGGGGATTCTTTATTTTTTACCTTTGAGACCGATCTCGGTCCTTCCCCTTCTTCCCAACCCCTCTTCTTCAGCAACTCCATAGGTAGAAGGTGATGCATCCCCAACTTGCGTAGGTTGCATTTTACTTTAGGCCATGACATAACCTTCTTGTTGAAGGCCTCCTCATATAAGTAGAATGGTAGCATGCGCGAGTGGAAGTCATCTCGGTTGGAATACCTTGGCCATACAAATGTATGGTGGTGGTTCATGCTGAATGAAATGTTTCGCGTGTTGTAGTTGAGCAATTCCTGTGGAATGCGCAAAATTCTGCGTTGCATCCAACAACCTGTTGTACCATATGGAGAATGTCGTGTTGTTGAAGGAAATATTCTTCGAGTCTGACCTTGAGTGCCAAGGCTTGAACATCTTTTCCACTTCAGCATTGCGAATGCAACCAATAAGTAGTCGTAGGTGAAAATTCCACCATGCTCCTGTGCTTCCTCACAAGCCACCAGGAGTTCCTCCAATAAATAACTACACCATTTAAATACACCGCCATTGGTGAAATATTCTGCCACTGATAGGGAATCCATTGTACACTTTCCTTTGTAATAAGACCTCATGACCTTGCTAGAAATTACATAGAAACCAGTCCTGACCGTCTCGGGTAGAATGGGGTCAATCTTGGCTTTGCGCCCCCCCCTCTGCATATGGAATCTCTCATATAGACTAGGCTCAACCTTCTTATTTCCATGCTTTTTGGGACCCTGTAAACCTTTGGACACATACTCACCTTCTATGAATAGTTGATTAAGCTAGTGGATGTCCTATGCATGAATTGGATATCTCTTATCCAACCACAAGCTTCTATCGTGTATCCTGCTGATGAGAAACTTGGTACACCTTGAAACTTCTCCAGTGGTTCCGAAAACTGGAAAATCCTCGGGGTTCATAATAGTGGAGTTGAATAGATTAATGAAATCAGGCTTTGACACAAACTGCATGCCTCCCAACTCGTTCGAAGTGACACTCCAGAAGACATCAATGTTCATCTGTGGGAAAAGAACTTGGTCTGTCAGGTCAAGGTCAAGGAGCTTGACTTGCTCGACCTTCCCTTTGAGGTCACCCATTATCTCGACCTGGGGGTCACAGGGCTCGTCTGGTACTACATCCTTCGAAATGACACTTCTACTCCCTGTAGCTCTCGTCATGGTGAGTCTGAACTGTCAAAAAATTCAACAGGATAAACAGGGATTGGGGATCAAGACTGAGGGACGAGGAATTGTACAGGCTTGCTCATGATTCAAAATTCACAAATAATTAATTTCTCTTTGGGAAAAAATGTGTCCTACATCGAGTTCTCAGAGCCTTATACTTGGGATTAGTTGAAAAATTCTATAATAATTGCTAAGGTTATTCATCATTACCCTATAGACACAACTTCGATCTGAGTTGTCCGACGGGACTATTTAATTGGGTAAATCTATCGGGTGATCTTGGCATTTACTGGGAATGTTGGTCAGGGACGTGGCCAATTCCAGACCTCACCGTTTAATGAATGAGAATCTTGGCATGAATACCGATGGCATATTCGCGTATTGTGGCTTTATGGTTTAATAGAATTCAAACGGGTTACTATAGTGGTAATAAAGGCTATGACTGGACTAGGTTCGTGTGGCACATGGACTCAGATCGTGTCCAGATTCACTCTTCCTCTGACCACAAAGGGGTCCCTATAAAATATAATGACTGTCATTAATAGATTCATGCCTCTTATGATCCTACTCTGTTGAGTAAGCAGTTCTGCTTCAAACAACCCTTTAGATAGAAAAATGAACTACATGTCATGGCGCAACAATGCACTCTTCGACTTTATTAACTGAATTCACAGAAACTGAAAAAAACTCAAATCTAACTACTATACATGCTCCTTTAGACTAGAGAAACAGTCCTTTAGCTCAATTATGAGAAATACAGGGTTTCATGCGAGCACCATTCACTCATCCTAGCTGAAGTATACCATCTAGTTGTGTGAGTTTGATTTCTCCAAAAGGTCGGATCTCCACAACTATAAATGGTCCCAAATAATGCATGTGAAACTTGCTTGGATGTTTCTGTTATCGACTGTCATAAAGTAGGACCTTGTCTCCTTGATGTTGGGATAAATATATGTACTATTAATTCTCACATTTAATTATCAACCGGGGCTCGTAAGCTTCGAGGTGCATGCATAGGAAACATAGGATCAAAACCTAGGCTAACCTAATCTAAAGCCGACAAAACAATCTTCAAATCCACACTACAGGAAATTAACACTAAGGATTCATTACTGGGACATAGGAATAACTTATTTCTATAAAGGCTTAGATCACAGTTTTTCATACACCCGGGGTGATGCTCGTGTGATTAATCGTGAGTAGATTACTTAAGTTTTTTGTCCTTCAATGATTTTTTCCTATAGTGGATCCACACTTAAATTCAATAAAAGAAACAAGAAAATGGAAATGAATTCAAATGACAGGAAATGAACTAACACCTTGGGAATAATTCCAATGCGGGAAGGCCATATCTCATGAGTTAGACCTATAATCTATCTGTTGGTGATTGAAGATGCTATAAAATTCAAAAGCAAGAGCTTCGAGACCATTAAATTAAATCAATACCAAATATTTCCTACTTACTCAAACCAAGCAAGATGTTAAGATGTTGAAACTCCAAATTCAAGGTAAAGAACTAGAAAGTGACACAAAGCAGAGTAATAAAAGAAATTAGAAGTCCAAGATACTAAAAATTCATGAATCAAAGAATAAAGTGCAAAATGAGCTTGCGGGATCAAACTAAGGTACAGAATCTGAGTCTAAGATTTTCCAATTAAAAGATTGGGTATTATTCAATTGATTTACAATGATACTATCTCGAATGAAGCATAGTTTAGATTTTAATCACGGGTTCCATATCTAGGCAGGTCATAAATTCAATGGCTCCATGTTTTTTTAAAATATATTTTAACTTCGCTTGATGGAAAATTAAACCCACACAATCTTCATATGTATCATTTGTTTTCAAAATCACTATTCCAACTCAAATTCAAGGTGTTTGTTTCAATAAATTATTGAATCTTATTCTGGTTTTGTTCTCTATTCTTAAGATCTGTTCATTCACATGCCTCTTATATGTTTATTAATCATAGCAAGATAAAAATAGAAGCACTGTAGCTCGATTTACAATTCCAAAAATCAATTTACCATTCAAAGTTTCACACATGTAAACTCAGGATTGAAGAAATTGCTTGCTTAATCAAGAAACACTTTAATATTCAAGTCATGATTCAAGAACAAAGAGATCAGATCTTTTTCATAAGTTTTCAATTACCCAAGACTGGAATTTAAATCTATGATATGATTAAAGCATTCTAAGGAAATCAAGGAAATAGTCAACACTCGAGAATTTTAATTTCATTCCTTTAAAAAACAACTCAATGCACATTAACAAACAAGAATAAAATCAACCACAAAAAAATATTTGTTTATTGAACACAATTTAAAATATAACATGCATATGATTTAAATTAAATCAAAGAATTACGATGATCTACAAATGAAAGAAATTAAACCTATATTAACAAAATACGAAGGGACAAGTTTACCTGGGCCCTTGCCACACAGGAAGACTCGTCCTAAAATCTTCAGAGACTAAGGAAGACATTTACCAAGCATCATTTCTCATGAACAAATATCTTTAATAGCAAAATAATTCGGTCACAACATTGTAAACATTATTATGTAGGGCTTTTGTACCAATGAAACAAAGCATAAAAGCATTTTTTATTTTAACATCAATCTTCCTCCATTAAATAAAAACCTAGTGATACTGATGCCTCCCCTTCTCAATCCTCCTTTTTTATTTATACACTTATATCAAGTTTAAAACAACCTTGAACAAACTTCTCCCAATATGGAAAATACACAAATCTCGTTTTTTTTTTTTAAATCTAGGCAAAAACAGTCAATTTGTAAAAGTTGGCATTACAGATCCCCCGATATCTCCCAATAAATTTCGAATTTCAGAAAACTGTTTCTGGGTTTTGTAGCTGGCAGAGATTTTATGAAAACCCATTTGGTGGTTTTGAAATATATTCTTCCATGTACATGCAAACCGAGGTGAAATATGCCCTTCAAAACTGATTTTCTGCTAAAAATCTGGGTTTGCTAACTTTAGAAATATTTGATTTTCTTGGAATCCGTGCATCCAAAATCAAAACATGTTTCTATGGGAGGTAGATAACATTATTATCGATTTTTTTTTTGTCCATTTGTCATTTGGAGGTGTGCACACATGTCAAAAGTTGATTTCACGCTCAAGCAAGTACCAAACTGATGCAAAATTGCCCCCCTTTTACCCGATCCTTCAGAATTTGATCGATATAGCTTTCAAATAGCTGAAAATAACATAGAAATAGAAGTCCAACCTTCTTGTAATCACTGATTTGATTGGTTCATGTAGTTAATTCCTATTGGATAAAATCATGTTCCATCTTAATCAAAATGATAATTTAATCAAACCAGTGTTTGACCAATATTCCATGAACTCATGCAGTGATTTGGGCACCACATTATGTTGATTTCGTACTATGTGTGTTTGATTAGCAAATGGAAAGAGGATATATGTAGATGCTAGAGTTGGTATAGGATGATTGTAGAATGTGTTGGTACCGAATGCCTTTGATGGTATCGGAACATGAACGATACAACTACCGGAATAGGGACATGTTGCTTGGACATAGAAACAAATGATTAAACCATCATTGATAAAATCATGTTAAAAACATCTTTAATCACTTAAAAAGACAAGAAAACAACAATAATTAGCCACAAGGTAGAATGTATGTAATTAGTGGTAAGTGACAGGATAATGGCTATAGAATGTATCAAGAGTGCGGGAATATAGCTTATGAATGGAGGTTTTACATGATAGAAAATATGATATATTTGGAGCCCAACACTTGCACAAATGCTTTGGTATTAATTTGTCTGTCATGCCCAGTATTTCTGCCTTTCTTTCTCAACTGATTGATGGAAGTCTGCTAAAAACCTGGTTTCTTCAAGTTCTTGCAATTCCATGACCCTCTGGGCCATTTATTCGTCCTTCGACATGTGTGTAATCTGTGCAATATATAGACTCAGAGTAATGAATTCTGTAGGTACCACAACCTCTTTCCCATAAACTAGCTAAAATGGAGTGTACTTGTGGATTTTCTTTGTGGTTATCTCGTAAGCCCATAAAACTGTTGGGACTCTGTCATCCCAATCCTCCCTGTTTGCGCAACAAACCTTCGTTAATCCTCTCTCCAAAATCTTGTTAAATGCTTCTACTGTTCCATTAGCTTGCAGATGGTAGGGGATACTTTTATGATGTTGGATCAAGAACTTTGTTGTAAGCTTTGATATTGTACTATTGATAAAATGGCCACCCTGATCACTAGTCAGACTCCTAGGACATCCAAACCGAGTGATAATATTTTAAAAAATGAACCTAGCAGCAGTATCGGTCGAACAATCTTGGACAATTTTTGCCTCAACCCAACGTGTGAGGTAATTAGTTGTGATAATAATATACCTAGCCTTTGAATGTTTCGCTTTGGGGTTGATCGACCCAATAAAGTGAACCACCCATTTCTCAAATGCTTGTAGAGATCGAATGGGTTGAAGAGGCAATTCATCTCTTCTTGATGGCTTACCCACTCTTTGAAAAAAGTTGCAAGATCTAGCATATGCCTTTGCATCCTTGAAGAGAATGGCCCACCATAGTCCGACTTGGAGGGATTTTTGCGTAGTGGCCTTTCCTCCAACATGACCTCCCACAACTTCATTATGGCACTCCCATAGTATGTCTTGTCTTTCATGATCTAAGACACATCTCTTGAGGATACTATTTAGTCCCAACTTATACAATTGCCCCATAATCAATTGTCGCTGCTCTAATCACCATATGAAGTTTTTGAGTTGCGAAGTACATTTCTGGGAAGGCCCTTGTACTTAAGAAGACTTCTATGTCTTCCAGGTATTCTGGTATGGCCTCAACCTGGAACAGGTCTACATCTGGGAGCTGATCGTCGACTGCTCCACCACTTTATCCTGATTCTAATATAGACAAGTGATTAGGCCCTACGTTGCATCTTCCAAGTTTAATGATCACTTCAAATGCAAATTATTGAAACAGTAACAACCATCGACAAATTCTTCCTTCCAGAATAGGCTTGTTAACTAGATATTTTAATGCAAAATGATCAGTAAATAACTTAAAATGAGAGCCTAACAAATAATGTCTAAACTTCTGCAGAGCGTAAATCATAGTTAAACCCTCCCTTTCTGTGGTTGTATAGTTGCGCTCAGCTTGTGACAACTTCCTGCTAGCAAAATAGATAGGATTATCCATGGCCCCGTCTCCTGGTTGCGCTAAGCTGGCTACCAAGGCAATACCTGATGAGTCTACGTGCACATGAAATTCATTTTCCTAGCTCGGAAATATTAGAATAGGTGTTGTGTTGAGTTTTTCCTTCAGGATACTGAATGCTTTATCACACTCTGGGATCCACTGGAACACTTATGAATTCTTTAGTAGATTCTCCAGAGGTTTCGTAATGTTTGCATATCTTCCGATAAACTTGTGATAGTACCCTGTGTGCCCCATCATGGAGCACAACTACTTAATGCTCGTAGGAGGCATATCCACAATAGTTGCAACCTTAGATGGGTCTACCAGTACTCCTTCTCGACATACTATGTAGCCTAACAAATTTCCATGTGGCACATGGAAGATACAATTTTCGAGGTTCAACGATATCTGCAATTCTCTACATCTATCAAACATCAGATGTAGTAGCGCTACATGTTCATTGAGAAGACTGTATACCATCCAATCATCCATATAAACTTCTATAAACTTGTGAATAAATTCTCGGAAATATGCTATTAAAATCCAGGAAAAACCTACAGGGACATTCTTTAGGCCAAATGGCATCACATTGTATGCAAATGACCCCCATTTTGTTATGAATGTGGTCTTCTTTTTGTCTTCTTCAACAATCCTTGCTTGGTGATACCTTGGAAATCCATCTATAAATGAGTAATATTATTTCCCCGCAACCTTCTCTAGCACCTCATCAGTAAAAGGTGTTGGGAAAGGGTCATGCACACAGTCAGAATTAAAGCTTCTGCAGTATACACACACCCTAATGTCCTATGTGCCTTTCTTGCTCTGGATGACTATTGGGCTAACCCATTATGCTTCTTCCACTGCAAAAATAAGTCTAGCCTCCACCATCTTGTCCATTTCCCTCTTAACCTTCTCTTTCACTCTGGGGTTAAGGCAATATGGCCTATGGATTACAGGCTTTGATCCTGGTTTTAGTTCAATTTTCATCTCTCCCATAGCTCCTTTAATCCCTTTTAGCTCTAAAAATGTCTTTGGGAACAAATCCTCATACTCTCACAACATGCTATGTATTTCTTGGCTAGTTTTCTCATCCTAGTAATCTCTTACCATAGCTATCTTAGGTTGATCTATGGTCCCCATATTGAATTTGCACAAATTCAATGGATAATTATGACAACCATCAATCTAGCTGGGTATAATGTTCTGGATTTCTCTGCTTCCTTATGTTTCCTTAATGGCTAAGTTTCTCAATTCTTCTAAATCATCCGAGCTTTCCAAATCCTTCTCAATCTTATAACATTCTATAGGTCTCTTGTCCAAGTTGAGGTGAAGGTTAGACTAAAGTGCTTGGCTATGCTTTGCACATACCACTAGGTCTGATTTTTGTTCACTAGTATCTGTAAAAAGAAATTATTTAATTCTTTGCATGACTACTTTAAGCTCAAGGTACTTACTTTTTGTTGGCACATGGGCATACTCAGGGTTCAACGCTTCAACAACACACCAACAAAACCCTAACTACTTTCAACAATACCTGGGAAGCAGATGAAGTCTCACCCAAGGTAGAGGCAGGGGGGGGTTGCAGAACTCAAGTGTCTACAACCTAGCTGGGACACATATCTATGATCACAATACTTAACATAGCACTTAACAATTAACATTCATTAGTCTTTCACATCGCAGGTTGAAACCCTAAGTACAGATCAACGTAGTAACAACCAAGATCCAACACATCTAACCATTGAACACATAGCATCAGAGTAGATCTAACATTCATTCACATCACAAAGCACTAAGCATCAACTGGATCTATCATACATATAGATTAAGAAAACAAGTACATAAACAACATGAACACCATAGCACAAAGCACATCGACACAGGATATACATGGTTCACCTTAGTGTGGGGCTACTTCCACCAACTCTTCTTCTTCTTCTTTATTAGTCTACTTCAATCTTCTTACAGGCACAGGGCCATAAAGCCAACTCCGCATAGGACAGAATATATGCATGCACCTCGCCATATCCTCCTTCCCTGAGTTAGGTGAAAGCACAGAGCCTTTACACAGTCTGTGCATAAAGCACTTACAAAACACTTTCACTTAGCTCTGCAAGCCTTAACACATATTCTTGCACATAGCTAACATTAGCACTAAGCCATCGACTACTACAATCACATAGATCAAACTTTTGCACTTAACACACTGTTCACTTCTTACATCACCTAGCTACTTATTTATACATTACAAAAGGGGACTAAAAATGGGTGAACCCACAAGACGACATCCCATAGCCATTACATAAACCCTAATACCCAAAAAGCCCAGAAAAAGGGAGAGATCCCGTGATCTCTGCTTCGCTCGGGCGCTCCGTCTTCGACCAGCTTGTCAAAGTCCCAAAAAATGGTCAAACACGAAAAATGTTTCCAAAAAACTTGGTCGAGGGCCAACATGCCCCCAACACTCACCTGTGACTCATCCTGAGTCACTCTGATCTAGGAAACACTGCTTCGAAGGCCTCAATCTTAGCTCAAGATGCCTCAACTTGCTGCTTCGCTAGAGCTTCCTGCTCGACGAAATCCTGGATGACTTGCTCAGTGATAGGCCCTTCCAGGCATTGTTCCACTGTTGTGACCACCTGTTCTAGCTGTGAACCTTGTACCTCGATCTCTTTGAAGAGGGTGCAGGCTCCAGCCTGCACCGGCTGGAGTCTTTGTGTCACTTCCATCATTCTTCTCTGAATGGCAGTGACCTGTTGCTGAATTGTGCGTTGCTCCTGTGACCTTTTCATCTTCTCTACCACTGTAAGCATTTTTAGCTGTGCTTGTATTGTCGATGCCTGTTGCTTTTCTTCCAATGTTCTCAGTTCTGGGTCCTCTGCAAGGAAGTCATAGGTCTACGCACTTCGGGCACTCAGTTGCTTGCATTCTGAAGCCAATGCCTTGATTATTTCGACTGCACTCCTGATAGTTTCATCCCTTTGATCTCTCACTTCTTGTAGAGTGCACAAGATTGCTTGTATTTATAACTCAGCTACTCTTTCTTGAAGCTGATGAATGGCTTTAGCGAGCTTCCCCACTTGGCTCTCAATTGTTTCTTCTTCCATCTTGGCCAATCCCGACATAGAGTGAAGTGATCTAGCCACTGCCTCCTTGACCATAGTCTTCTCTGTGAGCAGTCAATCTTTTTCTCTCTGGAGCTACTCTGTCCTCCTCAAACTTCACTCTCCTGTCATTTTTTTCTTGCTGTGCAACCCAAAGTTTCTCTAGGCCTTCCTCCTGTGCTTGCTTCAAGGCCTCTGTGGCCTGCTCTTTTTCTTCCTGTACTCGACGAAGACGAGACTCTATAGCATCTGCTATCCTTCACAGTTGGGTGGGCTCATCCCCCAATTCTACACCTTCTGATGATGACGACACAATAGACACTATGTGACTCAAATAGAGAGCTTGATGTACCCCCTTTAGCTCTAACTCGATCCTGTCATACACTGTCTCCTGCTTTTCTTCCTTTCGCTGCAAAATATCCTCCGAAGCATCTAATAAAACTGAGATGATGAGGTCAATATCATCCACTGTGAGAACATTCAGAAACTAAGGCTTATTGTGACATCCCCAAAAATAAATTATTTTAAGTTGGAAATTTCTTAGGAAATTATTTTCTGTTTTTGGCAAATTTGAAATTGGATTTTTTTTTCCATTTATGGCAATTCAGAATTTCGAATTTAGATAATTGTAATTAATGAATTATGACTGTTGGGTAGAGGTATGATTTGACCCAACTAACTACTTGACTATGACACTTGTATGAAAAAAAATATTTTATAATTATTGTTGGAGGACAAATGGAACAACCATGTTGAAATCAACTGACCATGACTCCATGAGTGGGGAACATGTTGGAACTATCTCAGGGATGATTGTTACAAGTGGAAAATCGAGAATTTGGCCATTGGCAGCCCCTGAAAATCAGGGATTTGGAAAGTTGCAGAAATTCCCAAGGGAGGGAAAAAGACCTAGGCAAAAATGACTTTGGATATATGGCTTATGTGAGGAGGCAGGACGCTGCCTAGTATGCGGGGAAAAGGAAATCCATCTCTTGTTGTTATGAACACTACTTGTTGAGTGTGAGGCAAGGAGGAGACTGATGAATACTGAAAGACATTTTGTTGAGAAGGAGTTTTGAGTTATCCCTCATGGATTTAGGGTCAGGCTAGGGGGTGAACAGGACAAGTGATTTGGATGCCCTATTCTAAGGTTGGGAGGAACGTGGTTGTTCCATTTGTTTGTTCAGAAAATTATTCAGATATGTTCATTTCTCCTTCTTTGTTTAAATTTCATTGTAAATTATTGACTGATACATTTTCCATCTGTTTAAATATGATTGAAGTATTCCGTTTACTAAATTCTAGAGAATACCGTGAAAGTAGGATGGACTCTCCTAGAAATTCTGTAGTTGTGGAGTAAAAATCCTGTTAAGTATCTGGAATGGAAATGAAATTCAAATGGGGATATATACCAGGAAAAGTATTGTGTTAATGAATTTATACCCTTTTTATTATGTTAGAAATTACTACCAGTTCGACGTATCTTTTTCATCTGATTATGCTGTTCACATTTAAATAATTGTGTAGTGTCCACTATTCTGGAATGAATCTGATATTTACAAACAATACATACTACATTACGTATTTACATTCCTACAGAACATCTCATAATTTTTGGACGATTACTCTACCATATTTGAATACAACTGTGTAAATATATATATATATATATATATATATATATATATATATATAATAGAAGCCGACTGTGTATACAAACATATATATATCTATAGAGAGATAACCCCATGACTTGCTAAATTCACTTATAAAAGTCTAGAGTATATATATGTCAATAGATATTAAGGATGTAATGGAGGCGATTAATCCTAACTGGTTATATTTCAAGTTCTGGAATTATTGAACCAAATGAACCTTTCAACATAAACAAAATTCTGGAACAAAATACTAGAAGAGCGAAAGCTCATTTTTACTTAGAACTGAAACAAAGATTCTAGATGCATGTTTCGTTAGGTTCGAACTTTATATTGTTGTTAGTGAACAAAGGATCGTGACAACTATTGTATAAACTAGGTGTCAATGGAATAAAAGAAACAACAGACTCTACTTGGCCACAATGAAGTTGGTTGAAGAAATTTACAATAATGTAGGAGTAACTAAAAGTAAGGAATATACTTTCCGAATGCATAGGGTTAATATGCTCTTCATTTTCCATAAATAATCTAATAGGATTAAATAACTAGCATATCGACTAAGTAAAAAATTTACTCGTTCTGTATTTTCTTTCTTTCATTATATGATATATAAAGACAAAAGTCATGTATCTTAACACTAAAATACAACTCAAATCGAGAAATTGGAATTAGGGTATGTCTGACCTACACAACCACTGCATTATAATCTTCCATATTGAATATTGTTACAACAATTGATACCTTTTCTAAATAGGAACTGAGCTTTGTACTGTATACATTATGGTATTCAGATCGAGAAGCTTCGATATTATCATCTGGGACAATAAGTCCCAAGGAGTTTAAAAGGAAATCGAGTACCTTTTCCACGAAAGGATGCTCGAAATCTGAGGGTTCGGAGGCTTCAACTCTGCAAGGAAATAAGTAAATTTCATTAGTATTTGTAATTGGATAATAAATTTTCTTATACGAAGTAAACAAAATTTAATCACCGAGGTAAAGTGTCTATAACAAAACAATTATAGAAGAATCGGGATTGTACTTAACTTGGGCCTTAGTACATGTCGTCTCTCGCGGAATAACTGACGAAGTCACCCTTGAACTTGATGGGAGGAGGAGGCCAGTGTCAATCTGATGGGTACCTCGCAAAAATCAGAGGCCCCATCATTAGGTCTCATTGTGCACAGTTCTTAAAACTTACTTGCTTGAAATAAAAGCAAAGAGAGACTACTAAAGTTTAAATAATCAAGAAATACAAGATGAGACACATTATATACTCCAGACCAAATACAAGAACCTAGTTAGGATAGTAGTTAGACATTTTGTCGAAAAATATGAGTGCCGGAAACTGCAATACTGAATTAACATATCTCCAAAATGTATTTCATCACCTTACACAAACTTCACTCAGAATAATACTTATTCTGAATACCTTCTCGAATGGTGGTTTCCACCCTCAAAATGACAATAACAGTATATAACGAGAAGTTGCCTTAGATTTGTATATTTCTTGTTACAAAGTATATTTCCTTTACATATCGTTTGGGACATAGGGTAACCCCTCTACATTACTTACTGAACGAAATTTATAGAAATACCTTTTGAAAGTTGCAAGATAGGGGGTGGCCTGTCAAGGTTCACCGAAGTAAAACACTCGAAGACATGTTCCTCAGCAGGGTTTCTAACCTAACAGGGTTTATTCAGAGATTAATACTTCTGCGAGGACTTACAGGGATTCAACAACTAGATAGAAGTAGCATTAGAGAAGGTAAATCCATAAGATGAATAGAGGGATACTACAAAACCATCAGAGAAGCACAACCCCGTAACCCGCTAAATTGACAGTGCCAGAATGTAGGTAATGGAGTAAAGGAGGGGGTACCAAAATGGTCCCGAAAAGGGTTTGAAATCATTTTATCAGTGAAGGAAATTCCCAGTAACATGTGTAATCAGGGTTACAAGATAAATATCTAACCACAAAAACTAATTATTAAAATAAAATCATAACCAGAGCTCTAGTATAATAGTTCTTCCACTGTAATGAAAGCCGAGTACTCTTTCAACTTGTAAAGTTATAGGAGGGTCGCGAAATTACCAGAGCGGACGGGTAGGGATGCCTGGTTTCCACCTGATGAAGCCTCTGAGCGCTCAATATTTCCTTGTGAAGGAAAATGCAGAAGTGTTTTGGAAAACTGTGCGAATGTCGAATGAATTCCATCTAAACCTAAGAGACTCCTTACTATGCAGAGTAAAGGTTTCTAGTACAATGGAAGGTTCTATCCATGAGATGGGGCAATAGTTTGCGTGAGCCTATTGGTCAAGGGGTCAAGTGAAACCATCCTTTTTATCACTCACATAGGATTTCATTAATGGTCAGATCAGAGTTTTAAATTTCACACCTGTTGAGAACCTTACCCTCACATTAAAGGCGTACAAAGTAAAGAGGGTCCTTCATGACACGACCAACTAGAAACTGTTAACTATAACTGCGGTGAGTCCAACTAGTATCTTGTTTGAAGAAAGCCATCGTTCAATTGAGATATCAGGAAGTTTAGTTAGGGTTTAATGAATTTGTTCAGATGGAGTCTTATCATTACAAATCCTTTATGTAAATGGTGACTGGCAGATCTTTAACCAACCATTAACTACATGGGACTTCGTTCGAGAACTTTGACCATAAAGAACAATGCCAATATTTTATGTTAAGCCTACAACTTGCTACTAAGGTGTGTATCCCGACCCCCTTGTGTTGTGCATCATTTACAAGCCTTGTTTTTCGAAGGACTAATGATATTTCCCTTGTGCATAAGTATGAGAGGTATTTTGCTTGAGGAATAATTTGGGATCGTAAATCCTAAGTTTTCCATAGTCTAAGTTCATTATAATATACAAGTTTATATATGAATGAGTGGATAATTTTAGGACTGATGAGAATGTTAGAGTGACAAAATGTTATTTATTAGGAACTTTGTCCCTTATGTGTTGGATTGGATAGAAATGTTAGCATGAATAATCATAATATAAGAAACTTATCAGAGTTTAACAATAGAGATAAACTGCCATCTTTCCCTAACTACGAGTCTATCAATTTAATTTGAGATTAATGTTCCTGAGGTTTTTTTTTTTTTTATGACAAATTTGAGGTACATTACATATGGTATCAGAGAAAAGGTTACAACACTTAGATCTTGAACAGGGCCAAATTAATTACTTAGCACATATTTTTGTTTATGTAAAACTAATAAACCTTTACTGTTACAAACAAAAAACCCTTTTTTGTTTTATGTTAATCATGGTAGCCCAGGATGATGCGGAAATCAGACTTGATGGGAATCTAGAACAAAGACCTCCTGAAGATCTAATACATAATAGTGATCGAAGCTCACCCACTGAAGTTCTGGAAATGATGAGGAATCTCATCGTTGAGCTGCAAGTTTTCAAAGAAAACAATGAGAAACTGAAGAAGGAACAACATGAGAAACAAGAAATAAATGAAGTCCTGTTGCATAGTATAGTGACAAAGAAAATCCCAAAGGATGAAAACCATGAAGAAGAGGTCAGTAAAAGGGCCTCCAATAATTCTGGTCCTGAAGCAGAAAAAGGGGACAATTCATCTAGAGGTACACCTTCAGTTCGAGATAAAACAAAACCAGATAGAAAAAGGAAACATATAGATCACCTTGAGGGATAATTTAAGAAAATCAAACCCGCTACCTTTGATGGGGAATCCAGAACAGGGGAGGAAGCTGAGGCTTGGTTATTAGACATCAAGAAGTATTTCCAGATCTACAACTATTCCAACAACATGAAGGTCAAAATGGCTATCTATAACCTGAAAGGAAAAGCCAACATTTGGTGGCAAGATCTAAAATTGGCCAAGGGCCTAAAAGAGAAATAGATGGAATGGGCAGACTTTAATAAATATTTCAAGAAACAATACCTATCTGAAAGTTACTATGAAAGAAAAACCAAAGAATTTTATGAGCTACGACTTGGTCAAATGGCTATGAAGGATCTGATAAACAAATTCCTGGAATTACTAAGGTTCGTACCTTATATCTGGGAGGACAAAGTAAAAAGCCAGCAATTCCTAAGATGTTTACCAGAGTCTTACAAAGAAAAAAATCGAGTTTGATAATCCCAATTCCTTGAGTGAAGTATTTAGGAAAGCTCGAATGTGTTATGACCAATACAAACATCAGACAAAATTTCCCAAAGATTAGAAGGATAAAAAACAAGACCGAATGAACCGGCAGAAGAAGGGATACCAACTAGCTCCTTATCAGAACACAACAAAAATATTTCCAAGAAAATATTTTCACTCCAACAATCCATATACATAAGGCAGCAGTAAACCAGTAAATCTGGGACCAAACAAGTTTGGGGACAACCCCCATGAACCATTAAAGTGCTGGGAATGTGGAGAACCTCATCTAAGGAGGAACTGCCCACGTTTACATTCAACAACCAGAACGACTGTTCACAATTTGCAGGAGGCCTCGACAGTGGGAGATGTGGGAATAATATTGCATCGGATAAATGCAGCCGTGGATGGCCGACAAGCTGACCACCAATCCTCTTTGGTGGAAATTGAAGGTAAAATCAATAACACTCAAATTTTCGTTTTAATTGATCCTAGAGCTACTTTAAGTTATATCACTCTTGGTATAGTAGAGTCAAATAAACTTAAGAAACTGAGACATGCAAAATCATGGCTGGTACAACTAGCAATAAGAACTAAAAGGAAAGTGGTTGACTTTATGTCTAATTATAAGTTCAGTTTGGGTTGTCAAAACATAAGGACAAATCTGAACATTCTACTGTTAGGATATTATGATGTAATTATTGGAATGGATTGGCTAGAAAAGCATAAAACAATGCTAGACTGTTACAAAAAATCACTTAAGTATAAAGATGAAAATTACATGGTTAGGACAGTCCAAGGTATACAATAACTAGTCTCAATTAGACAAATTTCAACAATGCAATTCAAGAAATGCATGAGAAAAGGTTGTCAAGTTTATGCCATCCAAGTAACAAACCTGTTAGAAAAGAAAATAAACCCAACTTGGAATATTTTGTTGTGCTTCATGATTTTAGAGACGTGTTTGTTGATGAAATACCTGGATTACCCCCAAGAAGGGAGATAGACTTTTCTATAGACCTACTACCTAGTTCAACCCCTATCTCTAAGGCACCTTACTGAATGAGTTTGTCAGAATTGACAGAACTAAAAAGTCAATTACAGAAATTACTGGATAAGAAATATATCAGACCGAGTGTTTCCCCATGGGGAGCACCAGTCCTCTTTGTGAAAAAGAAAGACAAAACGATGAGATTATGCTTCGATTACAGATAATTAAACAATATGACTATTAAGAACAAGTACCACTTACCTAGGATAAACGATCTGTTTGATCAAGTAGGTGGGGAAAGAATTTTCTTGAAATTGGACTTATGATCTGGTTATCACCAGGTTAGGATAAAAGATGAATACATAAGTAAAACAAATTTTCGAACGAGATATGGGAATTACGATTTTGTGGTTATACCTTTCAGACTCACTAACACGGCAACCACATTCATGTGTTTAATGAATAGTATTTTCAGTCAGTATTTGGAAAAATTTGTGCTGGTATTCATTGACGATATTCTAGTATATTATAAAATAGAAGAAGAACACAAAGAACACTTAAGAATAGTTCTGCAAACTTTAAGGAAGCACAAACTATATGCTAAATTCGATAAGTGTGATTTTTATCAAAAGAAAATAAAATACCTAGGACATGTAATATCTACAGAAGGCATTGCAGTCGATCCTAAGAAAATAAGATACATCATGGAATGGCCAGTACCTAAGGATGTAGCGGATATCCAGTCATTCATGGGAATCACCGGATATTATCGTAGATTTATAGAGGGATTTTCCAAAATTGCTTACCCTATCACATCGTTACAAAAGAAGGGGACAAAGTTTAACTGGTCATAGAAGTGTCAAGACAGTTTCAATAAATTAAAGGAGTTGTTAACAACCGCACCCATTTTAAAGGTAGCAAATCTAGAAAAATACTTCACTGTCTGTGTAGACGCAAGTAAAGAAGGACTAGGTGGTGTCCTAACTCAAGAACGACACATAATTTTTTATGAGTCCCAAAAACTAAAGGAACACAAAAGAAACTACGTCACTCATGACTTAGAGTTGGCAGCTATAATACATGCCTTAAAAATGTGGCGACACTACATAATGGGCAAAAGTTTTTTGTTATTGACTGACAATAGTGGTGCGAAATTTTTATTTAGTCAGTCGGACCTTAATGCAAGGAAAGCAAGATGGCTAGCCTTCTTGAGCGAATTTGACTTTGAAGTAAGACATATCAAGGGTAAGGAAACAAGGTAGTTGATGCTTTGAGCATAAGAGTTCATGGGATATTTTAAATAAACATTAGCAGGGAAGAAAACGATATTGAACAGAGGATAAAGATTGTAGGTAATAACGACGAAAATTACACTAAGATAGTGGTAGAATTAAAAAACACTACAGAAAGTTCAGACAAAACAGACCTGAGTTTGGACAAGAATGGTTTACAACGGTTTCAAAACATGATATACATACCAGATTTGACAGAATTAAAGTTAACAGTCTTGGATAAAGTGCATAAGAAACCATATTTTGGTCATCCAGGATACCAAAAAACGGTAACAACACTAAGAAAGTTATTTTATTGGCCTAATATGAAGGGAGAAACAACAAAATACTTAGCTAAGTGTCAGGATTGTCAGCAGGTAAAAGCTGAACACCAACATCCAGTCGGCCTGTTGCAACCCTTACCTGTGCCAGAATGGAAATGGGAGACTATATCTCTGGAATTTATTACAGGTTTTCCTAGAACTTAGAAACATAATGAATCTATTATGGTGGTAATCGATAAACTTAGTAAGTCTGCACACTTTATTCCTATAAATTCTACTTTTAAATCTATTAACATTGCTGAAATATTCATGAAATAAATTTTAGGCTGCATGGTGTTAGGACCACATATTGTACTCTTTTTGCCCATACTTTTTGCTATTATTTTACCCTTCATCACCTGCATTTTGACTTATACTATCATTTCACCTGATCATTCCAAGGTATGCAACGTCCTTTCTCATTATTTTATGCTTAATCCGTTCTGCATAATAATTTACATTACTTTTGAACCTAACCATTGATTAGAAGTGCAGAAGTGTCCATATTTGCAGAATAATATTTCAACCGATGCTGAAACATAGAACTGCCCAAGCCGCTGTTGAGCTGATGCTGAAACACGGAAGCTGCTACACAGCCCAAGGACGCATATGCCGAAACACGAAGCAGTTACACGGTTCATGCAGATGCTGAAACA